>CM077019.1:8026678-8589178 GCA_039090855.1 Macrothele yani
GTCCGTCTATTTATCGCCTGCGTTCGGTTTGGGTCTGTTCCACTTTGCGCAGGGGATGCCCATGTCAACTGCCCATCACCTCTATCTTTAATGTTTTGTCTACAACAGTATTATTGTAAATTAAAATTCAAGAGATGTGGTTACAACAGTCTTTCGAAAAAGAAAATCAGGAATTGTAATTTTAGGAATATATGTAAGAGGAGTGACAAGAGCTGATACTGTAAATTCTTATGAACCACAAATCTCAGTTTACGAGAATTGATTTTTTTTTTTTCACGCGAATCTCGAATTCAACGAACTTTCAAGAAACGAACAATTCGAAATTACCAGCATTATCGCCCCATTCATTTAGGGAACTCAGAAAACCACGAATGAGAAAATTTGACGATGCGGGAAGGAAAATATATTTATTGTCAGGTGATTCCCCGTTCGTTGCCGCATTGAATGGCGTTCTTTACACTTTTTGAAATTCGGTAATTTCCCTTCTTATGCCGTATTAGATACACAGTTGCGGATTTTTTTTTTAATCTAATCGAGGTAGCTTTAATGACACTAGAGGATAATGACCCAAACGCTGTCAAAGAAGTTCTACAGTCTGCAATGGAATTATTAAAAGCTTGACCTACTACAAAGAAGTGTACGAAAAATTGGAAAAAAAAAGTGTTCCGTGCTACTTTCGTTTAAGTCTTTCCTCAAGAAAGCAGAGAAAAGCCCTTGCTCTATTAGATCTGATAATTCAGGGTCCCAGTTCTGCGAAGTAGTACCTAATGTATGTATATACAGTCTAACGCGCATATGGTGGTTGTCCAGTGATTTTGTTTCCTATACTTCCAATGGGCAAACTTCTGTACACATTTTCTTCCCAATTAATGCGTTCCCATGAATGAAAATTTAAACATCGATTAAAATAGCTTCATTTTATAACTTGCAATACTTAATATTTTCTGAAACATAACCATAATTAAGCAATCAAACATTTGTTTGTCTACTGACGTCATCAATGTACAGGTCGCGCCATCTTTCTTTTGGTCTCAACACCACCAAAGGAAAAGTTATTGTTGTTTTTTTAATATAAATATGGTTATGTTTTAGAAAATATTAAGTATTCCAAGTTATAATATGAAGTTATTTTAATCGACGTTCAAATTTTCATCCTTGGGAACGCATTAAATGTGAAGAAAATGTGTACAGAAGTTTGCCCATTGGAAGTATAGGAAATAAAATTACTTGACGTCCATCTTAACAGTTGAACTAATTGAATAGTTTGGGGTCAAGAATTAGTAATTTGGGGTCAAGAATTAGTGAATTATCACAAGCAAATTGTATGTATTTCCCCCCCCCCTGTTTGAACAAAAGTTGTTTCCATGCTTCTTCAGGCTTTAATCTCTACATTATTTTACACAGAAGAAATAAATCTTCAAAAGCGATTTCCGACTTATTTAATACACTGTAGGTCCCCCTTTAGCCCACTCGGCGAGGCGTCGATTCGATGAGGTGGCGATAGGTATACTGGGGTACCTTAATGGAATAGGAATAGCCTATTTGTCATAAGAAAATATTCCAATAAGCAAGATATTCCATTATCCGGGATCTCTCCAAATAAATTCACGTACGTATGCATTTACAGCATACGAACTCAAGTACAGTACGTATAACTACGTAAACACATGCTTTTGCAGCACTTTTTCCTTGATGAAATTCGTCACGAATGCAGTGTCGAATAAATGGAGTATCGCTTGCCATCTTTCACCTACCGATGTGCAAGTGCGTTTGACTGTTGGGCAAACTTCTGTGTCACATTTTATACTCTGGACCAATTACGGTCACGTGGCAACAACGCGGGGGAATGTCGGTTATGTAAATTAGCGGTATACGTCACACAAAATACACTTTAAAACTTATTTGTACACCTAAAAAAACAATTGTGGAGGCATTACTTTCTAAACACTCTCTGTAAAAAGGTAATCATTAACTGTGCTCAGTCATTGTACATACATAACTTTCTTTTGTTCAGATGGAATCGCATAAATGTATTCATCTATGAGCAAATACGATCAATGAATCATAAATTATTCATTTGTAGGGAGCGGAAAAATAAGAGAGCATAATTTAACTTAGTATTCATGACAGTGATGATATCTTTCATATGCGATCAGTTCTGAAGCTAGTTTGGGTACCCTGCTGTCTCCTTCCCAGACAGTGGAACCGATTTACCTTGAAGGTCATGACAGCTGATCGAAAGTGACAAAAAAATAAATAATAACAATCAAATAAAATACATAAAGGCTCCTTTTGTTGTTGTTATCTAACCATCGGTCAATGTTGCACACATACACTTGCTATTGTTGGATTAGGAATTAACATACATATCCGAAAGATAATGGCTTTCACTTTTCAAGAAGGGCAGAGTTATCCATGTGATATCCAAACACAGGCACTTTCGGTTTCCGCTTGATGTAGAGGATTAAACAGTTCACTATTGTATTCACCCGAGCGAATAGGACGCTAATATATAACTGAGCCGACCCCCACGAAAGGTGAAATACAATGAAAAAGTAAACAGCAAATTTCCCACTACGAGTAACAAAAAAACAGTTGGTTTTTTTATTTCATAAAAGCGTGACCGCACGCATCTTGATGCCAAATGCGGGGGGGGGGGTCGACAGCCAGTAGCCAGGCAACTATGATATAGTTGCATAAATACAAGTTTTTGCACCTTTCTGTTATTTTTCTTCACAAGCGTACAACAATTTCTTCATACCCAAAAGCGTAAAGTGAAAATAAGGAGAAACAATATAGATGACACCGAATTTTCGGGTGTAATAAACACGTCTTTTGAATCCGTTCTGACGCAAATTGAATTTATCAAAGCTATTCAAAGTCAATGGAACCGGTATGGAAAACAATAGTATCTGACGGAAGAAAGAAGTTTTTCAATCGGGTTTCTAACCCTCAGATATTGCTATATACGGAATCGTGAGCTTACGCCCTCTGCTTGCAGACTTGTGCTTTAAGAAAAACATGAATTTATATGAGAACCATTTCGCACCGGAAACGTTCTCCAACATGGAAAGAATTTTTCAAATCGGACTCTTAGAAACAGAGATATCGACAAAAATAAGATGTGACTTTACGTCCCCTGGTGGGAAAACCATGCATTATTTTAGGAAGAAAGTATTCTCAAAAGGTTTTTCCCTATGAGCACTATCGGTCCAAGAAAAAAATTTAGTCGAGTTTTCAGGAGCCCAGATTTTGCTACAAATACATCAGAACCAAAAATTAACACTTATGCCCCCTGGTGGCCAAAGCATTCTTTACAAAACATTAGAAATTATGTGAAAAATATTTTCCATCAGGTCTTGTATGCGATACAGGTAGAATTTTTCAAATCGGAGTTTTAGAAGCAGAAATAACGCAGAAAAAGCAATTTACCTTTCTGCCCCCTAGCGGAAAGCCTATGATTTACTTGAAATTTTTGAATTTATAGGGAAAACATTTAGCATCAGAAACACTATCCAACAAAGAAGGAACGTTTTAAATCGGACTCCTAGAAGTAGAGATATTGACAAAAATAAGATATACATCTACGCCCCTGGCGGAGAAACTGTGGAATATTTTAAAAAGAAAATATTCCGAAAAGGTTTATCGATGTGAGTGGCATCAGTCCGCGAAATAATTTTTTCCATCGATACTTTAGAAGCTCAGATTTTATGGCAAATACATCAGAAACAAAAATTAACACTTATGCCCCCTGGTGGCTAAAGTACTCTTTACCAAAAATTTTAAAATATGTGCAAAAGATTTTCCATCAGGAGGTGTACCCGCTGAAGAAAAGAATTTTCAAATCGGAGTTTGTTTGTTTTTTTGATTGGAGGTTTAACGACCACCGTGAGCAACTCAATGGGCTATAAGCAGTCGCCCGTCCCTAATTTAGGGTCACTGGTTCCAGGGAAAGGAGAGAGCCAGTGCCGTAAGACAAACACAACATCCATGCCTGACCGGGATTCGAACCCGGACCCCTTACGGACGAATGATCAGAGGCCAACGTCTTAGACCACTGCGCCACCGGGGCGGCCGGAGTTTTAGAAGAAGAGTTATCAGGAAAAATGTAATTTACTTTTAACGCCCCCTAGCGGAAAATCTATGCGTAATTTGAAAAAGTAACTATATCTAAAATACTCTTCGACATAAATGGAATCGAAAGATAAAAAAAAAAAAATTTCAATCGGATGTTTAGAAGCAAATATGTGGAATAAAACGTATTTTTCAATTCAACATCATCTGCCTTTACGCCCTCTAGCGGCGAAATTGAACATCATAAAAAAAACTAAATAAAGGATCATCATTCGCATATTTCAAGCTTCCCAATGCAAAAAGAATTTTTAAAATCGGACTAATAGTTGCAGAAATATCGTGGGTACAGACGGACGGACGGACAAACTGGTAACATAAGCACGATCTTTTTTTACAAAAGTCGTGCTAAAAATTGCAGGAGAAAGGTTTATTTGTCCTAATACGATGGGTTTTCAGTTTTGATTTACATCAGACAAATCGTTTTTCCGCGTATTGGCGCGAAAACGAACGGATAAACTGACTGAAATAAAGATTTTTTTTTTAAATGATCTTACTTAAACTTACATACATCATTACGACCACCCACAGCTTAGAGAAATGAGCGCACCTGGAGACCGAACGGTGGCGCAGGTGAAGTTCACAGAGCAGTATATATACAACCCGGGGAGCGACTTTCGGTTAGTTGTGAGCCGCGGGTGGCTTAGTGGTTAGTGTTTCAGATTATCGATGCTGGGTCCCCAAGGTTCTAGCCTGGGCTGATCTTTCAGAGATGGTGTGATTTACTACAACAAGCGCTGAATATCCGCCGTGCATCGGACGAGCACGTTAAGTGACGGCCCCCAGGCTGGACCCACTGGTTAAATGGGTATCCTTTCCTATGTCCTCCCTGAAATTCTCTCACCCATCTATGTGCAATATCGTACTTGTACGGTGGCGCCATCTACTGTACTCCAATCTCACTACAAACTGTTCTGTCAAAAGGCGCTAGACTTGCTCTCATTCCTTCCGTTTCTGTGTCCTGCCCAAAAGGCGATCTCGCTGTAGGTGGCTGGGACCTAAACTCTACTCCCTGTGGACGGAAGTCCTACATGAAAATGACAAATGACTTTCGGTTAGTAGAGTGTTGGGAGTCAGAATGGGTAAAGCTGCCGGTTTAGCCGAGTTTGATAAAGGACAAATTGTGATGGCACGGCGCCTTGGAACTACGTACGATCTCTGAAACAGCGCGGCTTGTGGGATGTTCACGTGCCTCTGTAGTGAGAACGTATCAAAAGAGCTGCGATGCCCAAACGACGAACCGTCGTCCAGTCGTGTGTCGTTCGCAGCTCATTGCTGCCAGAGGGGAGCGGTGACTGTCGCGCATTGTTCAGAGCCACCGCAGAGCCACAGTACGTCAAATCACCCGCAGCTACAACAGTGGTGATCAGGGCAATGTGTCACAGCACACAGTGCATCGCAGCTTTCTCCGCATGCGCCTGCGTAGCCGAAGACCCAACGACCCAACCAGATGCTCTCACTGCAAGCCATCGGCAACAACGCATGAAATGGACCTAAGATCATCGAGTTTGGACCATGGATGATTGGAAGAAAGTGGCCTGGTCTGACGAATCAAGATTCTTGGTGCATCACGTAGACGGCCGAGCGCGCATACGCCGATTACCAACGGAAGCTATGACACCTGGATGCTCTGTTGAGCGGAAACAATCTGGCGGCGGCGGTGTTATTCAGTAGGCGATGTTTTCTTGGGACACTTTAGGCCCCATTATCCTAATAGCACAATCCCTGACAGCATTCAGGTATCTGAACATCGTTGCGGACCAAGTTCACCCTTTCATGGCAACTGTGTTCCCTGCTGGTGATGGCTATTGCCAACAGGGTAATGATGGGAATTACCAAAAGGGTAATGCGCCATGCCCCACTGCCAGAATCGTCAAGGAGCGGTTTGTGGAACATGCTGGTGACTTTCTGTTATTGCCCTGGCCTCTAAATTCACCTGACGTGAACCCAATCGAACATTTGTGTTTCGACTTGGAAAAGCGGGTTCGCGCTAAATCACCACCACCCCGAAATGTACGGGAACTGGAGGACCTGCTGTTGACATTATGGTACCAGATACCCCAGGATACCTATTGCCACCTCATCGAATCCATGCCTCGCCGAGTGGCCGCTGTTTTGCGGGCTAAAGGGGGGCCTACAGTTTATTGAATAAGTCGAAAATCGCTTTTGAAGACTTATTTCTTCTGTGTAAAACAATGAAGAGATTAAAGCCTGAAAAAGCATGGAAACAACTTTTGTTCAAACAGGAAAAAAAAAAACTACATACAATTTGCTTGTGATAATTCACTAATTCTTGACCCCAAATTACTAATTCTTGACCCCAAATTATTCAATTAGTTCAACTGTTAAGGTGTCGGACGTCAAGTAATTTTACTTCCTATACTTCCAATGGAAAAACTTTTGTACACATTTCCTTCACAATTTGTGTGTTCCCAAGGATGAAAATTTGAACATCGATTAAAATAACTTCATATTATAACTTGGAATACTTAATGTTTTCTAAACCATAACCATAATTATATTAAAAATCAATAACTTTTCCTTTGGTGGTGTTGAAACCAAAGAAGAGATGGCGCCACCTGTACTTTGATGACGTCAGTAGACAAACAAATGTTGGATTGCATAATTATAGGTATGTTTTAGAAAATATTAAGTATTCCAAGTTATAAAATGAAGCTATTTTAATCGATGTTCAAATTTTCATCCATGGGAACGCATTAATTGTGAAGAAAATGTGTACAGAAGTTTTTCCATTGGAAGAATAGGAAGCAAAATTACTTGACGTGCACCTTAAAATTGCTTTTTTAATAAAAATATATCAGTATGTAGCTTTAAATACCTTCTCCTGAGTAGAAATGTTTTAAATACTGCTCTGCATGGATAGAACAATAAGTAAGTTCCTAAGTACATGAAAAATAGAGACTTCTCAGCTTGGAAAAATATTTTTGCTTCTGAATCTAAAAGTTCAATTTGGAAAATCCTATTTACGTCAGCTGATGCAACCAGAATTTTTCAAAAGCCAGGATAACTATGTTGTGTTGTATTTTCTGCCTTTTCTAATAATTCATAGTTCTGCCACTAAGAGGCGTGAATATATATTTTTGTTCGAAACCACATCATTACTGCCTCTCATTCATAGTCTGATTAAAACAATAAAACAACTATCTCTGCATGGGAACCACAATCAGCATGACAAAAATTTAGATGCCTTTTTTTTTTTTTCTCTGGCGATGTTTAATTTTTACACTATGAGGAGGAAGTATACATTTCATACTTGTCGTATATATATATATATATATATATATATATATATTCTATAAAGAAGATACCTAAGCAAAAAAAGACAAATATAATTTTGACTCACACCTAGTACAACATAGAAAAGGTTATGTATCTACCTGTGTGAGTAAAAGGAGAAAAGGTAAAAAAATAAAATAAAACAACTGAATGTAGAAGGTGTCGAGAATACTGAGCCTTGGCTTTATCAAGGACCAGCAAAAACTCTGCATTTTCTCACTTCCACAAAGACCTGGTTGGAAATGGGTTTCTGCAAGGCCATAGATGCAAGTAACATTCCCACCTAATATAGTTTAAAAAATATATATATGTCATGTCCTCCGTAGAGTTGCATGACCTAGCACTAGTTAACAATTTCGCTTGCATCCATTAACCTTCCTGGCCCGACCCATGCTCTTCATCTGTTACTATTAAACAGAGAGAAGAAGATTAAAGAGAACTCAAGCTGTGAGAGTGACATAATAATTAGAAATGATTTTCAGCCATAACGAAATGCCAAGTTCGTTTGAGAGAGAATTTAAACCTGAAAATCAATGCAAAAGAAATCCAAATTTTTACATTGCAATTAAAAAAGGAAATATTAATTTTTAACGAACAGAATTTTGAAAGAAAACTTGAGTCTAAAACCCCTACTCTACAACTTATGACAGCACGAAAACGAGAATAAGTTAAAGATAATAATTACCTAAAGAAAACTTTGTGAAAGTTATATACCTTAAACAGTTAGTTGCAATATGTACAAAGTATTTCAGCAGTGCTTTAAGTGCATAATTAATTAGTTATTAAGAACTTAACTACTTTGAAAAAACAGCGCATAGACAGCGCATAGAAAAGGAACAAGCTTAGCCATCTTCTGTTCCTAGGTACCCCAAAAGACGCTCAAAGTTACAAAGAAAAGAAAGAGTTAAAACCCGCAAAAATGTTAACAGACAAACCAATGCCTAAAAGCTGAAAAGCTAAAAAACGACAGAGAAAAAGTACATGAAGTACAAACATTGAACTTATAAAACCTAGAACCCAAAAACAAGGAAGAGAGCTTACCTCTTGTGTGACAAAAACTTTTCTCCTCACAAGAGAAGAACATGGCTGACCTCTTCCGCCACTCCCTAGACGCTGGGGGCAGTGAGGGTGGGGCTGATGGCCTCCTCATACAGCAAGAAACCAACGCGCGGAGATTTTAACCAGAGAAAAAAATATATATATATAAACTTAAGACTGTGGATCTGTATGATCAGAAAGAGCAGAATTAACTCTCCAGAATACATGAGAAATATTATAAAATACACGAGCAGTGTATTTAATAATCTTTGCATGTATTAAATCACCTTAGTGAGCTTCTATAGATTAATCAGAATCTTATTAATTTTAATGTTGGTTTTACTATTTTTAGTATAGCTATCCTAGTGATGAATAACTTGTTTTCTTTTTTATTTGTTTTTATTTTCTTTTATAAACAGATTTTTAAGCTTTTTTTGTGATTTTGTTTATATTATTTAATTTTTTGTTTTAATAGGACCGTCATATCCATAGCACTAAGGTTCCTTTAGGTAGTTAATAGGCATCCTCTAGCCAACTTCCTTACGGCTTTGATTGGTCAGAATCATATTATTAACTGTGTAGAAAATTAAAGCAGATCTGCCAACCTTACTCTATTATTCAGAATAATTTTTCTTAAAGTTCTTTTGATGAAAGAAGAAGGAATTTCGTTCTCTAGAAAACTTTCTAATAGTATATTAATGTGGTAATTGAAGTCCAAATTGTTGCTGCAAATTCTTAAAATTCTTAGGACCTGAGAAATTAGTACATTCTCAATTACTTTGGTTGAAATGTTATTATTCCAGTGTAGATATTTAATTACTTTGAAAGGAAAATTAACTCTTTTATCAAAGAGGCTAATAGATGGGTTACCTCTGTTGAGCTTAATGCTTAAGTCTAGGAACTCAAGTTCCTGATTACTGTGGTTGGTTTTACATAAGTTAAGAGAGCTAGGATAGATATTATCAAAATCACTCTCTATAACTTCTGAATTATTGATACACAGCAGCAAATTAAATAATATAAACAAAATCACAAAAAGCTTAAAAATCTGTTTATAAAAGAAAATAAAAACAAATAAAAAAGAAAACAAGTTATTCATCACTAGGATAGCTATACTAAAAATAGTAAAACCAACATTAAAATTAATAAGATTCTGATTAATCTATAGAAGCTCACTAAGGTGATTTAATACATGCAAAGATTATTAAATACACTGCTCGTGTATTTTATAATATTTCTCATGTATTCTGGAGAGTTAATTCTGCTCTTTCTGATCATACAGATCCACAGTCTTAAGTTTATATATATATATTTTTTTCTCTGGTTAAAATCTCCGCGCGTTGGTTTCTTGCTGTATGAGGAGGCCATCAGCCCCACCCTCACTGCCCCCCAGCGTCTAGGGAGTGGCGGAAGAGGTCAGCCATGTTCTTCTCTTGTGAGGAGAAAAGTTTTTGTCACACAAGAGGTAAGCTCTCTTCCTTGTTTTTGGGTTCTAGGTTTTATAAGTTCAATGTTTGTACTTCATGTACTTTTTCTCTGTCGTTTTTTAGCTTTTCAGCTTTTAGGCATTGGTTTGTCTGTTAACATTTTTGCGGGTTTTAACTCTTTCTTTTCTTTGTAACTTTGAGCGTCTTTTGGGGTACCTAGGAACAGAAGATGGCTAAGCTTGTTCCTTTTCTATGCGCTGTCTATGCGCTGTTTTTTCAAAGTAGTTAAGTTCTTAATAACTAATTAATTATGCACTTAAAGCACTGCTGAAATACTTTGTACATATTGCAACTAACTGTTTAAGGTATATAACTTTCACAAAGTTTTCTTTAGGTAATTATTATCTTTAACTTATTCTCGTTTTCGTGCTGTCATAAGTTGTAGAGTAGGGGGTTTTAGACTCAAGTTTTCTTTCAAAATTCTGTTCGTTAAAAATTAATATTTCCTTTTTTAATTGCAATGTAAAAATTCGGATTTCTTTTGCATTGATTTTCAGGTTTAAATTCTCTCTCAAACGAACTTGGCATTTCGTTATGGCTGAAAATCATTTCTAATTATTATGTCACTCTCACAGCTTGAGTTCTCTTTAATCTTCTTCTCTCTGTTTAATAGTAACAGATGAAGAGCATGGGTCGGGCCAGGAAGGTTAATGGATGCAAGCGAAATTGTTAACTAGTGCTAGGTCATGCAACTCTACGGAGGACATGACATATATATATTTTTTAAACTATTTTAGGTGGGAATGTTACTTGCATCTATGGCCTTGCAGAAACCCATTTCCAACTAGGTCTTTGTGGAAGTGAGAAAATGCAGAGTTTTTGCTGGTCCTTGATAAAGCCAAGGCTCAGTATTCTCGACACCTTCTACATTCAGTTGTTTTATTTTATTTTTTTACCTTTTCTCCTTTTACTCACACAGGTAGATACATAACCTTTTCTATGTTGTACTAGGTGTGAGTCAAAAATATATTTGTCTTTTTTTGCTTAGGTATCTTCTTTATAGAATGTGAATTCTGAATTTTCAAAACTGCTGCGTTGCGCGTTTTGATTTTCAGGTTATTTTGCAACCTTCGTTTTAAATTCTAAAGTTTTTCCTTAGTCTTCAGTTTTGCTCTTAAGTATATATATATATATATATATATATATATATATATATATATATATATATATATACTATGGGATGTAAGGTCAGGTGATGCGTAACATCACAGCCTCTCCTTGACAAATGTCAACCCCGCCTTCTCGTGGTGCATCCTGTTCCTACTAAAGGGGCTCTGACGACCGCCAATAGCGGTATAACTATACCATCGGGATTAGAGGAAATTCTATCCCACACTCACCAACCCGCTTGGCCAGCGTGGTGAGTTATGGCCAAACCCCTCCAAAATGACTCCACAACTTAAATCTTGGCCCTCAATCTCCGGCAGCTGGAATGTACCTGGCCAAGGCAGCGGCCAGTGCGACATGAAGGCAGAGGGTGCTAAGAATCCCCGGAGGACCGGACTAGGCTGCCATCTGATGCTGACTTTGGCAACGTACAATGGACGCTCCCTATCTTCTGATTCAAGGCTTCTTGAATTGGAAGAGGAACTACAAAGGATCAAGTAGGACATCGTCGGGCTAAGTGAGGTAAGGAGAAAAGGAGAAGATCTCATCGAACTGAAAAGTGGACATCTCTTCTACTATCGTGGGACAGATACTGGCAGAACTAGTGGTGTTGGATTTATAATAAACAAGAAACTGAAGGATAAAGTTGTAGAAGTTGAAAGTTCCTCTGACAGAGCTGCACGGCTTGTTATCCAACTCTCGAAAAGATACCAGGCTCAGATTATTCAAACTTATGCACATACCACAAGTCATCCTGAAGAAGAAATTGAAGAATTTTATGAGGAAATTTGTCATCTAAATAATAAAGGTAAGCAGCACTTGAAAATAATTATGGGAGATTTCAATGCAAAAATAGGGCAACGGCAACAGAATGAAACTTCAGTAGGTAAATTCGGTCACGGCAACAGAAACCAGCGTGGAAATACTCTCGTTGAGTTTGCAGAGGCAGAAGGGTTTTTCATCTTGAACTCCTTCTTCAAGAAAAAGCCACACAGGAAATGGACATGGAGACATCCAAATGGGACGACAAGTGAAATTGATTTTATTATGTGTAACAAAAAATTCGTCATAGAAGACTGCAGTGTGCTAAACAAGTTCAACGCAGGTAGTGACCATAGATTGGTGAGATGTAAGATGCACCTCAACACTAAACTTGAACGTGGCAAGCTCATAAGACAAACAAAATCTATTGACATAACCAACCTTAAAAAACACCATAATACCTTCAAGTTGGAACTGAAGAACAGGTTCTCTGCTTTAGAAGGCCTAACATCGGAAGAAGTGGACATCTCTGAAGTTAACAGAAAAGTAACCAAAGCTCTTATGGAAACAGCAACAAAATTAGCTGGGTCTAAGAACAAGTTGCATGTAAATAAATTATCAGGAAAAACGAAAATGTTGATGCAAAAAAGAAGAGAGATGAGGACAACTAAAGAAGATGTGACTTCCAAAGTGGAATATATAGAGCTATGCAAGACAGTACGAAAAAGTATCACTGAAGATGTAAGAAAATTCAACTGTGAACTAGTGAGGAAAGCAATTGAAAACAACCAAAGCCTAATGATAGCAAAGGAACATCTCAGTAAGGGAAGAAAACAGATTATGGCACTGAGAAAAGAATATGGTTCTGTAACAAGAAATAGAGGCGAAATTTTGACTAGAGTGAAAGATTTCTACTCCAAATTATATGAAAGGGATGATACATGCACTCCAGACATCATGAAAGATACCAGTACCAGAGTTCCTCCAGTCCTTCCAGCAGAAGTTGCACGTGCAATCAAGAACATGAAGCGGGGAAAAGCTCCAGGAGAAGATGGAATTACTGTAGACATCATACAAGAAGCAAGTGGAGAAATCGAAACAGTACTCGCCCAAATTTTCACTCGATGCCTTAATGAAGGAAAGATTCCTGAGGATTGGAACACCGCTACAATGATCCTGCTACATAAGAAAGGTGACATTGAGGATCTCGGAAACTACAGACCTATCAGCCTCCTATCAGTAGTTTATAAAATCTTCACTAAAGTTCTTTCACACCGCTTGAAGGTAACACTGGACATGGCTCAACCGAGAGAACAAGCTGGATTCAGGAGTGGCTACAGCACAATAGATCATATCCATGTGCTGAGAGAACTAATTGAAAGAGCGAGGGAATATGAACTTCCATTGTGCATGGCTTTTATCGATTATGAAAAAGCCTTTGATTCGGTGAAACCATCAGCAGTTACAATGGCTCTGAAAACCTGCGGTATTGAAGATGCATACATTAATATTATTAATAACATCTATGAAAATGCAAGTGCAAAGATTAGGCTGTTTGAAAATACAACACACATAAAAATTGGAAAGGGAGTGAGACAAGGTGACAACATATCTCCGAAGCTCTTTAATGCCACATTGGAGGGTGTTTTTCAGTCGCTGAGCTGGGAAAACAAGGGGATAAAGATTAATGGAGATTATCTAACCCACCTTCGTTTTGCTGATGACGTAGTCATTTTTGCAACTAGCCCATCAGAGCTGCACAGTATGATCCAGGAACTTGCTGACAAGAGTAAAGAAGTGGGATTAAAAATGAACTTTCAGAAGACAAAAGTGATGTTTAATGCTTTTACAAGAAATGAAGATTTATCGATTGATGGAGAAAAGCTGGAGATAAGAGACACGTACGTTTATCTTGGACAGCAGATATCAAGTGAGGGTCACATTGATGAAGAAATTAATCGGCGTACAAAACTTGCCTGGAGAGCTTTTGGAAGAAACAGCAGAATTTTCAAGAGCAATATGCCATTATGTCTTAAAAGAAAAGTGTTTGATCAATGCATCCTTCCAGTGCTTACGTATGGTGCAGAGACGTGGACCTTAACTAAAAGAGACATACAAAGGCTGCAGACAACTCAAAGTAGCATGGAGAGGTGCATGCTTGGTGTAACCAGGAGAGATAAGAAGAGGAACTCGTGGATCCGAAAAATGACAAGAGTGGAAGACATCATGATCAGAGTTAAATCCCTGAAATGGCAATGGGCTGGACATACTGCCAGAAGGACAGATCATCGATGGACAGCCGAAATTTTAGATTGGATTCCAAGGGACAGGAAAAAACCCAGAAGAAGACCACATGGGAGATGGATGGATGAAATTCGAAAGTATGCAGGGGTGACATGGAGGAGACTGGCACAAGACAGACCGTTGTGGAGGAAACTTGGGGAGACTTTCGTCCAGCAGTGGATTGATAATGGTTGACAATGATGATGATGATGATGATGATGATGATGATATATACTATACTTGTCGTCCTGAAAGCCCGAATAATAAAAAAAGGAAAATGTTATTTTTCCAAAAGACCCATTTTCTATGACGAACGTTTTGCCAAAATTATTTTTCCAGACGATTTGCGAAACGTTCCGGTATTTCATTTGTAGAATTCTTCCACAATATTTTGTAAGATTCGATTTATTTAGAACACTTTCGGAAAACGGCCAAGAAATACCTTTAGTATACTAAGTTTACAACTGTGTTGATTACACTCGAAAATTCGGTTTATCCTTCTTGTTTAATATTAGGTTTGAGGCTGTTGTGAAAAGACATGGTCATTCCACCCAAGAATTCGGTGTCATCTTTCTTGTTTAGTACTAGGTTTGAGATTTTTGTCAAAAGGCATCCTCATTCCACCCCAGAATTCGGTGTGATCCTTCTTGTTTAGTAGTAGGTTTGAGACTTTTGTCAAAAGACGTACTCATTCCACCCGAGAATTCGGTGTAATTTTTCTTGTTTAACAGCAAGCTTGAGACTTTTGTCAGAAGGCGTCCTTATTCCACCCGAGAATTCGGTGTCATCTTTCTTGTTTAGTAGTAGGTTTGGGACTTTTGTCAAAAGACGTACTCATTCCACCCGAAAATTCGGTGTCATTTTTCTTGTTTAACAATAAGATTGAGACTTTTGTCAGAAGGCGTCCTTATTCCACCCGAGAATTCGGTGTCATCTTTCTCGTTTAGTAGTAGATTTGAGACTTCTGTCAAAAGACGTACTCATTCCACCCGAGAATTCGGTGTCATTTTTCTTGTTTAACAGTAAGCTTGAGACTTTTGTCAGAAGGCGTCCTTATTCCATCCGAGAATTCGGTGTCATCTTTCTTGTTTAGTAGTAGGTTTGAGACTTTTGAGAGAATCCGTGCTCATTTCACCCGAGAATTCGGTGTCGTCCTTCTTTTTAGTAGTAAGTTTGAGACTTTTGTCAAAAGACGTACTCACATTTGAGAATATTGTTGCGTCCTTGTTGCTGTTTCTCAAGTTTGAATCATACCTAAAAATAATAACCCAAGTTCTCATGAATTCTGAGCACATTCAGCATGTGGAATACGCAATCTGCTCTCGAGCACGCTGAGCGAGCCCTCAAGACGCATATTCAATTTACGTCACCGCCCAAGGGTGCTTGCATTTTAGTAATACCGGGAAAGCATTTCAGTCTTTTACTCGACTATTAGCTGAGGAAAGGTAAGTAGAACTGATTGGTTTGCTTCTTGCAGAGCACCTTATCGCCTTATGATTTTACTGCTTTAATAATAAGGCTTCTTTCCTAAAGCAGTGAAGCGCAGCAATTGGCCGTGATTTACCTGCGGCTGCGCTCAGCATGCATGACTCATAATCAACGGCAGACTGCACACGAGACAAACCAGTCTGCTTTACAACAAATCGAAGAAAATAAAAACACGCATAGTATAGCCCGTTGGTCGCTCTGGGTATCAAAGAGTTCACAAAGCATGGGGGAAATTCCTTAACAATTTAGCACAGCAGAAATAGCATTATCATTTACAAAAGGCTTAACTGATACATTAGGGAAACAACGGTATTAAGGCCATTTAGCCCTTACTGAACAGGGGGTCCAGCTTCCTCTCGGTGACACTAGAATAATATCACGACTTACAGGGATTAGTTACGATTATATTGTTTTCATAAATTTGGTGAAAAACATGTTATCTGAAGGGAAAAGTCTATAGAAAAGTGAAAAAATATCTGGACACATTTCTTTTTTTGGCACTAACCTAAAATATATGTCCGGAAGCAAAGGATTTCATGATTATGCAAAACACGAAAAGAAAGTCATCTTTCTTAAAGGAAATTCAAAATCCATTCATAAGATTTAAGTCCGCGACAATGCTAAATTTCTTCTTCAAGATTCACAAAACATACAATTACGACATCACATTTTAATGCTCCTTTCCTCAAAACGCAATCCCATTTCTATGAAAAGCATCGACGCAAGATAACAATTGCCTGATGTTTGAAAATTACTTTTCTAAATCCTTCGTTGTTGTTTTTTTTAACATTTAATCCGTGCAATTTATTACACCCTTAGTTTCTAGAAGAAAATATTGATAGTTGCAGCGATAGTTCAACGCTCGGACAATCCATTCCCTTGCTATTTGCTTTACGGTAATTAGTGAGGAGATGTTGTGTATTAAACGTAAAACCTCTCATTTAAGGACATTCCCCGGACTTTTATTTTGGTCACTAAAAAGGAGGTGCCCTGAAAAGAGAATTTTGGGTTATATTATGCACAAAAACGCAAAACAACTTTTTTTTTTTTGCTTTTCCTGTATTGGAAATACCTAACAACTGCGTGAAGGCACCAGAGCAATAAGCACCATCGCTCGGAGGAAGAAACAAGAAAGATGACACCGAATTTTCGGTTGCAATGGGCGCGTCTTTTGAATACGTTCTGACGCGAATTAAATCTATCAAAGCTATTTCAAAGTCAATGGAACCGGTTTGGAAAACAATCAACCGGTTTCTACAATCGCTAAAATACCCAAAAATAGAGACATCTACTTAGTTCCACCAGCGGCTAAAAAGCATGTTACGAAAATTAACAAAGGGCGCACAAAAAGTTTCTCATAGCCCAAGGAAGGTACAAATCGAAGAGTAAAACAATAAAAAAATATAGAAGGAAACATGATACGTCTGCTAGCAAAATTCAGAAATATTATGCAAAATTCTTCTGCTAGTCTACGTCTGCTAACGGAAGAATTTTGCATAATTGAAAAGTTGAAAACAGGCGAAAAATATTCTTCATGGAAAAGGCATGCCTTTTCCATGAAGAATATTTTTGAAGGAAGAAGGCTACGCCTTATATTTTTAGAGTATAAGAACTTTTCAAATACGTCTCCCGGAAGCAGAGATAGTGAAAAAAAAAAAGTTTGGACCTTTACGCACCTAGTGAGAAATCTTTGCATTATTTAAAGAGGATGTGGTGCATCCTCTTTAAATAATGTTGTTGCACCACATCTCTATTGTAGCGAAAGGCACCACAATATAATGCACCACATCTCTATTAAAAATGCACCACTTCTGAGGATAATGCACCACATCTCTATTGAAAATGCACCACATCTGAGGATAATACACTATCAGAGGATAATGCACCACCTCTCTATTGATAATGCACCACATCTCTATTGACAATGCACCACATCTCTATTGACAATGCACCACATCTCTATTGACAATGCACCACATCTGAGGATAATGCACCACATCTCTATTGATAATGCATCACATCTGAGGATAATGCACTATCAGAGGATAATGCACCACATCTCTATTTATAATGCACCACATCTCTATTGACAATGCACCACATCTCTATTCATAATGCACCACATCTCTATTCATAATGCACAACATCTGAGGATAATGCACTATCAGAGAATAATGCACCACATCTCTATTGTAGGTAGAGAAGAAATTTCTCAATAGTGTTTTTAGAGAGGCGATACAGCTGCAAACTGAAGTACACAAACACCACCTACCAACAGAACTGTGAACTACAAAATTCCTCATATACCAGCCTAAAGCAAAGAACATCTAACTTAGAAGAAGTTAAGGCTCTTCGAGACGTAACTAGCACCGAAATATCTGAAGGGCTAAAATGCATTTCACAGAAGCCAACATACAGGCTGATGCCGGAGCAGACTGCGCATGCGTATTTCTGTTGACTTCAATTCTTTGGGTAAAGAACAGTCAGCCGAGCTACTCACAGCACGTGATTGTTACCTTCTCGGTAGCATAATCACTTCGCAAATCGGATATGTTAGTTTTGTTACGCAAATCGGGCTCGTTAAGGCTTTTGTTTGTTCTTCAGTTTTTCAGAAACATTTTCAGTAATGGCATTGTACGGATCCTTAGGCCTAACTATAATATTTGCTAAAATTTAATTTAAATAGTAATACTAATGCTACTGCATATTTTTTTCACCAAAATAATGGATGGGCGGGATATTAGAAAACAGCAACAACAACAACAACAACAAACCTGCTCTAAGCAAATAGTCATCAGATCGAAGGAAACCATCGTGGATCAAAGAAAAGCTTCACTGCCGTAGCCCCCCGTAACGTGTTTTGCCCCTGAATGTTAACTTTCCCGCAGAGCATATTACTCCTTAAGATGTGATGGCGCTGTTGTCGCCTGTTTTACGTTATCTCTATGAGAGTTGGCGTTCTTCAAGCTTTATATTCTTTGCCTAAAGTGTTCTTCTATGTTTAGGTAAATGGCATCCGGTGTTAAAAGATTTTTTTAAATCGCACATGCAGAAGCAGAGATGTTACGACAAACAGATTAAGACTTTGCGCCCCCTAGTGGCGAAACTGCGCATTATTTTGGGAAGAAAATATGAACACAGAGTTTGCATAGTTAGTAGTATCTGACCGAAGAAAAATATTTTGCAATGCGGTTTTTAGTCCCGCAGATATGGCTGTAAATAGAAACGCGAATTTACGCCTCCTGGCGGCAGATTTATGCGTTAAGAAAAATTTGAAATTATATGAGAAATATTTCGCAGCCGAAAAGCTCAGCAACAAAGAAATAATTTTTAAATCGGACTTTTCAAAGCAGAGATATCAACAAAAATAAGATATGAATCTACGACCCCTTGCGGAAAAACCATGCATTATTTTAATTAGAAAGAATTCTCAAAAGGTTTTTCGATGTCAGCGGTATCGGTCCACAAACGAATTTTTTCAATCGAGTTTTCAGGAGCTAAGATTTTGCTGCAAATACATCAGAATCAGAAATTAAACCTTACGCCCCCTGGTGGCCAAACCGTTCTTCACCAAATATTAGAAACTATATGCAAAACATTTCCCATCAGGAGCTGTATGCGATACAGGAAGAATTTTTAAAATAGGAGTTTTAGAAGCTGAGATATCGGGAGAAACGCAATTTACAGTTACGCCCCCAAGCGGAAAGTCTGTGAATTATTTGAAAATTTTAAAATTATATGAAAAACATGTCGTACGGAAAACTTCCAACAAAAGAAGGATTTTTTCAAATCGGACCATTTACAGCTGAGATATTTACAAAAATAAGATATACATCTACGCTGCCTGGCGGAGAAACCATGCAGTATTTTACGAAGAAAATATTCCGAAAAGGTTTATCGATGTAAGTGGTCCACGAACGAATTTTTTCAATCGAAATTTTAAAAGCTCAGATTTTGCGCCAAACACATCAGAAGCAGGGATTAACACTTACGCCTCCAGGTGGACAAACCACTTTTTACCAAAAATTAGAAATTGTATGCAAAACATTTACCATTAAGAGCTGTATCCGCTACAGAAAGAATTTTTCAAATCGGAATTTTAGAAGCTGATATATCGGGGAAAACGCAATTTACTTTTACGCACCCTAACCGAAAATTTATGCGCAATTTAAAAAAGTAACTATACCTAAAATAGTCTTCGAGATAAATGAAATCGAAAGGTAAAATATGTTTTTTTTAAATCGGATGTTTAGAAGCAGATATATGGAAATAAAGTGTATTTTGGATGGGATAACATCTGCATTAACGCCCTCTAACGCCGAAATTGTGCATAAAAAAACCCACACGAAATGAAGGATCATCATTCGCACATTTCAAGCTTCCCAACGTAAAAAGAATTTTTCAAATCGGACTAATAGTTGCAGAGATATGGTGTACACAGATGGACGGACAAACCGGTAAGTACGATCTTTTTTACGCTTTCCAACCGTAGGTTGAAGAAGCGTATATTCTCAAGCTTTGTCTGTCCGCACGATAACTCACGTAAAAATGGTTCGATTCCGATGAAATTTCAGTATGTGGTAGGGGACAACCTGTGGATGAAACCTATTGAAAATGGACGAAATGGGGTCAAAGGTCAGGACATAGGTGAGGGATCCATTCCATCGACCTTATGCGTCATAACTTACGTAAAAATGCTTCGATTGCGACAAATCTTTGTCATGCTGTTCCGGAGGTATACTGAACTGGTTCTCTTGAATATCATCAGAATGGGGTCAAAGGTCAGGGCACAGGAGCGAGATTTATTCCACAGCCATTATCCTCATAACTTGACTAAAAATGCTTTTATTGTGATAAAACTTTAGTATGTTGTTCCGGAGGTATACTGAACCAATTCTGTTTAATATCATCGAAATGGGGTCAAAGGTCAGGACACAGGAGCGAGATTTACTCCACAGCTATTATCCTGATAACTTGAGTAATGATTTCTAGTATATTGGAAAGCATATCATAATCAATGAATTGCATGATTTTACTAACTTGTTTACAAACGACGTGCTAAAAAGATTGTTTGAAAGAGTAGAAACTGTAAACTAGAAATAAATACATGCTGATCATTTTTTTAAATGTAAACTTATGTATATTTTGAGTGGCTCCACTCGGCGTTAAGTTTGATCAGTTTTATGAACAAGTGGGGCGCAATATACAGTAATGTTTCTGGAGGGGAGGCTGAAGCCCTATGAGCACCCTCCCGTGACTGCGCGCCATCACTGGAGAATCAAAAGTAAAAAGTGAGAAGCACTTTTTATTTCGGAGTATTCAGTTAGCTCTTTTATTTTTATTTGTTGCTAAGCGGCTCTCCGGCCTTAACGCTACTGTGCATTTATTCGTTCACGGTCCGAAGGATTCTTTTTATAGTATCGACACTATCGAGTCCTGTGTCGCCCTTAACAACTAAAACCGGGAACCGGGGGTCATTTCCCTTGGACAGAGTCAGGCATCTCAATAGCCGCTTTTAACGGAATTACCACACGTGTGCTACGGGCCGGATGGCTGCGTTAATGGAAGGATGGGTTTGTACGGCGTAAAAGACAAATAGAGAAATACGAATGAACCGTTTTGCTATCGCTCAAACACCGAACTAACATCAACTCGAACTATGTACGGTCTACCCAAATGGATCTGGACATTTCAAACTCAGATGAGGTTATTCGAAGTGAACAGCGTTGAGCTTGCTATCCTATGCCCCCCACCCCTCTCAGTAAACAATGAAACATTGTTTAAAAGGCTACAAATACACACACTGGGCAAAAAGATTTTATTTATTTATTTTTATTTGGAGGTTTAACCGACCGCCGCGAGCAACTCAGTGGATTATAATCAATCGCCCGTCCCTAACTTAGGGCCACTGGTTCCAGGGAAGAGAGAGCCAGTGCCGTAAGGCAATCGAAAAAATATATACATGCCTCACCGCGATTCGAACCCGGACCCAACAAGACCACTGCCAACGCTTAGACCACTGCACCACCAGGGCGGCCGCCGAAAGGATTACAAACTTTTGTGATAAGTCACTAAATATACGAGTAAACGTCAATATATGCAAATTTAAAAGTCTTATAGGCTGATGACCTTTTGCTTTGCCTTATATAAAAAGCGTAGAGATTAAAAACGAGGAACTATACATAAAATAGTAAACTACACTGAGTAGACAAAACATTAGAGATAGGGGTGATGGGCAGTTGACATGGGCATCCCCCGCGCAGAGTGGAACACACCCAAACCGAACGCAGGCGATAAATAGACGGACAGTTGGGCTTTTAGATCCAGATACACTCAGTAGACAAAACTAGAGATAGGGGTGGCGGGTAGTTGACATGGGCATCCCCCGCGCACAGTGGAACAGACCCAAACCGAACGCAGGCGATAAATAGACGGACAGCTGGGATTTTAGTTCGAGATACACTCAGTAGACAAAACATTAGAGATAAGGATGATGGGCAGTTGACATGGGCATCCCCCGCGCAGAGTGGAAAACACCCAAACCGAATGCAGGCGATAAATAGACGGACAGCTGGGCTTTTAGATCCAGATACACTCAGTTGACAAAATATTAGAGATAAGGATGATGGGCAGTTGACATGGGCATCCCCCGCGCAGAGTGGGACACACCCAAACCGAACGCAGGCGATAAATAGACGGACAGCTGGGCTTTTAGATCCAGATACACCCAGTTGACAAAATATTAGAGATAAGGATAATGGGCAGTTGACATGGGCATCCCCCGCGCAGAGTGAAACACACCCAAACCGAACGCAGGCGATAAATAGACGCACAGCTGGGCTTTTAGATCCAGATACACTCAGTAGACAAAACTAGAGATAGGGGCGGCGGGTAGTTGACATGGGCATCCCCCGCGCACAGTGGAACAGACCCAAACCGAGCGCAGGCAATAAACAGACGGACAGCTGGGCTTTTAGATCCAGATACACTCAGTAGACAAAACTAGAGATAGGGGTGGCGGGTAGTTGACATGGGCATCCCCCACGCAGAGTGGAACAGACCCAAACCAAACACAGGCGAAAAATAGACGGACAGCTGGGCTTTTAGATCCAGATACACTCAGTAGACAAAACTAGCGATAGGGGTGATGGGCAGTTGACATGGTCATCTCCCGCTCGGAGTGGAACAGAACCAAACCGAAGGGAGGCGATAGACTGGCAGCTGGGCTTTTAGATCCAGGTACACTCAGTAGACAAAACATTAGAGATAGGGGTGATGGGCAGTTGACATGGGTATCCCCCGCGCAGAACGGAACAGACCGCACATACTTGCACATCGGTATAGGTGAAAGATGGCAAGCGATGCTGCATTTATTCGACACTGCATTCGTTACGAATATTCATCAAGCAAAAAAGTGCTACGAAAGCATGTGCATCGATCTGTTCTGTCCTGGGGAGAATATCGTATCGAAACGCACGTGTGAGTTTTGGTCTAGAAGGTTTAAAGCAAGTGATTTTGATGTTAGCGATCGAGAACGTAGCAGAATACTGCACATGAGGAATTGCAAGCATTGCTGGATCAATATTCGTCTCAAACGCAAAAGAACTAGCTGAACAACTGGGGGTAACTCAAAAAACCATTTCCAATCGTTTACGCGCAATGGGAAAAATGCAGAAGGAAGAAAAATGGGTGCCACATGATCACTTGATGACACGCTCATCAAGCGTATTCAAACACTTGATGAGCGTGTCATCAAGTGTTTGAATACAAGGATGAGCGTGTCATCAAGTGTTTGAATACAAGGATGAGCGTGTCATCAAGTGTTTGAATACAAGGATGAGCGTGTCATCAAGTGTTTGAATACAAGGATGAGCGTGTCATCAAGTGTTTGAGTCAGAGGAACAAGGATGAGCGTGTCGTCAAGTGTTTGAATCGGTTGAATAAACAACACAGAAAGTATTTCCTGAGGAAAATCGTTTACGGGTGATGAAAAGTGGATATGGCACGACATTCCCAAACGCGGAAAATACTGGGCAGACCCCGGTGAAGCAACGACTTCGACACCGAAACGCAATATTCACTCCAAGAAAGTTCTGCTGTGCATCTGGTGGGATATGAAGGGTGTGCTCTATTATGAACTATTGGAACATGGTCGAAGTCTCACTGCTGATAGCCACAAGCAACAATTGCTGCGATTGAACCCGGAAATCTGTCAGAAACGTCGATTCACAGGCAAAGGATTGTGTCCTGTAAAATTACTGCATGGCAACGCTAGGCCGCATGTCGCGAAATCGGTCAAGGAAACGTTATTGACGCTTGGCTGGGAAGTTTTGGAGCACCCGGCGTATAGTCCCGACATACCCCTTTCAGACTATCATTTGTTCCGATCGATGCAACATGGTTTGTCTGCTGTACGGTTCCGGACATGCGACGAAGTGCAAAAATTAGGTGACGACGTCATCGCGTCACACGACGAAGTATTTCTTCATGGCTAGAATCCGTCAGCTGCCCGACCGATGGCGGAAGGTGATAGATAATGACGGCGCATATTTTGATTCGTAAAGACATTGTTGTTTTCTCTCAAATTACATGTTGCGTTGTCTTAAAACGCTTTAAAACTTATTTTTGTACACCTAATACATAATATGAAGTTTTCCTTTGTTCTGCCTCCTGTCATGGTGGCACACTACAGCTCATTAATGCTACAGCTCATTAATGCGGACATCATATCTTTTCGGTGAAAACGTCTTTTCAATTTCTACTTCATAGTCATGTTATTTTGTCTATAGGCTTAATGCTGAGTCGAAAAAGAATTGGGTTTGCTAACAACAGGGGAGTTCGTAAAGCATGGAGGTGTTTCATTTGGTGAAAGATAAGAAACTGAAATAAGTAAACACCATACAAACATGATGCTTACTGAGGTCCTGTGGCTTATGGAACCCACGGGAGAGGATGCCCACACAGATTTTGATCTGTGGCGCGGGCTAGGCGTCACTGGGATTGGACCAATCCCGCCAGTAGCATTGGACCAATCCCTCCCCGCGGACTAGGCGTCACTGAGATTGGACCAATCACGCCAGTAGCATTGGACCAATCCCTCCCCGCGGTTTAGGCGTCACAGGGATTGGACCAATCACGCCAGTAGCATTGGACCAATCCCTCCCCGCGGGCTAGGCGTCACTGGGATTGGACCAATCCCGCCAGTAGCATTGGACCAATCCCTCCCCGCGGGCTAGGCGCCACTGGATTGGACCAATCCGCCCTGATACTTTAAAGTTCGGTATAGAAGGTGTAGTGTTTAGACTGAATAGAAGTTTGCTACAAACGTGCGAACTGTTTCATTTAAGAATCATTCTTGCAGAACTAAGTCTGGCTTCCCATGGTGCAACTCACTTCACGGTGACGCAAGGAATTCTGAAAAGATAGGAAGTTCGTGTGACTGTGTATTTTTCCTACAAGTGTTGGTATTGTGGAAGAAGGAAACAAGCTCGCTTCTAAGAAATAAGCACCATACCGTGCTGTGTCTCTCTGTTTTATTCCTTACTTTATTTATTTTTTTAATTTCTATTCCTTTGTTTATTCTCTTAACGGGCTTCCCGACAGATTAAGGTCAAAAGCACCATTCTCCTTGATGGCGGAAATAATTACCAGCTCACATGGCGTGACACCAGTAAAGGAGTAATCAACATTGGTACGAACGGAACATTTGCATTCTCAGGAAAGGAAACGTATTGTTCGCTTCGGAACTGGAAGAATTAATGCTGTTCATCCATGCACGTGCGGTATGTACTTTTTTCGTGGAGACATCAGAAATTTTCCTCCTGGACAGACATTGGTACGTTTAAGCCGGCAAGAAAACCTACACAGTGGTTTCCACAATTTTTTTAAAAACCGTTTTCTTTTTTGCAGCGTTTCTGAACTTGGCTTTTTTTTTTTTTTTTTTTATCATCCAGGTTTGTATATCCAAACCCTATCTTTTCGTGGTTATATTCTATTCTTTTATAGGGACACTTCTGAAAATTATTTGAGAACTGCTTCGTTGATTTTCAGATTTGGCAAAGCATTTAGTCATTTGCGATGCATCGACTCTCTCTCTCTCTCTCTCTCTCTCTCTCTCTCTCTCTCTCTCTCTCTCTCTCACTCACTCACTCACTCACTCACTTGAACTTAAACCTTAAAATGAGTATATTTACAAATATTGTTATGTAAATCTCAACTCAACTTTGCTTTCGAGTTTGTTTTGTTACATAAATTTAATGACTTCTTGGTTAAACTTTTCCTCACTGAAAGAAACATTGATTCCCCTAAGTGCTATTACAATTTGGCAACATTGAATGTTGACTGACAGATAGGTAGATAAAGAGACAGAGAGACAGACAGAGATAGAAAGAGAGAGAAAGAGGAATGGTGAGCTAGATAAGAATGTCAACATCGGATGCATAGAGACAGTTACATCAGAAGTTCAACATTGAAAATAGAGACAGTGGTAAAAATGTAAACTTCGAATGTAGAGAGAGAGCTAGATAAGAATATCAACATTGGGTGTATAGAGACAGCTAGAACAGGTCAAGATTGAATATAGAGACAAGTAGTGAGATACGGATGTCAACATCGGATGTATAGAGAAGGTTGATCAGAAAGTCAACATTGAATATAGAGACAGAGTTAGATAAGAATGTTAACATCGGATGTATAGCGACAGCTAGATCAGTAGGTCACCATTGAATATAGAGACAGCGCTAGATCAGAATGTCAACATCGGATGTATAGAGACAGCTAAATCAGGTCAACATTGAATTACAGAGACAGAGAGTTAAATAAGAATGTCAACATCGGATGTATAGAGACAGATAGATCAGAAGATCAACATTGAATATAGAGACAGAGAGTTAGGTAAGAATATCAACATCGGATGTATAGAGACAGCTAGATCTGATCAGATAAGAATGTCAACATTCGATGTATAGAGATAGCTACATTAGAAGGTCAACATTGAATATAGACAGAGAGCTAGATAAAAATGTAAACATCGAATGTAGAGAGAGAAGGTCAACACTGAATATAGAGACAGAGTTAGATAAGAATGTGAACATCTGATGTACAGAGACAGCTAGATCAGAAAGTCAACATTGAATATAGAGACAGAGAGTTAGATAAGAATATCAATATTGGGTGTATAAAGACAGCTAAAGCAAAAGATCAAGATTGAATACAGAGACAAGTAGTAAGATACAAATGTCAACATGGAATGTATAGAGACAGGTAGATCAGAAAGTCAACATTGAATATAGAGACAGAGAGTTAAATAAGAATATCAACATGGGTTGTATAGAGACAGCTAGATCAGAAGGTCAACATTGAATCTAGAGAGAGTTAGATAAAAATGTCAACATCGGATGTATGGAGACAGCTAGATCAGAAGGTCAACATGTACAGACAGACAGCTAGATAAAAATATCAACATTGACTGTAGAGAGAGAGAGCTAGAGAAGAATGTAGATAAAGAAAGCAAGATAAGAATGTCAACAATGAATTATACAGACAGATGGACAAGAATGTCAACACTGGATGTATAGAGACTAGATTAGAATGTCAACAATGAATGTATAGTGACTAAATAAGAATGTCAACACTGAATGTATAGAGACTAGATAAGGATGTCAACATTATGTAATATACGTACTACGTAACATGACGTAGATGGCGTGTGACTGCGGTGATGTATGAGTCAAGTTGCAGCGATAAGCTTTGCCGGCGTAGCTTAGTTGGGAGAACATTCCGCTCCGGAGTGAGAAGACGTGTCATCGAATTCACCACCGGTAACAGGGCACTTTCGCTAAAAGGATATTTACGTTCAAAACACCATGGTCTTAATTTACCTTGAAGAGATTCGTCGTTGCCGCCCCGGTGGCGCAGTGGTCTAAGCGATGGCCTCTGATCATTCGTCCGAACGGGGTCCGGGTTCGAATCCCGGTGTGGCATGGATGTTGTGTTTGTCTTACGGCATTGGTTCTCTCCTTCCCTGGAACCAGTGACCCTAAATTAGGGACGGGCGACCGCTTATAGCCCATTGAGTTGCTCACGGTGGTCGTTAAACCTCCAATCAAAAAAAAAAAAAAAAAAAAAAAAAAAAAAAAGAGATTCGTCAGCTGGTTGAGTTTACACAGGGGTGCCTGTTTCTCAGGTACACCTGCTTAGTAGAGTGTTACGTCCCCTTGGCCTGTAGAACAGACAGAATTCGTTGAGGTATGGAATACAGATGAGCCCGGGCTCGGACTGGCTCAGAATTCATTAACTACCGAAAAACTCGGGCCCGGGCTCGGAATTACACGTCTTGAATTTCATTACTGTGATTAATTCAACACGTGTAATTCCGAGCCCGGTTGAATTACAAGTGTTGAATTTCATTGTAGATTTGTTACCATGGTGGAAGGATTTTCAATTTCCTAAGCTAGCTGCCATTGCAAGACAAATTTTGCTTAGCAAGACTTGCATTATGCCTTGTCCAAAGCTATGGCCCAAGCAAGGATTAGTTTAAGGAGGTCTGGTATCGAAAAACTGGGAAAAAAATCACATTCCCATTTTTTGTATTTTATTAAAAAATCTAGAATCTCATCTTTAAAATGATGTATTAATTTCCAATTTTTTTTTTTTTTTTTTTTTTTGGTTGGAGGTTTAACGACCACCGTGAGCAACTCAATGGGCTATAAGCAGTCGCCCGTCACTAATTTAGGGTCACTGATTCCAGGGAAGGGAGAGAGTCAGTGCCGTAAGACACAAACACAACATCCATGCCTCACTGGGATTCGAACCCGGACCCCGTTCGGACGAATGATCAGAGGCCATCGCTTAGACCACTGCGCCACCGGGGCGGCCCGAAAATTTGCAGTTAGAAGTATTATTTGTTTTTTAAAATTTCCTCACTCCCGCGATTTTTGGGGTGACGTTGGTTTTTACGTCACCCCAAAAAATCGCGGGAGTGATTTTTTGGGGTGACGTAAAAACCGTCACCCCAATAAATCTCAGCGCTTCAACTTGATCTTCTTTTTCTAAACCTCGACCTACAACAGGTCGAGGTTTAGAAAAAAGAAGATCAAGTTGAAGCGCTGAGGCTTTAGATGCAATTCTCTCTCTCTCTCTTTTCATGATGAACTTGATCTGGAAACTGCACACACATATGATAATATTGTGATTATTATACTATTAAGCGCAAAGCTTCGTTATAATGTTACAAAATGCAAATCTGGTCTGGAATGCTTTTACGTTCTTTTTCTTTTTAAATTTGGAAATTTCCCTAAATGCTTTTTTATATTCTACTACATCACTCTAAACTACCTTTACCAATTAGCATATATGTAAATTATATCGCAAAGATTAGTTTTCTAGAGTCAAAATTTCAAACACTTGCAACTATCTGTATGGCGTTGTACGTTTTATAATGCAATTTATTCAAAATAAAAGCAAATTTAGAAATCAAAAAGAAATAACGAATGGAATTTTTTGTTTCTAAACGATTTTCTTTTCTTCAGCTTTTACCAAAATTACTGATTCCCCTGACACGGTCGAAGGGCACGTTGATTATTTATTTATTTTCAAATCCACATTTTAGAACATCTGGCTTTATGCGTAGTATTTCTAAAAACATATTAATATTGTGAAGTGGATTAACTGAACTAAACTTTTTAAACTAATGATTTTTAAACTAATCCTTGCTTGGGCCATATCTTTGGCCAGTGTATAATGCATAAATGCAAGCCTTGTTAAGCAAAATTTTCCAAGAATCCGGGCCCGGGCTCAGCAAACACATATAATCAAAGAAAGCGGGCCGGGCCCGGGTCTTATTTTTTGAGCCCGAGCTCATCTCTAGTATGGAACATACCAGATTCTAGAAGCGTCGCGCAGGAATGTTGTAGCATGCAGAAATGGCTGCATCACGCAGCGAACACCTCGCTGCACCTCTTCCGAGAGATGCCCGATGGGGTTTAAATCCGGGAAGTGTAAAGGCCAATGAAGAAAGAAAAAAGTGGTTGGCATGTTCCTGGAACTATTCGTCAATTATACTATGCTTTTCGTCATTTCACAGAAAAGATTGTATCAGAAATGTGACTTTGTTAATTCACAAAAGAAATCATGCAAAGTTGCTCGTGAATTTCAGATTTTTTACAGTGTGAGAATTAAATGAATAACGAACACTATTTCGATAGTGTTCAAACGGATTAGTAATAACATAATTTTATTTAATTTCTTATTTACTTTAAAAGCAAATTAGTGCATGAAGGCCCTTGTATTTCTATTTTTTTTTTTTTTTATTTATTCCGAACATGCTTGGAATTTTACGAAACTACGCCTGTGTACGGAGCAACGATCTTTTAGAAAAGACTGGACACCCACATAAAATGTCTGCAACTATTTTACCTGGTTTTAGTACGAGGGTGTGTAGTTCCGTACTTGATAGTTTTCATCCCCGGCGTAAATTTTAAATACTGACGCCTATGGAGATTTGTTTGAAAGTTGGAGGCGGAGTATGCCCTGGAATGTAACCGCGCATGTTTATTCCTGTTACGCCCCTACGTCGCGTTTTACCTTAAGAACTCGCATATAAAACAAGAGCGACAGGAAATCCATGCTGAGTGTGGTATAATGGGATGGCAATAAGTCAGAGGTTAACAGAAGTAAAGAACTGCTTTACATCGTGAAACGTCTGCCACATCTGACCTTTGCATGAGTTGCTTTTACATTCATTTCCTCTAATGAATTTGACAACATATTGAAGAAGATTAAAAAGTCCGTCCTTGCACGATATTAAAATCATAAAATCACTAAAAGCTACGATCAATTAAAACCTTTAATTACATACTTAAAAATATAGTTTACACTAAAACACGTGAGATCTTTCGAGCCGACTGCGTTCATCCTGAGACGTGATTACAATGGAAGAAGCTCCGGGTTACATTATCGTATTGAAGAGCAATTGAATTAGAGACAGCTGGCGTTACGCAAATGTGGCGCTGTGGGCGGCCCTGTAAACGGATGCAGCGATATGACAATATAAGGAGTGATGCGACGGGAATCAGTAAGAGTCGGACGCAGTATGGGTAAGACGAAGGATCTAAGCCGATTTGATCGTGGGCAAATTGTCGGAGCCCGACGAATGGGTCACTCCTTCTCAGAAGTCGTGCAGGCACTGGGATTTTCACGAGCCACTCTGTCACGAGTGCACCGTGAGTACATCGAATCCGGTAAAACCATCCCTGCAAAGGGCCAACTGCCGTGGACAACAGCGTGTGGATGAGCGGGGTCATCGTCGGCTAGCTCGCATGTTAACAGCAGATAGACGGGCCACAGTGCAAGAAATCACTCAGCAATTTAACGCTGGTGCACATAAACCTTAAAGCAGCCACACCATCCAGAACCATCTCCTCGCTATGGGGTACAGAAGCCATCGTCCCACGAGGGTACCGCTGCTGACCGCACATCACAGGGTGCAAAGATTAGCATGGGCGCGGGAACATCGCCACTGGACTCTAGGCATGTGGGAAAATGTTGCCTGGACTGATGAGTCGAGATTCACGTTGGTACATGCGGATGACAGGATACGAGTACGGCGGAAACCACATGAAGCGATGGATCCTACTTGCCAGCAGGGTACTCTTCAGCTGGTGGGGGTGACATTCTCCATTTCAGTCCATGGTCTGTTTACGTGGACTGAAATGGGACCCCTGGTACGTGTGACATCGTCCCTCACAGGTCAACGTTACCGGAATATCCTGGACGACCATTTGCTCCCGTTTGTACGTCTTTAACATCCCACTGGGGACCTCATCCTGCAACAAGACAATGCACCGTGCCATCACTCCCGAATTGTATCCGAATGGTTGGATGAACACTCCACCGACGTGACCTCGCTTCCTTGGCCAGCTAGGTCGCCTGACCTCAATCCCATCGAGCACATCTGGGATGCTATCGAGAGAGATGTTCGAGGCTCTGACCCCTCTCCATCAAATCTTCGTGAACTGTGGGAGCTTGTTCAGGGGTCGTGGATCCGTATGGCTTCCCAACGCTTCCGGTGTCTTGTCGAGTCCATGCCGAGACGAATCGCCGCCGTCATCAGGGCGAAAGGTGGTGCTACACGTTACTAGACAGGTATCTCTAATTCAATTGCTCTTCAGTGTATATAGCCATAATAAATTACTTACGTCATAACTGTAAGCTGCATGAGTTGAAGTTGTAACATAAAATTACAGGTACAAAAAAAGAAAAAAAGCTTTGATATAAATAATTGAGGGGCACAACAATTACATCTCACTTAAATACCTCATTTTAATTAGTACTTGAATAGTTATTCATGTTCATCAGGTTCAGTTCTTTTTGGAACTTGTTTCCAAGGCTGTGGAATATTAACCGGTACTTCATCATTACAACAGGAGTTAGAACAGCTGTAAATAAACAGACTTTCCACAAATAGTATCTCAAATTTTGTACGAGGGGAAGCCTCTATGTAGGAGTCATTCCAGCTAGGGTGGTAAGATCCCTAACTGGAGAGACGTGATAACGTAGTACACTGCTGGACAATTGCTAAGGACGGATCATAAACGGCTATATAGCGCATAAAAAAGTAAGTGTGGTTGGATGCCAAGTGAAATAAAATAATGTCAGAATGCCAGGACATTACAAGAAAGACAATTTATTGTGCTCTGGAATCCAGAAGACTTTGGAACGTGTTCAAGGGACAAACAGGCCATTTTGTGCAGAATACGTAAACGTGAAAAAAATGCAATTACCGTCAGCAGGCGTTCCGGCGTAAGATGTCAATACGGGATATGGCCACCATGGAGGGCGATGCAAGATTCCACACGTCGTGTCATGCTTTGCACAACATTATCAAGCAGCTATTGGGGTAATTTATCCCATTCCTCTGTCAGTGCACGGATGAAGGCGTCCTTGTTTATTGGAGGACATTGGCGACCAGAAGACTCCTCCCCAAAGCATCCCACACATTTTCAATGGGATTCAGGTCTGGAGAACGTGCTGGCCATACGAGGCGTTGAATATCCTCGCTCTCAAGACACTCCTGGACAGCGACTGTTCGATGACATGTTGCGTTGTCGTCCATGAAAATGAATCTATCACCGACAGCACCACGGAGCATGCGAACATGAGGTAGCAGAACATCATTAATGAATCGTTGGCCAGTCATAGTCCCAGTTGGAAGCACATAGAGGGACGTACGGCCATTGATCATGATGCCAGCCCATACCATGACACTACATGTCGGATATCGGTCCTTTTCCTATATGTTTGCTGGACAATATGCAGTACCACTATCACGCCAGATCAGTTGTCGTCGACAATCAGACGATAGACTGTATCTACTCTCATCTGAGAAGAGGACAGCAGACCAGTCGTTATCAGTCCAATTGCGATGCTGATGGCCCCATTGCAAACGCGCGGTACGGTGACTTCTGGACAATGGGATGCACACAACAGGACGGCGGGTGTATAGTCCTCCTTCATGCAAACGTCTGGCGACAGTTTTTCGGGAGATCCGCTTGCCAGTAGCAGCCATAAACTGATTTGCTACCTCACTAGCTGTGCTGCGCCGGTGTCTTTTTGTTAATAGCACTATGTACCGATCTTCTGCAGGTGTCGTACTGCGAACACGACCTCCCCCGTGACGTTTGTAACACTCTCCATTTGTTTGAAATGATTTCCAAAGCCTTGAAACAACACTGTGGCTGACGTCGAACTCCCTGGCAACATCTGTTATTTTTCGCCCTTCTTCAATCTTGCCAATAATACGGCCACGCGTAAAATCATCTAGGTGATGTCGGGAAGACATACTGAAAATTGCAAGTTCGTCAATTGATTCTTTCCCTTTCAACTTTGCGTTTGAACAACAACGGTCAATACGCGTCAAATCCTTTATATCTCTTATCAGCGCTATGACGTCACGAACAAGTTCGGCAATCCAAAATTTGCATACGCACAACAGGTCTTACTGTATCCCGCACTTATGCTAATTTCCACATTTTCCTGCCTTCCATTTTATGGTTGCTATCGTTGCTATTGTCATCCGTCCTTAGCAATTGTCCGGCAGTGTAGTTTGTGAATGCAGTTTCAGATTATAGCGGTGTTCCTTTATTCTCGTACCCAATGTCCGTGTAGTAGAGCCGATGTATATTAAATCGCTGCTGGATGCGTCTACTGATTTTAAGGGGATCGCATATATATACCACATTTACTTTCAGCATCTACTTGATCACGATCACTCTTAACCAGAGACAGTATATTAGAAGTTCGCACCCCAAAGTCCAATTTATTTTTATGACAGGCATTTTTTAAGGTATTAATGAGTTCTGGTACAAATTCCATTGATTCTACATATTTGGTTAGTTGTGACATTGCTAAAACTTTTGGCTTTCATACTTCCATAATTCAAAGAGTGCTAGGGCACGAAGAAAGGTTGACACTCTCAATTTTGTAATGAGAAAGCGACCCGAAGCACACCTCCAGAGTAGCCTTCCAGCAGCAACATGTCACACTGCTATACGGGCCAAGCCAATCTCCAGACCTCAACCCCATCGAGCACATATGGGAGGAGCTGGAGAGACTATGTGCGAAGAAAACCTGCCGGAATAGGGCCAGAAGTTCGACCAGCTGTCTGCAGAACGGGCGCGAAATCCTCAGGTCACCGTCGAGAAGCTAGTGGACTCGATGCCGGCCCGTTGTGCAGCTGTTATTAAGTCTCTGTTATTATCCCACTAAGTATTAGTTATTGTTTTGTCGTTTTCTCGTACTTGTTTTCTGTTATCGTTGCAATAAATGAATGTGATACACACCTACTTTGTTGGTCAGTTTGTATGATCTTTGCGATTAAGCTCGGTACCTGATCTGTGTTAAGGTTTCCGATCCATCTGCATATGGGTCATGTTTACAACTGAATAACACATATCACATCCCAAAATGACCCGATTTGGTCCAGCAGAAAAAATATTATGGTCGAAAACGTGTTTCGCGAAATACTTTTGTTCGCTACTGTAGCTTAAAAGAATCAGAAAATCCACAGATTTTCGCGAGTCGAAGCATCCTTGCTTCCTCATAAAGTTTTGTCCCATCTCCGATCGAGAAACGGATGTACATGATAAATCAGCAGTACCACAGTTAAATCAGTGAAGGAAGATATTCCTCAAAATACACTGCCTCGAAGACGTAAACGCAGCGCCATGCAAATTGCAGGGTGGGTGGACACGTACACGTTATGGAAATGATTGCATTTGCAGGCCAATCGCACGAACTGCGCGCGGGGTATAAGCGGACAACCAGGCCATCATCAGTCGAGTCACAGCCGCGAAAAGTGAGTGGTTCTGCTGTCTGGAGAACGAACAAGGGGTGCCAATGCCGTTAAGACTGTCTTTGAATGAGTGTTGGGGTTCATCTTCTACGATAGATGGCGCAAAAAAAAAAATCACTCCTTGGGCGTGGCTTTTACATCTTGAGGGACTGTCCCAAAAGTTGTCGTCAGCGAATCACTGCAATCCTCGCCATACTCAGAATGGAAGCAGTCTCTCGTTGGCTCCAGAATGAAAAGACAAAATACGCGCTGTTACGTTTTAACCAATGGCATTGTTTGGGGTGGAGCTTAGTAGGTGGGCGGAGTTTCTATAGCTACAATTCAGGGGTTCTCTGCTATTGTACACACTGGGCTGCGGGTAGCCTAGTGGGCAACGTTCGTGACTGCCACGGAGAGGACCTCAGGTTCGATCCCAGGCAGGTACGAACGCTCGATCCACTAAATATCCGCCGTGCGTCGGATGGGCACGTTAAGCCGTCGAACCCCGGGTACCGGCCCCCGGTAATAAATAAGGGCGTCTTCCTCTCCCTTTCTACTTCGCTTCCGTGTCACTTTCCTATTGGGCACTCTAGCCCAAATCTTCTAGCTTTTTATTTCTAAGGGTTGTTTAAGACCTGGGGGTCAGACACTTCCTTCCTAAAATCCTCTACATATGACCAATAGGATCAAAAATCAATAATGTACACATTTTCTCCTCAAAAAACGAACGTACAGTATGATTTAGGATTATTTATGGGAGACAAGATTCCAGTCTCACTTTTGGCCCCATTTAATTATTTCTATTTGGCCTAGATAATTAGAAAAAAAAAAACCAGACAGAAATAAGAGATTTCGTTTCTTCCTGACGGAAACACTGCTAAGATTACTTATCGCGCCATCTAGTGCCCAAATTAGAATACTTTCGAGTCAGATAAATTGAATTTTAAAAAATATTCTAAAAATTGTTGTTTTTCGAATAATAACTGTGGCACATATTAGCTACAGGTCGTTTTTATTTGTGCTCAAAATTTCAAACACTACAAAGAAATAGTCTTCGAGAAAATGTGTACAAAAGAATTTACATAGCTGGTATAGGATAGAATTTCTCTTACGCTCATTTAAAGACAGCCTTAAGACGCAGTTGTACGCGATTTCGTAAAACGGATGCGTTCACGAGAGGCGTCATCGTAGGCATTCATACCGCCGGATGGTCCTTGCATCGTATTGCGGAAGAAACGTAACGTGATGGCACAACCGTCGGTAGCATTTGGAGACAGTAGTCCCAAGAAGGGTCTGTGCAATGTCGTATGGGGACAAGAACACGGAGACGGACGTCCGAGAGCACCAAACGTCGCATCCGACCGCATGCCATACAGGACCCACAGCGGGCGACATTTTGCGGAGTGTACGGGGAGGTTTGGATCCTCCGATATCGACGCGAACAGTGTCGCGCCGATTGGCTGCGTCTGGTTTGCAGTCCAGCCGTCCGTTGCGAAGGCTACCCTTAACAGCGAGCCATCGTCGTGACCGATCGGCGTGGGGTCGCTCCGGAGCCACGTGGGGTGCCGAATGGAACAGTGTGGTGTTCAGCGACGAATCGGGGTTCGGTCTCACCACGGATGATCTGCGTGTGTGACAGTCTGGAGGCCACGTGGCCAACGTGCGGATTCCTCCACAATGGGGTGCTATCAGCGCTAACAGCCGCTCACCGCTGGTACGCATTGCGGGCACAGTGACGTCACGCCGCTATGTTGACGAGGTGCTGCGGCCCGTGGCACTACCGTATCTGCAGGGCATCCCAAACAGCGTTTTTCAACAGGATAACCCTGGCCTCATACCGCTCGGATCAGTCTGAATGCTTTGCACGGTGTGCGCATGCTACCGTGGCCAGCACAATCCCCCAACCTGTCGCCCATTGCGCATGTGTGCGGCAGGATTGGACGTCGGTTGAATACAATCCCACCCCCGCAAAATGAAGATGAACTATGGACTCGAATCAACACTACATGGTTCACGATAGAGATGAGTTCGGACTCAATTTTAGGAGCCCGGGTCCAAAGGTCTAGAGCCCGGACCCGGCCCGCTTTCTTTGATTCCATGTGTTTGCTGAGCGGGCCCGGATTCTTGGAAAATTTTGCTTATCAAGGCTTGAATTTATGCATTATACACTGGCCAAAGATATGGCCCAATCTTGATTTTTAATAAAATACAAAAAATGGGAATGTGATTTTTTCCCAGTTTTTCGATACCAGATCTCCTTAAACTAATCCTTGCTTGGGCAATAGTTTTGGACAATGCATAATGCAAGTCTTGCTAAACAAAATTTGTCTTGCAATGGCAGCTAGCTCAGGAAATTGAAAATCATTCCACCATGGTAAGAAATCCACAATAAAATCCAACACGTGCAATTCAACCGAGCTCGAAATTACACGTGTTGAATTAATTACTGTAATGAAATTCAAGACGTGCAATTCCGAGCCCTGGCCCGGGTTTTTCGGTAGTTAATGAATTCTGAGCCCGGGCCGGGATCGTGCCCGAGCTCATCTCTACTCCACGATACCCCAAGTCTCTTTTGGGACTCTCATTGCCTCGATGCCACGTCGGATTCAACGCTGTATTGCCCAAAATGCGGGTCACACTCCTTATTGATCATCCTGTATATTCGGCCACTGGGGCCTAGTCTGTGACAATTGACAATTAAATCATTCGTCCAGGACCTACTTGGTGTGCAGTTTGCTCTGATTTCGACCATTCCTTCATGGTGTGGCATTTTCTCTGCCAGGTAGTGTACATTAATGATTTAGATATTGGCCATTTAGAAAATAAAAATGTTTTTTTCGGGAGGGGGGGGCAATCGCCTCGGTAACCTCCACTGATTTCGTTAAGTGTTTGTGTGTCTGTGTGTGTGTGTGTGATTATTCAAGCGTTAACATGTAGCCAACGTTTTTGAAATGAAATAAGAATATTTTCCCCCGAGAGGGGGGGATGAGAACCCCATGACATCCTGTTATCTCGTGAACAATATCATCGAGATTAATCTTGTAATCTTGAGCTTTTTTTATTTTATTTATTTAAACTGAGGCATCGCCTACGTCGGTGTCTTACGTCCTACTTGGCACGAACGCCAGGAGGTTCCATCTACCAATCAACCAATCTCGCTCACATAGGTGAATTGTGTCAATTTTCGTATACGAAAAAATGTGTATTAAAAAGTTGCGTGACAGAATTCGTTTTATATCAGCGGCAACTTTTTCCTGGTGAGAGAAAGAAACGACTGGTGATAAAAACAGGCACACACACACTCCACTTGCTCGTGCTCAATGGGCACAGAGCACTTTTCAGAAGAATAAAGCATGACGTAATTACCCAAACTTCCGTGTTCTGCGGAAACTGCACTGCTTGCTTTTGATGGAAATTCCTTTGTGCTTGGCAGGAAATGAAAAGTACTTTCCAGATATGAAGCGAAACCTTTCACGTGTATTTATTTCTTTACGGATGTTTTTGCCGTCGCGTGGACATGTTCGACATTTCTGACGCGGCCGGAGTGAAATTTAACTCACGGGCGTCAGCACGTGCACCTCATCGGAATCACAGAAAGTCTAGCTAACGTGTTAACTTACTCCCATCGGACAACTACACACTGATGAACCATTAGATTATGACCAGACCCAGTCTAGAAAAATGAGCGCGTCTGGAGACCGAACAGTGGCGCAGGTGAAGTTTACAGAGCAGTATACAGGGTGATTCATAAAGAAGTACACAGTTTCCACATGCTGTGAACCAGTAACAGTTGAAGACACGGACCACAACTGCGAACCGTTAGATAGATGTACTCATAAAGTTTGTATCCCGCTACTGAGGGAAGTGACGTAGGCGATAGCGCGCGTGTCACGTTACTAGTCAGTCAAAATGGCAGCGTCTGCAGTGGAGAAGGCGTTTTGTGTTCTTGAATTGAGCAAAACGGAATCTAACTGTTGTGCAACGGCACTTTCGATCACGATTCGGAAAAGAACCTCCAACCTGAAAATCTATCTACGATTGGCATAAAAAATTTGAAACTACGGGTTGTTTGTGCAAAGTTAAAAGTCCTGGACGACCGCGTGTATCGGAAGAAGTTGTCGATAGTGTTTGCACCGCCATTCAACGAAGCCCGGGAAAATCAATGCAGAGGGTGAGTCGTGAAGTGCAGATTTCACAGCCCACTGTCTGGAGAATTTTGAGAAAGAAGCTGAAAATGATTCCATACAAAGTACAGATGTTGCAAAATCTCACTGACCTTGACAAGACAAAGAGCTTTGAATTTTGTGCCAAAATGCAGCACCATTTTGAAAATGACGATTTTGCCGATCACTTAGTTTTCACCGATGAAGCTACATTTCACGTGAGTGGTGAGGTAAACAAGCACAATGTTCGCTTCTGGGGAACGGAGAATCCCAGATTTACAGTGCAACACGTGCGAGATTCCCCTAAAGTAAATGTGTTCTGTGCTGTATCCAAAAAGAAAGTGTACGGCCCCTTCTTTTTTCACGAGAAAACTGTCACGGGAGGCTCTTTTCTGGATATGTTAAGTCTTTGGCTGATGCCACAGTTGCAGGACGACAGTGACAACTTTATTCTCCAATTGGATGGTGCACCACCGCACCGGCTAGGCGACGTGCGAGATTATCTCGATGAACATCTTCCTCACCAATGGATTGGACGAGCCGCGGACTACAACATGCCACTGACCCAATGGCCACCCAGAAGTCCTGGCTTAACACCTTGTGACTTTTTCCTGTGGGGGTACGTAAAGGACAAGGTATTCGCCCCTCCCCTTCCTGTTGATCTAGCGGAGCTGAAACAGCGTATCACAGCCGCTATTACTGCACTTGATTCAGATATCTTACCTCGCGTTTGGGCGGAAATGGATTACCGGCTCGATGTGTGTCGTGTGACTAAGGGTGCACACGTAGAACATTTGTGACTGTCTCTAAAATAACTTGAAAAATTCCCTTACAATTCTGTTACAGGTAACATAAAATATCTTACATTGTTCTTGTTCTATAGTGCGTTGAAACTGTATACTTCTTTATGAATCACCCTGTACCCAGAAGACCACGTGGGAGATGGGCGGATGAAATACGAGAGCATGCTGGTGTGACACTGAGAAGACTGGCTCAAGACAGAAAAGTTGTGGAAGAAACTTTGGAGACATTCATCCAGCAGTTGGTTGATTGTAATGTAATACGCGCATACACACATACACGGTTGTATCAGAATAACATGACAACTCCCGGATTCACAATGTACCCACCCAGGCGCTTCACAGAGTGCGAACACACGGAGATATACGCGGCCGGTTAGGACAGATGAGCCATAGTGCGTCACGTGAGCACAATGGGCAGAGGTAGTCATTTGACAGACGTTCAAAAAGGAATGATCATCGGCTACCAAGCCAAGGGTGAAAGCATCTCAGAAACAGAAGGCTTCGTGTGCTGTTCGCGAGATGCTGAAGTAAGGGCGTACCAAAAATGTACCACTGGCACACCGAGTACCTCCCGACGTCATAACTGTGGAGCCCCCAAAGGCCATCGATCCCAGAGGAGAACGTCGCCTCTGCACTGGTAAAAGGCAATCGACAAGCAAGAGTGCAACAATTGACCATGCAAATGAACGCTGGGACACCGAGTTACGTGTCCCCGATAACAGGAGAGCGAATCCAGTGTGACGTGCCTGCACCGCAGGACGCACATGAGATAAAGGCAGATAGCAGCGAGAGCATACGTCCGCGTAGCTCAGTTGGGAGAGCGACTTTTTCCGGAATGAGGGGACCCGGGTTCGTTGCCCGGCCTGGACAAAAATGACGGAGAAATTTACTTCGTTATACCAGTTACGCATGGGTTTCCGGAATCGACGCTGCTTCAAGGCGCCCATGTTGACCCAGGTCCATCGGCAACAACGCCTGTAGTTCGCATGGGACTACCGTCATTGGACAATGGAAGAGTGGAAAAGGTTTGCCTTCCCCGACGAATCGAGGTTTCTACTCCGCAAAAGGGACGGTCGGTGGCGTTTACGACGTCAGATACACGAGAACCAATGCCAGGACACGGTTGTCGGTCAGGTACAGGCAGGCGATGGCAGTGTGCATGCCTGCGGGATGTTTTCCTGGTATAACCTGGCACCGCTGATACCACTGGATGGGTCCCTGAACGACAATGGCTACCTGTCCATCCTTGCTGACCACATGCATCCCTTCATGTTGGATGTTTTCCTAGTATGACCTGGGACTGCTGGTACCACTGGATGGGTCCCTGAATGCCAATGGCTACCTGTCCATCCTTGCTGACCACATGCATCCCTTCATGTTGGACCTTTACCCTGGTGGTGATGATGTCTACTAAGCGCCGAGCCACAACACTGAGGGGATTCGTGATTGGTTCCAAAAACATGACAGCGATGTATCCGTTCACCCTTGGCCAGCGAAATCGCCTGACCTCAATCCTATAGAGTACTTGTAGAACTACTTGGATCGACAGGTTCGACGCACAACTACGTCATCTCCGGGACTTCCGTGCTCTGCTGCAGTCCGAATGGACACGTGTACCTCGGGCAACCTTCCAGGGCCTCATTGCGTCCATGCCACGCCGTCTCGCCGCTGTCATCCAGGCCAAGGGTGGTTATTCCCATTATTAGGTAGATGTTTATATTATTCTGATACGGCTGTGTACATGCATACACTAAGAGTGTGTGATACAGCATCCCGGACACTCTCATCTCCACCGCCGCCCCGGTGGCGCAGTGGTCTAAGCGATGGCCTCTGATCATTCGTCCAAAAGGGGTCCGGGTTCGAATCCCGGTGAGGCATAGATGTTGTGTTTGTCTTACAGCACTGGCTCTCCCCCTTCCCTGGAACCACTGACCCTAAATTTTTGATCGATCGATCAAATGTAGAGGATTTTAGGAAGGGAGTGTCTGACCCCAGGTCTTAAACAACCCTTAGAAATAGGAAGCCAGGAGATTTGGGCTAGATTGCCCGATAGTGAAGTGACACCGAAGCGAAGTAGAAAGGGAGAGGAAGACGCCCTTATTTGTAACCGGGGGTCCAGTACCCGGGGTCCGACGGCTTAACGTGCCCATCCGAATCACGGCGGATATTTAGTGGATCGAGCGTTCGTACCTGCTGGGATCGAACCTGAGGTCCTTTCCGTGGCAGTCACGAACGTTGCGCACCAGGCTACCCGCGGTCCAGTGACCCTAAATTAGGGACGAGCGATGGCTTATAGCCCATTGAGTTGCTCACGGTGGTCGTTAAACCTCCATTAAAAAAAAAATCACCATCCGCCCCGATACGAAATCTTGGCTACGTCACTGGCACGTGTTTGATCGCTGTCAGCCTCTCCAAGTAGCACAAGGGATTAGAAGCATTTGTGATACCTAATTTTTTGTGGCTCCAGGCCGAAAAGTATCATAGTGTGACGATGACACGTGACTATTATGCACTAAAGCCATGAGAATGAGGAAGGAGAATTGCAACAACCTTATAAAAGATTTACATTAATCAATTTTTGAAACTCAGCGGCGTATATTTTATCACAGTATGTCTATATAAACCGCTTACGAAAATGAAGATGCGGAATCGACACATGAAAATGCAAGGAAATGTACAAGATTAAAGAAAAGTAAAGACAAAAAGGGAACGGTCTTTTTAATCCGACAGTCGTTAACTCACGAAACCATATTTTTTCTTTTAATGCTCTTCGCAAACATGCATTGTAATTCGCACTCTGAGTCGTTTAACACGGTTCTGTTCCACGGAATGATGCTCCAGTAATACGTTTGGGAGTTGCACTACAAAAAGGCGATGCCATTCTTCACTCTTTTCGGCATACTGGGGGGGGGGAGATAGCAATAATTGGCTCGACCGTGAGCGGCATTTTCAGCTTAAACGCTCTTCTAGCATTTTCGGGAAGCAGTAATCCTTCGTGGAGTACTGCGACGCCTTCACTTAACGGCAGTCGCGATGAATCCCAGAGAGGATAATGCCACCAATCAGACACGGTAGGGAATCAACGCGACATTCCGTCTGCGCCATTTCGGTCAGGAAAAACAGCTTCCTGACGAGCATCTGAGCGTTTTATAAAAGACGTCTGCTGGCGAGAAATATTCGCTTATCGAGGAAAATTCCGAATGAGACAGATAGAACAACATCTGTTGCGACTAGCGATTATCAAGAGCAACGAACTTTTACATTTCTTCCGACAACCAACGGAGAAGAACCACTTCCAGGTTCTCCGTTCAGAGAAAGCGGCATTCTCAGACCCACTTCAAGTCATTTCTGTTAGAAAATCGTCTTCTTTTGTTGGACACTCCTTTTTTTATTGTAAAAATAATAAAATAGAACTAGGTTCCTTTTGCGTTTGTTCATCCACAGGAACGAATAGACAGACGCTGTGCTAACTCACGTCAAATCCGTTTCACGATGCTTATTTAAATTAAAAGTAGCTTTGATCTTAAATCGTGCCCACGCCATTTTGCAAAGAAAGGGAAAAATTGCTTTTATCGCGAGATAAAATCTAATCAGCGAATAAAATGTTTGTCCTCAACAGAAACAAAGTAACTAGACGCAATGTGTGACGTATGCTACGAGGAAAGAATGCTCACTGAAGAAATGCCCACAGAAAACACAGCTCTCAGAAAAAACGCACGTTTTCTGAAAATAGGAAAAATGACCACTTCTTGAAAATACGAGTTATTGACTGGTGCATTCTTATGTCTCTTAGAAACACGATGTTGTTTTTAATTTAATGAATATATATTATCATTATTGTCAACTGTTATCAATGCACTGCTGGATGAAGGTCTTCCCAAGTTCCCTCCACAATTGTTGGTCTTGAGCCACTCTCCTATATATGACACTCCGGCATGCCTTCGAATTTCACACATAATGCTGCCGCCAACTGTTGCTTAGTAGCAGGCTTTGGCTCCCAACTTCTTATCTGGCGCTCTAATTCATCCCATAAGTGCTCTATGGGATTAAGATTGTTGGTCTTGAGCCACTCTGGTCTTGAGCCACTCTGTGCTGGCAAGTCCACACTCGATACGGAATTATCGTCAAACCACGCCGTAACAGTCCTTGCTTTATGGCTTGGTGCATTATCCTGCTGGTACCAACAAGGCTCGTTTCCATAGTACTGCCACAGAGCTGGTAGGGCATAATTTTCCACAATATCGAGGTAGACGTGCTGGTTAACAGGTTTGTCCACGATAACCAATGGGCCGACACCATACCACGAAAAACATTCCCACACGAGTACACTGCCAGCTCCAAACTTGACGGTAGGAACAATACACTGTGGTAAATAGCGTGCCGCCATACCCACACGCGGCCATCAGACTGATGGATCGTGTATCTGGATTCATCAGTCCATAGGACCCGTTTCCATTGATCTACGGTCCACGTTAAATGTTCTTTACACCATGCTAAACGACGAGTAGCATTCCGAGCGGAGATGAAAGGCTTATGAGTAGCCGCATGACCACAGTAACCCATGGAATGAAGTTTTCTGAGATTGGTACATGTACATACCGAGCTTCCATCATTTTTCCTCACCTGTACACTGAGGTCTTGTGCAGTACTCCGACGATTAGCTATAACGACACTCCTGAGGCTTCGACGCCTTAGGAGTGTCGTTGTACTCCTAAGGAATTTTCTTTGGATGATTGTCATCCAAAGAAATATCGCCAAATAATAACCAAAGAAAATCCTCTATCGCTTATTTTCTTTGGTCCGCCGGCACGCTTTGCTGTTTAAGGCACGCCATGTGTCTTCCACTTATTCAGTACATCCAAAACAGTTGACTTGGGTATGTTTAAACGCCTCTCGGTTTCTCTTATGGACAACCCACTACATCCAACAATCTTTCCTTTCTTAAAGTCAGTTCCCGCGACATTTCCACTCAACCTCACATTGCCATACAAAATCGCGGTCAGCTGCAGGCTTGCATTTATACCGTTTGCAGCTGTACCGCGCATCTTAACAACGCAGAGGATCCGTTAATTTGCTTTTGAAGGGGTGTCCGGTGACTTTTGTCAATATAATGTATATATCATCATCATCATCATTGTCAACCATTATCAATCCACTGCTGGACGAAGGTCTCCCCAAGTTTCCTCCACAACGGTCTGTCTTGTGCCAGTCTCCTCCATGTCACCCCTGCATACTTTCGAATTTCATCCACCCATCTCCCATGTGGTCTTCTTCTGGGTCTTTTCCTGTCCCTTGGAATCCAATCTATATATATATATATATACACACTATGTGCGTATCATCATCATCATCATCATTGTCAACCATTATCAATCCACTGCTGGACGAAGGTCTCCCCAAGTTTCCTCCACAACGGTCTGTCTTGTGCCAGTCTCTTCCATGTCACTCCCGCATACTTTCGAATTTCATCCACCCATCTTCCATGTGGTCTTCTTCTGGGTCTTTTCCTGTCCCTTGGAATCCAATCTAAAATTTCGGCTGTCCATCGATGGTCTGTTCTTCTGGCAGTGGGCTGGACATGTGCGTATACTCACACATATATATATGTTCTGACGTACTACCAGAGGTGGAAACATGTGTCAAGACGACAAATCTGCAGCGAGGCATTCTGTCCGCGTAGCACAGTTGGGAGAGCGATTTACTCCGGAGTGAGGGGACACGGATTCCAAGTCCGTCGCGGACAAATGTGTGTTTGCACAATGTGTACCCCCCCTCTCCCCGGAATTACTGGCATTACTTCCGGAAACCCTCTGGCATCTGGTGGAGTCGATGCCTCGGCGAGTACGTGCTGTTAGAAGAGAACAAACACGCTATTAGTTAGGTATCTCTAATGTTTCATCCATTAAGTATACACACATACACCATAGTCAAAGTAAAGATACATTTTTGGCAACTGATGTTGCTAAAAGTTGGTAAACTTTGCCAGAGATGAATAATTCTTGGTAGCCGGCGCAGGACTCTGTTTGACGGTCATTACTTGTGTGTGTGTGTTCGTTTATTTATTTATTTATTTATTTTGTTTTAAGAAGTTCTGCCACCCGCATCTGATGAATTGTTCTAGAATAACTGGAGGCAAGATTCTTATTAGGAAATCGCTAAAGAAATATGGATTTGTAATTCGCCTTCAAATAAAACATTCTCATCAGCTAAGCGAGAGAGTGAGACTTATCAGGGGTCGCTATGAAAAGATCGCCACCTTGACCTGTTCCCATTGTTTCAGACAGATAGCATTGTTGTTCCGAAACGAGCTGTTTCTTTTTTTATTATTATTATTTCCTTCATGGTACTATCCGTTGTTATCAACTGTTACGTCTGATCACGGGACAAAGATTTTTTTGTTTGTTTGTTTTATTTCAAAGCATTAGTTTTCGAAAGACTTTCCGTACAAACGAAAGACTGTGACCAATCAGCAGTGTTCCAAATACACAAGCGATGATTTCATTGACCAAGAAAATCGTCCCTGTACATCAGTTGGGTAACACAGGCAGACTAGTAGCTCTAAACTCAAATTATTTGTTCATACGCATACACTATTTGAATTCCAAATATTCAAATATACGTATATACACGGGTCGCGCTGCCGACCGCCATCTTCGCAATTTGCGAAAAAAAAAATTCGTCTTGACGATGGAAAAAGAGCTTTGGCGATTACCTTTTTGTACCCATTGTACTGTTATAACACTTTGGCGATAATAAATTGAATTTGGCGAATAAATTGGTGAAAACTTTAAAAGAGCCAGCGCGACCTCTGCGTATATATACACTGAAGAGCAATTGAATTAGAGATACCTGTCTAGTAACGTGTAGCACCACCTTTCGCCCTGATGATGGCGGCGATTCGTCTCGGCATGGACTCGGCAAGACACCGGAAGCGTTGGGAAGTCATACGGATCCACGAACCCTGAACAAGCTCCCACAGTTCACGAAGATTTGATGGAGGGTGGTCAGAGCCTCGAACATCTCTCTCGATGGCATCCCAGATGTGCTCGATGAGATTGAGGTCAGGTGAACTAGCTGGCCAAGGAAGCGAGGTCACGTCGGTGGAGTGTTCATCCAACCATTCGGATACAGTTCGGAAGCTGCATTGCCTTGTTGCAGGATGAGGTCCCCAGTGGGATGTTGAAGACGCACAAACGGGAGCAAATGGTTGTCCAGGATAGTCCCAGCAACTCCCGCGGTGCGGGGTGGGGCGGGGGGGTGCTCATTGCTAAGAGGGCTTCTAGCCTTAATACATGGATTTTACAATATTTTTTGCGGAAACTTCATATGAAACTGGTTAAAGAAATAGCCAGGAATTTTCGACAGCAGCTTTGAGTGAAGTATTAAAAAGAAAAGAAATTTTTTGTATTTTTTTCAGTAAAGTAAAATCTTCAATAAATCATTTATAGTTGATAAAAACTAGGTGACGCAAAAGAAGCTATTCCAGAGGACTAGAGGTTCCTTTTCACAGCCACAGCAAAAATTCCTATATATGTATAACAACAAAAGAATGTGAATGAAATATCAATTGAATAAACGAATGAATGTTTTTTTTATCAATGAGGATAAGGAGTTATGTATTTACACTTGTTTGCACATAACTACGCATACTTCAGAACATGATGAGCTAAAAGATGTTCTTTGCGGGAACCAAAAAAAAAAAAAAAAAGAGCGACCTGTGTAATTTTTTTTTACAACAGGGTCAAAAGAAAAGATTTTTACTATGTGCAAAGCATTGTGACTTTATGTTAAGTGTGTTTTTTATATTAAAGAGTAAATAATTTTACTCTTTTTGTCCCACAGTTCACTTGTTTTATAACTGTTGCTTTTAACAAGATCAATCACATATATCCCAGGCTTTACATATTGGTTAAATAATTTATTACGTAAATACAACATAATAATAGCAATGAAGTCCCAGACCCCGTTATCTCATATAAAATCAATCTACAAAGAGAGACAGTGTGAGAAAGAAAAAGACGGGTGTGTACGCTATACCGTTGGTGTATCCTGACAACACGGAAAAGATATACACTATACTGACAAAAGCCACCGGACACCTCTTCAAAAGCAAATGAACAGATCCGCTGCGTTATTAAGATGCGCGGTACAGCTGGAAACGGTATAAAAACAAGACTGCAGCTGACCGCGATCATATCGCACTGTGAGGTTGATTGAAAATGTCGCGGCGGGAGAGAACTGACTTTGAGAAAGGAAAGATTGTTGGGTGTTATATTAGTGGGTTGTCCATAAGAGAAACCGAGAGGCGTTTGAACATATCCAAGTCAACTTCTTTGGATGTAGTGAATAAGTGGAAGACATATGGCTTGCCTGAAGCAGCAAAACGTACCGGCAGACCAAAGAAAATCAGTGATAGAGGACGTCGAAGCCTCAGGAGAGTCGTTACAGCTAATCGACGGAATACTGCACAAGACCTCAGTGTACAGCTGAGTAAAAATGCTGGAACCTCGGGATGTACACGTACCATTCGCAGAGAACTTCATTCCATGGGTTACCATGATCGTGCGGCTGCTCATAAGCCTTTCATCTCCACTCGGAATGCTACTCGTCGTTTAGCATTGTGTAAAGAACATTTATCGTGGACCGTAGATCAGTGGAAACGGGTCCTATGGACTGATGAATCCAGATACATGATCCATCAGTCTGATGGCTGTGTGTGGGTATGGCGGCAGCCGGGGGAACGCTATTTACCACAGCGTACTGTTCCTACGGTCAAGTTTGGAGCTGGCAGTGTACTCGTGTGGGGGTCTTTTTCGTGGTATGGTGCCGGCTCATTGGTTATCGTGGACAAACCTGTTAACCAGCACGTTTACCTCAATATTCTGGACAATTATGCCCTACCTGCTCTGTGGCAGTACTATGGAACAAAACCTTGTTGGTACCACCAGGATAATGCACCGAGCCATAAAGCAAAGACTATTACTGCGTAGTTTGACGATAATTCCGTATCGTGTGTGGACTGGCCAGCAGAGTCCTGATCTTAATTCCATAGAGCAGCTATGGGATGAATTAGAGCGCCGCATTAGAAGTTTGGAACCAAGGCCTACTGCTAATCAACAGTTATCTACAGCATTATGTACTGAATGGAAGCGCATAAATATCGCTGTGTTCCAAAAGCTTGTCGAAAGCATGTCTCGAAGGGTCAGTGCATGCGTTAAGGCCAAAGATGGATCGTCACTGTACTAATGTATGTCAATAAACGCTATGTTGGGTTTCTCTTCTAAGTGTCTGGTGACTTTTGTCAAAATAGTGTATATCGGAATGACAAAGCGATCCTTGGACACTAGATGTAAAGAACACACGTTGCGAAGTGTCAACCAGGACATGCAGAATACAGCCCTCGCTAGAGAAGTCATGCTTTGCTCAGCTGTTCCTGTATGGAATAGAATGAGAAGAATTGCCCCCTTACACGAGTTTTAAAGAGAGAACGAAATCCTATCCAGCAAAGTGGCATGCAATGATATAGTCTCTACTGAACAACCAATGGTTTGGCATGCGTTATTAAAAGATGGAAACACATCACGGCGCACTTTATAATTACGTGATAAAACTTCATGTAATATGCTCGTGATGTCACTCATGTTATTTATAAAAATCGTCTTCGTCCCTTACGTGTCCCAATTCCCTGCATTTTTATGTCTACCATTGTCTTGAAAAAGCCTCCCAGAGGAGTGCGAAAGCTTGGCGAATCTTTGTGCTTGCTACACCACAAAAATAAACGGATTTAATACGCTATAGACATACAAAGGCTGCAGACAACTCAAAGCCGCATGGAGAGGTGCATGCTCGGTGTAACCAGGAGAGATAAGAAGAGGAACTCGTGGATCCGAAAAATGACAAGAGTGGAAGACATCATGATCAGAGTTAAATCCCTGAAATGGCAATGGGCTGGACATACTACCAGAAGGACAGACCATCGATGGACAGTCAACATTTTAAATTGGATTCCAAGGGACAGGAAAAGACCCAGAAGAAGACCACATGGGAGATGGGTGGATGAAATTCGAAAGTATGCGGGAGTGACATGGAGGAGACTGACACAAGACAGACCGTTGTGGAAGAAACTTTGGGAGACCTTCATCCAGCAGTGGATTGATAATGGTTGACAATGATGATGATGATGCGTTTCATGAGCATGTTGCTTTTTTATTTGCTTACTTATAGTCTGTATTTTCGTATAAATCGGAAAAGGTCGTTTGACACTGTCACATGGCACCGCTATGTGTTTAGTGTGTGATCGTGAGTCATTTCAAAGTGGTTGGCCTTCGTTCTCTAAAAGAGTAAAATTTGCATGATATGTTTAACTTGGGCGAAATGTTTTGTAATACTTTGTATTAGTATAAAACTACGGCAATAATTCTAATTACAACGTGTACATTTGTGTTGCACGCAATAAATTGTAACAATTTTGGTTTTACGAAAAATACCGATAGGATTTGAATAATTCAACGCCCGTAAAACCTAGTTAACAATATGGAATTACAAATTTCAGTAACTGAAAGCAGATAGATTTTTCCAAAAGGGCCTCGAATATGTTGGGGGAGTGGGGGCGAGCTTTTCAGGTACACCACTGCCGCCAAAAATAACCAAAAGCATATCAAACAAAGATCTTCGCTCTTTCCACGTTTAAAGTGAGTCACGGAAAAATTGTCATTGGCCGCCACCGGGAGTCGAACCCAGGGTCTTCCAGTTACGCGCCGGATATGCTTCCGCTACACAACAGCGGCCTCGAATTCATCCAGACTCACACGCTAACTGTGATTATCCGGTGCGTAACTGGAAGATCCGAGGTTCGACTCTCGGTGGCGGCCAATGAGAATTTTTCCGGAACTTCACTTATAAACGTGGAAAGAGCGAAGATCTTTGTTTGATATTCCTGGTCCACGTTAAATGTCTGTATTAACCAAAAGCATACTTGGCAGGGGAAATAAAAATGAACTTAATTGTGTATTTTTTTAAACATTATGACAGTTTCCTTTCTAACGTACAGTAAATTCCCAATAAATCTTACCTATTGTACATAAGTAAATGTTACAGAGATTTTATACAAAGTTTCAGGATTTCATATAAAATCTCAAAATGCAACCTTTTCCATCTCGTGCTTCCATTCCTTTGTCTCCACAAAGCGTGAGAGAAATTTCTCAGAGTCAGTTTCCCATTAGACACCGGATACACGGTTATTTACTAAGACGACATTCTGTCTAAGATTACTATATGCACATTGTTTGTTGAATGGAGATTAACTCTATCGCGCCTCTTTTGATGCTTTTCAGGTTTCAATTTCAATGAGGCTGACGAATGACTAGCCCCTCACATTTTACTTTGAGGTTTAAGATTTACCGAAAGCGGTGTGGTTCTTTCTCTCGGGGAACATTAGGATATGCTTAAGGGCATTTTTTGGAGACAATAGAGAGGGGAGACGAGAAGACAGTTGTCTCTAGGTTTAGGAAGCGAACGGTCACGAAAAGGACCGGCAGGTTAGGGGATTTCACGACAGCGAGAGAGATGAAGGAAAGCAGGACTTAAGAAAAAAGGAATTAGAGTTTTAAGCGGGAGAGTTAGGAAATATAGCACAGCTAACGGACAACCTTTGCAGGCAATTAAATGAAGAAAAGAATAAAACGTTTCTTAGACATATTTACGAATCGCAAGAATTATTTGCATACAGTTATTATCATTTTGTTATTACGTGTTAACTACTATCATCTTCAACCATACAAGACTTAGCAACTCAACCACGCAATATTTATGAAGTTAATATGAACATGTTAACAACAGGAAACAAAGATAGTTAAAGAACTTGTTAACATAAACCTGCAACGTTAATTTTTGCATCAGCCAAGGAATTGGATTTTTTTTTTTCAATTTCCATTTACGATTCCTTAAAAAAACATGCAGTCAGAATTATACATCAAGAAAGATGACACCGAATTTTCGAGTGTAATGAGCACGTCATTTGAATCCGTTCTGACGCGAATTAAATTTATCAAAGCTATTCAAACTCAATAGAACTGGTATGGAAAACAGTAGCATCTGACAAAAGTTTTTCAATCGGGTTTTTAAACCCGCAGATATTGCTCTAAACGGAATCGTGAACTTACGCCCTCTGGTTGAAAACTTGTGCTTTAAGAGAAATTTGAAATATATAAGAAACATTTCGCAGCGGAAATGCTCTTCAACAAAGAAAGAATTTTTCAAATAGGAGTTTTAGAAGCAGAGATACCGACAAATGTAAGATATGCATCTACAACCCCTGGCGGGAAAAACATGCATTATTTTAAGGAAAAGGTATTCTCAAAAGGTTTTTCGATGTGAGCGGTATTGGTCGAGGAAAGAATTTTTCAGACGAGTTTCCAGGGGCTCAGATTCTACTGCAAATATATCAGAAGAAGAAATTAACACATATGCCCCTGGTGGCGAAACCATTCTTTACTAAATATTAGAAATTATATGAAAAACATTTCCCATCAAGAGCTGTATGCGATACAGGAAGAATTTTTCAAATCGGAGTTTTAAAGAGCAGAAATATCGAGGAAAACGCTATTTATCTTTACGCCCCCTAGCGGAAAGTCCATCATTTTCTTGAAAATTTTGAAATTATATGAAAAACATTTCGCACCTGAAACGCTATCCAACAAAGAAGGAATTTTTCATATCGGACTCTTGGAAGTAGAGATATTGACAAAAATAAGATATGCATGTACGCCCCGTGGAGGAGATACCATGCATTATTTTAAGAAGAAAATATTCCAGAAAGGTTTATCGACGTGAGTGGCATTGGTCCACGAACGAAGTTTTTCAATCGAGATTTTGAAACTCAGATTCTGCTGCAAATACATCAGAAGCAAAAATTAAAACGTTTGCCCCCCTGGTGGCCAAACCATTCTTTACAAAATATTAGAAATTATATGCAAAAGATTTCCCATCAAGAGCTGTATCCGCTGAAAGAAAAAAATTCAAACTGGAGCTTTAGAAGCAGAGATATTGGGGGAAATGCGCTTTATTTATACGCCCCTTAGCGGAAAATCTATGTGTAACATGAAAAAGTGACTATAGCTAAAATACTCTTCGACGTAGATGGAATCGATGGGCAAAAGAATTTTTTCAATCGGATGTTTAGAAGTAAATATATGGGATGAAATGTATTTTGAATTCGATATCATCTGCGTTTACGCCCTCTAGCGGCGAAATTGTACAACTAAAAAAAAAAAAAAAAACGAAACGGAAGATCATCATTCGCATATTTCAAGCTTTGCAATGCAAAAAGAATTTCTAAAATCGGACTAATAGTTGCAGAGATATGGTGTCCACAGGCGGACGGACGGACAAACAGATAACATAAGCACGATATTTTTTTTAGAAAAGACGTGCTAAAAAAGTTCTGTACTGTTACAATCAAAATAATTCTGCTCTTAATACAGTCGCTAAATTTTTTTTATGCGTACAGCTAAGGCAAACACAGTCCCGGAATATTCTTCCCGAAAATTAAGAATCCTGACAAGGAAATAAAGTATCACGCTTCCGACACAACTTCCTGGTTTTTGTCTGCAGCATTTTTTGCTTGTCATAGTACAGTAGAAGGAATAATTGATCTATCCCGCTTCTGTATACGAAATAAAAAGTAATTTAATTTTTATGTTTTGGAGTTATAAAATTACAGGTTTGTCTTAAGAAGTTGCTTTCCGACAAATGAGTCACTGTGACAGCTAACGCAAAATGTGGCAGGCCCGAAAAAACCCTGAAGAAAAGGGGTGGAATGATGATTTATATCTGAGGTGACGACGTGAATCTTCCTGGTTTGCCTGATGCGTGGTGGGTGGCAAGAACCAATAAGGTTGCTTACTGAGCAGTTTCAGAATCTACTGTGCGAACATAGGCGTCCTGTCGAAAATGGGGATTACAAACAATAAAGGTTCGTTCGGTCGCAGGTGATCAACCAAGAGGGGAACATATCCCAATGGAGACAAGAGTAATTGTCTCCGCGATCGGAGACAACTCAAAAGCATCCTCGAATACGTTAGTGTGTCCCAGGATCTTTGCAAAGCTGGAATGAATTGCATGCACGTAAGCAGGACTGGGTGCAACGACACATTCGCCGAAGAAACAACATATACTTCTGGAAAACTTAGCTTCCAGCAAAATGCCTCCCTCTGTTCAATTGCTTTACGCACAGGTGTAGGTTATAGATTCTTTCTTTGTAAGATTAAAACTGATAGCTTACTCCAGCATTTTTTATTACACGAAAATCTTAAAGGAGGAGTGAGCACTTGCTTTACCGTATTCCCACATAAGCTAATCCATTTTGTATGTTCAACATGAGCGAAATAACATCTTTGTTTCACCAACAGGGCATCGGCAAGGGGTCCTGAAACTTTTCTTGTCCATCACCTCCCCCCTCCTCTCACGCAGTTCAAGATGTGCCGTTTTACATTTTTTCTTGTCCACCCTGCCTCCCACGTAGTTCAAGATGTGTCATTTTTAAATTTCTCTTGTCGACCCCTGCCTCCCACGCAGTTCAAGATGTGAGATTTTTCGAATTTTCTTGCCCACCCTGCCTCCCACGCAGTTCAAGATGTGAGATTTTTCAAATTTTCTTGCTCACCCTGCCTCCCACGCAGTTCAAGATGTGAGATTTTTCAAATTTTCTTGCCCACCCTGCCTCCCACGCAGTTCAAGATGTGAGATTTTTCGAATTTTCTTGCTCACCCTGCCTCCCACGCAGTTCAAGATGTGAGATTTTTCGAATTTTCTTGCCCACCCTGCCTCCCACGCAGTTCAAGATGTGAGATTTTTCGAATTTTCTTGCTCACCCTGCCTCCCACGCAGTTCAAGATGTGAGATTTTTCGAATTTTCTTGCCCACCCTGCCTCCCACGCAGTTCAAGATGTGAGATTTTTCGAATTTTCTTGCCCACCCTGCCTCCCACGCAGTTCAAGATGTGAGATTTTTCGAATTTTCTTGCCCACCCTGCCTCCCACGCAGTTCAAGATGTGAGATTTTTCAAATTTTCTTGCTCACCCTGCCTCCCACGCAGTTCAAGATGTGAGATTTTTGGAATTTTCTTGCTCACCCTGCCTCCCACGCAGTTCAAGATGTGAGATTTTTCGAATTTTCTTGCCCACCCTGCCTCCCACGCAGTTCAAGATGTGAGATTTTTCGAATTTTCTTGCTCACCCTGCCTCCCACGCAGTTCAAGATGTGAGATTTTTCGAATTTTCTTGCCCACCCTGCCTCCCACGCAGTTCAAGATGTGAGATTTTTCGAATTTTCTTGCCCACCCTGCCTCCCACGCAGTTCAAGATGTGAGATTTTTCGAATTTTCTTGCCCACCCTGCCTCCCACGCAGTTCAAGATGTGAGATTTTTCGAATTTTCTTGCTCACCCTGCCTCCCACGCAGTTCAAGATGTGAGATTTTTCGAATTTTCTTGCCTCACCCTGCCTCCCACGCAGTTCAAGATGTGAGATTTTTCGAATTTTCTTGCCCACCCTGCCTCCCACGCAGTTCAAGATGTGAGATTTTTCGAATTTTCTTGCCCACCCTGCCTCCCACGCAGTTCAAGATGTGAGATTTTTCGAATTTTCTTGCTCACCCTGCCTCCCACGCAGTTCAAGATGTGAGATTTTTCGAATTTTCTTGCTCACCCTGCCTCCCACGCAGTTCAAGATGTGAGATTTTTCGAATTTTCTTGCCCACCCTGCCTCCCACGCAGTTCAAGATGTGAGATTTTTCGAATTTTCTTGCTCACCCTGCCTCCCACGCAGTTCAAGATGTGAGATTTTTCGAATTTTCTTGCCTCACCCTGCCTCCCACGCAGTTCAAGATGTGAGATTTTTCGAATTTTCTTGCCCACCCTGCCTCCCACGCAGTTCAAGATGTGAGATTTTTCGAATTTTCTTGCTCACCCTGCCTCCCACGCAGTTCAAGATGTGAGATTTTTCGAATTTTCTTGCCCACCCTGCCTCCCACGCAGTTCAAGATGTGAGATTTTTCGAATTTTCTTGCCCACCCTGCCTCCCACGCAGTTCAAGATGTGAGATTTTTCGAATTTTCTTGCCCACCCTGCCTCCCACGCAGTTCAAGATGTGAGATTTTTCGAATTTTCTTGCCCACCCTGCCTCCCACGCAGTTCAAGATGTGAGATTTTTCGAATTTTCTTGCCCACCCTGCCTCCCACGCAGTTCAAGATGTGAGATTTTTCGAATTTTCTTGCTCACCCTGCCTCCCACGCAGTTCAAGATGTGAGATTTTTCGAATTTTCTTGCCCACCCTGCCTCCCACGCAGTTCAAGATGTGAGATTTTTCGAATTTTCTTGCTCACCCTGCCTCCCACGCAGTTCAAGATGTGAGATTTTTCGAATTTTCTTGCCCACCCTGCCTCCCACGCAGTTCAAGATGTGAGATTTTTCGAATTTTCTTGCCCACCCTGCCTCCCACGCAGTTCAAGATGTGAGATTTTTCGAATTTTCTTGCCCACCCTGCCTCCCACGCAGTTCAAGATGTGAGATTTTTCGAATTTTCTTGCCCACCCTGCCTCCCACGCAGTTCAAGATGTGAGATTTTTCGAATTTTCTTGCCCACCCTGCCTCCCACGCAGTTCAAGATGTGAGATTTTTCGAATTTTCTTGCCCACCCTGCCTCCCACGCAGTTCAAGATGTGAGATTTTTCGAATTTTCTTGCCCACCCTGCCTCCCACGCAGTTCAAGATGTGAGATTTTTCGAATTTTCTTGCCCACCCTGCCTCCCACGCAGTTCAAGATGTGAGATTTTTCGAATTTTCTTGCCCACCCTGCCTCCCACGCAGTTCAAGATGTGAGATTTTTCGAATTTTCTTGCTCACCCTGCCTCCCACGCAGTTCAAGATGTGAGATTTTTCGAATTTTCTTGCCCACCCTGCCTCCCACGCAGTTCAAGATGTGAGATTTTTCGAATTTTCTTGCCCACCCTGCCTCCCACGCAGTTCAAGATGTGAGATTTTTCGAATTTTCTTGCCCACCCTGCCTCCCACGCAGTTCAAGATGTGAGATTTTTCGAATTTTCTTGCTCACCCTGCCTCCCACGCAGTTCAAGATGTGAGATTTTTCGAATTTTCTTGCCCACCCTGCCTCCCACGCAGTTCAAGATGTGAGATTTTTCGAATTTTCTTGCCCACCCTGCCTCCCACGCAGTTCAAGATGTGAGATTTTTCGAATTTTCTTGCCCACCCTGCCTCCCACGCAGTTCAAGATGTGAGATTTTTCGAATTTTCTTGCCCACCCTGCCTCCCACGCAGTTCAAGATGTGAGATTTTTCGAATTTTCTTGCTCACCCTGCCTCCCACGCAGTTCAAGATGTGAGATTTTTCGAATTTTCTTGCCCACCCTGCCTCCCACGCAGTTCAAGATGTGAGATTTTTCGAATTTTCTTGCTCACCCTGCCTCCCACGCAGTTCAAGATGTGAGATTTTTCGAATTTTCTTGCCCACCCTGCCTCCCACGCAGTTCAAGATGTGAGATTTTTCGAATTTTCTTGCCCACCCTGCCTCCCACGCAGTTCAAGATGTGAGATTTTTCGAATTTTCTTGCCCACCCTGCCTCCCACGCAGTTCAAGATGTGAGATTTTTCGAATTTTCTTGCCCACCCTGCCTCCCACGCAGTTCAAGATGTGAGATTTTTCGAATTTTCTTGCCCACCCTGCCTCCCACGCAGTTCAAGATGTGAGATTTTTCGAATTTTCTTGCCCACCCTGCCTCCCACGCAGTTCAAGATGTGAGATTTTTCGAATTTTCTTGCCCACCCTGCCTCCCACGCAGTTCAAGATGTGAGATTTTTCGAATTTTCTTGCCCACCCTGCCTCCCACGCAGTTCAAGATGTGAGATTTTTCGAATTTTCTTGCCCACCCTGCCTCCCACGCAGTTCAAGATGTGAGATTTTTCGAATTTTCTTGCCCACCCTGCCTCCCACGCAGTTCAAGATGTGAGATTTTTCGAATTTTCTTGCCCACCCTGCCTCCCACGCAGTTCAAGATGTGAGATTTTTCGAATTTTCTTGCTCACCCTGCCTCCCACGCAGTTCAAGATGTGAGATTTTTCGAATTTTCTTGCCCACCCTGCCTCCCACGCAGTTCAAGATGTGAGATTTTTCGAATTTTCTTGCTCACCCTGCCTCCCACGCAGTTCAAGATGTGAGATTTTTCGAATTTTCTTGCCCACCCTGCCTCCCACGCAGTTCAAGATGTGAGATTTTTCGAATTTTCTTGCTCACCCTGCCTCCCACGCAGTTCAAGATGTGAGATTTTTCGAATTTTCTTGCCCACCCTGCCTCCCACGCAGTTCAAGATGTGAGATTTTTCGAATTTTCTTGCTCACCCTGCCTCCCACGCAGTTCAAGATGTGAGATTTTTCGAATTTTCTTGCCCACCCTGCCTCCCACGCAGTTCAAGATGTGAGATTTTTCGAATTTTCTTGCTCACCCTGCCTCCCACGCAGTTCAAGATGTGAGATTTTTCGAATTTTCTTGCCCACCCTGCCTCCCACGCAGTTCAAGATGTGAGATTTTTCGAATTTTCTTGCCCACCCTGCCTCCCACGCAGTTCAAGATGTGAGATTTTTCGAATTTTCTTGCCCACCCTGCCTCCCACGCAGTTCAAGATGTGAGATTTTTCGAATTTTCTTGCCCACCCTGCCTCCCACGCAGTTCAAGATGTGAGATTTTTCGAATTTTCTTGCCCACCCTGCCTCCCACGCAGTTCAAGATGTGAGATTTTTCGAATTTTCTTGCCCACCCTGCCTCCCACGCAGTTCAAGATGTGAGATTTTTCGAATTTTCTTGCCCACCCTGCCTCCCACGCAGTTCAAGATGTGAGATTTTTCGAATTTTCTTGCCCACCCTGCCTCCCACGCAGTTCAAGATGTGAGATTTTTCGAATTTTCTTGCCCACCCTGCCTCCCACGCAGTTCAAGATGTGAGATTTTTCGAATTTTCTTGCTCACCCTGCCTCCCACGCAGTTCAAGATGTGAGATTTTTCGAATTTTCTTGCCTCACCCTGCCTCCCACGCAGTTCAAGATGTGAGATTTTTCGAATTTTCTTGCTCACCCTGCCTCCCACGCAGTTCAAGATGTGAGATTTTTCGAATTTTCTTGCCCACCCTGCCTCCCACGCAGTTCAAGATGTGAGATTTTTCGAATTTTCTTGCTCACCCTGCCTCCCACGCAGTTCAAGATGTGAGATTTTTCGAATTTTCTTGCCCACCCTGCCTCCCACGCAGTTCAAGATGTGAGATTTTTCGAATTTTCTTGCCCACCCTGCCTCCCACGCAGTTCAAGATGTGAGATTTTTCGAATTTTCTTGCTCACCCTGCCTCCCACGCAGTTCAAGATGTGAGATTTTTCGAATTTTCTTGCCTCACCCTGCCTCCCACGCAGTTCAAGATGTGAGATTTTTCGAATTTTCTTGCCCACCCTGCCTCCCACGCAGTTCAAGATGTGAGATTTTTCGAATTTTCTTGCCCACCCTGCCTCCCACGCAGTTCAAGATGTGAGATTTTTCGAATTTTCTTGCTCACCCTGCCTCCCACGCAGTTCAAGATGTGAGATTTTTCGAATTTTCTTGCCCACCCTGCCTCCCACGCAGTTCAAGATGTGAGATTTTTCGAATTTTCTTGCCCACCCTGCCTCCCACGCAGTTCAAGATGTGAGATTTTTCGAATTTTCTTGCTCACCCTGCCTCCCACGCAGTTCAAGATGTGAGATTTTTCGAATTTTCTTGCCCACCCTGCCTCCCACGCAGTTCAAGATGTGAGATTTTTCGAATTTTCTTGCTCACCCTGCCTCCCACGCAGTTCAAGATGTGAGATTTTTCGAATTTTCTTGCTCACCCTGCCTCCCACGCAGTTCAAGATGTGAGATTTTTCGAATTTTCTTGCCCACCCTGCCTCCCACGCAGTTCAAGATGTGAGATTTTTCGAATTTTCTTGCCCACCCTGCCTCCCACGCAGTTCAAGATGTGAGATTTTTCGAATTTTCTTGCCCACCCTGCCTCCCACGCAGTTCAAGATGTGAGATTTTTCGAATTTTCTTGCCCACCCTGCCTCCCACGCAGTTCAAGATGTGAGATTTTTCGAATTTTCTTGCCCACCCTGCCTCCCACGCAGTTCAAGATGTGAGATTTTTCGAATTTTCTTGCCCACCCTGCCTCCCACGCAGTTCAAGATGTGAGATTTTTCGAATTTTCTTGCTCACCCTGCCTCCCACGCAGTTCAAGATGTGAGATTTTTCGAATTTTCTTGCCCACCCTGCCTCCCACGCAGTTCAAGATGTGAGATTTTTCGAATTTTCTTGCCCACCCTGCCTCCCACGCAGTTCAAGATGTGAGATTTTTCGAATTTTCTTGCTCACCCTGCCTCCCACGCAGTTCAAGATGTGAGATTTTTCGAATTTTCTTGCCCACCCTGCCTCCCACGCAGTTCAAGATGTGAGATTTTTCGAATTTTCTTGCCCACCCTGCCTCCCACGCAGTTCAAGATGTGAGATTTTTCGAATTTTCTTGCCCACCCTGCCTCCCACGCAGTTCAAGATGTGAGATTTTTCGAATTTTCTTGCCCACCCTGCCTCCCACGCAGTTCAAGATGTGAGATTTTTCGAATTTTCTTGCCCACCCTGCCTCCCACGCAGTTCAAGATGTGAGATTTTTCGAATTTTCTTGCCCACCCTGCCTCCCACGCAGTTCAAGATGTGAGATTTTTCGAATTTTCTTGCCCACCCTGCCTCCCACGCAGTTCAAGATGTGAGATTTTTCGAATTTTCTTGCTCACCCTGCCTCCCACGCAGTTCAAGATGTGAGATTTTTCGAATTTTCTTGCCCACCCTGCCTCCCACGCAGTTCAAGATGTGAGATTTTTCGAATTTTCTTGCCCACCCTGCCTCCCACGCAGTTCAAGATGTGAGATTTTTCGAATTTTCTTGCCCACCCTGCCTCCCACGCAGTTCAAGATGTGAGATTTTTCGAATTTTCTTGCCCACCCTGCCTCCCACGCAGTTCAAGATGTGAGATTTTTCGAATTTTCTTGCCCACCCTGCCTCCCACGCAGTTCAAGATGTGAGATTTTTCGAATTTTCTTGCTCACCCTGCCTCCCACGCAGTTCAAGATGTGAGATTTTTCGAATTTTCTTGCCCACCCTGCCTCCCACGCAGTTCAAGATGTGAGATTTTTCGAATTTTCTTGCTCACCCTGCCTCCCACGCAGTTCAAGATGTGAGATTTTTCGAATTTTCTTGCTCACCCTGCCTCCCACGCAGTTCAAGATGTGAGATTTTTCGAATTTTCTTGCCCACCCTGCCTCCCACGCAGTTCAAGATGTGAGATTTTTCGAATTTTCTTGCCCACCCTGCCTCCCACGCAGTTCAAGATGTGAGATTTTTCGAATTTTCTTGCTCACCCTGCCTCCCACGCAGTTCAAGATGTGAGATTTTTCGAATTTTCTTGCCCACCCTGCCTCCCACGCAGTTCAAGATGTGAGATTTTTCGAATTTTCTTGCCCACCCTGCCTCCCACGCAGTTCAAGATGTGAGATTTTTCGAATTTTCTTGCCCACCCTGCCTCCCACGCAGTTCAAGATGTGAGATTTTTCGAATTTTCTTGCCCACCCTGCCTCCCACGCAGTTCAAGATGTGAGATTTTTCGAATTTTCTTGCCCACCCTGCCTCCCACGCAGTTCAAGATGTGAGATTTTTCGAATTTTCTTGCCCACCCTGCCTCCCACGCAGTTCAAGATGTGAGATTTTTCGAATTTTCTTGCTCACCCTGCCTCCCACGCAGTTCAAGATGTGAGATTTTTCGAATTTTCTTGCCCACCCTGCCTCCCACGCAGTTCAAGATGTGAGATTTTTCGAATTTTCTTGCCCACCCTGCCTCCCACGCAGTTCAAGATGTGAGATTTTTCGAATTTTCTTGCCCACCCTGCCTCCCACGCAGTTCAAGATGTGAGATTTTTCGAATTTTCTTGCTCACCCTGCCTCCCACGCAGTTCAAGATGTGAGATTTTTCGAATTTTCTTGCCCACCCTGCCTCCCACGCAGTTCAAGATGTGAGATTTTTCAAATTTTCTTGCTCACCCTGCCTCCCACGCAGTTCAAGATGTGAGATTTTTCGAATTTTCTTGCCCACCCTGCCTCCCACGCAGTTCAAGATGTGAGATTTTTCAAATTTTCTTGCTCACCCTGCCTCCCACGCAGTTCAAGATGTGAGATTTTTCGAATTTTCTTGCTCACCCTGCCTCCCACGCAGTTCAAGAAGTGAGATTTTTCGAATTTTCTTGCCTACCCTGTCTCCCACGCAGTTGAAGATGTGAGATTTTTCAATTTTTTTTTTTTTTTTTTTTTGTGTGTGAACCAATCTTTAGAGAAAAACATCCCCGACTCCCGTTCTGGTTCACAAAATTGCTAGCCCACGTTTGGAACTTATTGGAGTTAATTATAAGCCTGCATGAAACCTGAACCAGAACACGGGAGTCGGGGATGTTTTTCCCTGAAGATTGGTCCACGGCCCTTGTTCTTTATAGAGTTTGTTTTGTTAGAGTAGATGATATTGCGTTCGTATTTATTATTCTTAGGATAAATTTGTAATTATTGGTTTTTCAGTTAATTGGAAGTGTGTTTCTGTTCTAGTTATTTTCAAGTACTTGGTGTACTGGGGAGGTTTTTTCGTTTTTATGTTGAATTAAGAGGAGGGGGGGGGGGGTGATTTTTATCTTATGCAGAGGGTTTCGATATATGAGTGGTTATTGCTTATATAATCTTCCCGAGGTTCCTGCAGCTTTGCGCAATTCCCGGAACAGATATGTAGTACACCAATGCAAGTTTATTTACTTCTATATATATATATATACACTGGTGTGCAAAAATTACGGACGAACAGGAGAAATTAGCATAACAGCGGTACGAGCAGGAAGAACGGACGAAACCCCACTCAGGAGATAGACTAGGGTCCGGTACGGTAGGGCATGCGCATATATGCTGCATGACGTAGGGGGGGGGTCGGCAGGGTATAAAGCACACGGGCGGTGTAAGCTCAGCAATTCGGTGAAAGCTATTTCACCGTGTACATTGATTTGAATGACGTCGAGTTGCTGCCACCGTGAGATATGGCCAACAAGCAATCCAGTAGACGACGTCTGGATGACTTTACGCGAGGTCGCGTCATTGGGAAGTTGGAAGAAGGTCGAAGTGCGACTAGTGTGGCCGAGGATTTCGGGATCGCTCACAGCATCGTTTCACGAGCTTGGAGAGCATTTCAAACGACAGGAACAGCTGTCCCAGAGTTTAGCAGTGGTCGTCACGAGCAAACACGGCGGCGAACGACCGGTATATTGTCCTACAGGCGAGAAGAGACAGACGGCAGACAGCGGGAGAAATCGCAAGGCACATGCAACAGACAACTGGACGGCCGTTATCGCGTTTTACCGTGGCCAGGAGGCTGCGCAAAGGTGGTGTATTTGCACGACGATCAGTACGGTGTGTGCCATTAACGCCTGCTCATCGGAGACGGCGGTTTCTGTGGTGCCAGGAACACAAGAACTGGACACGTCAGCAGTGGGGTCGAGTTCTCTTTACGGATTAGAGCCGATTAAGTCTGACGAGCGATTCTGGACGTATACACATCTGGAGAGAGCAGGGAACACGCAATCACATCTCCAACAACATCGAAAGGGACCGGTTTGGAGGTGGCGGAGTTCTCGTTTGGGTCGGTATCATGCTTGGTAGCCGTATTGACCTCCACATCTTCCAAGGAGGTTCAGTCACTGGTATCCGCTATTGTACCGAGGTTCTCCTGCCTCACGTGCGTCTGTTTAGAGGTGCTGTGGGTCCTGAGTTCCTCTTAATGGACGACAACGCTACACCTCATCGTACAGTAGCTGTCGCAGAGCTGTTGGAGAGTGAAGATATTCAACGCATGGATTGGCCCGCAAGGTCCCCAGACCTAAATCCAATCGAACACGTGTGGGACCTTCTCGGGAGACGCTTGGCAGCACGTCACCAGCCGCCAGCAACGATTCCGCAGCTGCGATTGGCGCTACAAGAGGAATGGGCCGCGATGCCTCAACAGCTCCTTGATAAACCTCGTCCTCAGCATGGACAGACGTTGTAAATCCTGCAACGCAGTCAGGGGTGATCATATCCCCTACTAAAGACGATTTATCTTGGCAGCCGCCTGTCACATGGACGTTTCTGTCTTCTGTCCAGTTGTGCTCGAAGCTACCTTTTCAATAAATTGCCTTTGTATCCTTTGGATTCCTTGTTTGGACGGTTTTGCTCACTTGTCCCATATTCTTACATCTTGGGGATCTTATGGTATGATTTGAGTCGATGTGGAGCACTTCTGCACGACGTTACATTCGAAAAACCGTCTGGTCCTTATTTTTTGCACGCCAGTGTATATATATGTACAAATCGTAGTCAAATTATTTACATCTAATTAATTAAGTACTTACATTTTCTGAATTTTGTAACTTTTGTCCTAGTCCAACTTGGTAACATAGCTTAATGCTTTCAGGCATTTTTTAAGGTCTTTAGAATTCCCAAATTCGACGTGTGATGCACAAACAATAATTAAAAGAATTAGGAGAACTTGGTCCAAAAAGGAAGAAAATGTATATAAAGGTAGACGAACGCATTCGCAATATCGTGGCGGAATTTGGAGATTCTAAAGACCTTAAAAATGCCTGAAAGCATTAAGCTATGTTACCAAGTTGGACTAAGGACATGTCATAGGAATATACAGGGTGATTCATAAAGAAGTATACAGTTTCAACGCACTATAAAACAAGAACAATGTAAGATATTTTATGTTACCTGTAACAGAATTGTAGGGGAATGTTTCAAGTTTTTTTAGAGACAGTCACAAATGTTCTACGTGTGCACCCTTAGTCACACGACACACATCAAGCCGGTAATCTATTTCCGCCCAAACGCGAGGCATGATATCTGAATCAAGTGCAGTGATAGTGGCTGTGATACGCTGTTTCAGCTCCGCTAGATCAACAGGAAGGGGAGGGGCGAATACCTTGTCCTTTGCGTACCTCCACAGGAAAAAGTCACAAGGTGTTAAGTCAGGACTTCTGGGTGGCCATTGGGTCAGTGGTGCAAACGCTATCGACGACTTCTTCCGATACACGCAGTCGTCCAGGACTTTTATTTTCGCACAAACAGCCCGTAGTTTCAAATTTTTTATGCCAATCGTAGATTGATTTTTTGGTTGGAGGTTCTTTTCCGAGTCGTGATCAAAAATGCCATTGCACAACAGTTACAGATTTCGTTTTGCTCAATTCAAGAACACAAAACGCCTTCTCCACTGCAGACGCTGTCATTTTGACTAACTAGTCACGTGACACGCGCGCTATCCCCTACGCCACTTCCCTCAGTAGCGGGATACAAACTTTATGAGTACATCTACCTAACGGTTCGCAGTTGTGGTCCGTGTCTTCAGTTGTTACTGTTTTACAGCATCTGGAAACTGTATACTTCTTTATGAATCACCCTATATACACTGACGGAAAAAAAATCCTAACACCACGAAAAAATAGCTGTAGAGGAATGAAATGGCGGCAATACATTTGTATAGGTAACATATTTAATCGATTAAGGTTTCAAGATCACAGCTTATTGTAAGCGCGAGAAAAGCAATTTTAAATGTGAAATGCTGGTGCATTAATAACCGGTGTAACCGCCAGAATGTTGAATGCAAGCACGCAAACGTTGGCAGCGGTGGTCGCAAACGGGAGTGGTGTGTCGTACAGATGCTGGATGTCAGTTTGTGGGATGGAGTTCCATGCCTGTTGCACTTGGTCGGTCAATACAGGGACGGTTAATGCTGGTTGGGGGTGACGCTGGAGTTGTCGTCCAATGATGTCCCATACGTGCTCGATTGGAGAAAGATCTGGTGATCTAGCAGGCCACGGCAATATGTCGACGCTCTGTAGAGCATGTTGGGTTACCACAGCGGTATGCGGGCGAGCGTTATCCTGTTGGAAAACACCCCCTGGAATGCTGTTCATGAATGGCAGCACAACAGGTTGAATCACCAGACCGACGTACAACTGTGCCGTCAGGGTGCGTGGGATAACCACGAGAGTGCTCCTGCTGTCATAGGAAATTGCTCCCCAGACCATAACTCCAGGTGTAGGTCCAGTGTGTCTCGGCCGCAGACAGGTTGGTTGCAGGCGCTCAACTGGCCTCCTTCTAACCAACAGACGGCCATCGCTGACACCCAGGCAGAACCGGCTTTCATCAGAAAACACAACAGATCTCCACTCCGTCCTCCAATGAGCTCTAGCTTGACACCACTGACGTCGCAAACGGGAGTGGTTTGGAGTAAGTGGAATGCACGCTACAGGGCGTCTGGTTCGGAGCTGTCCTTCAAGTAACCGATTTGTAACAGTTCGTTGTGTCACTGTGGTGGCAACTGCAGCTCGAATTGCTGCCGCAGACGCGGTACGATGCGCCACGGCCATACGCCGGACAAGGCGGTCTTCCCTCTCAGTAGTGCCACGTGGCCGGCCGGAACCCGGTCTTCTTGAGCGGAACCCGGTCTTCCCTTGACCACCGCTGCCAACAATCATGCACAGTGGCTACATTCCTGGCAAGTCGTTCTGCAATATTGCGGAATCCACTTTCTCGTATCCACTTTCTCGTAGCCCTATTACACGACCTCGTTCAAACTCCGTGAGCTGTTGATAATGGCTTCTTCGTCTTCTTAAAGGCATTCTTGACTAACATCAACACACTACGTCGAATCTCAACGATAACTAACGCTCACGAACGTTACAGCGCGTATTTACAGCAAACCTGCTTTGCATGTTCCGAGGGGCGCTACTAGCGCCACACGTATGCGCCGAGCGCGAAATTTGCATAGACGTCATCTTACAGATGTACTCTCACCGCCTACCAACTGTCGTTTATCTAACACAACCCCTTCTTGGTGTTGGGATTTTTTTTTCCATCAGTGTATATAAGTAAAATGATTCGATTAGCAGGGTCGCTTCGTCCACGATGGAATATAACAGGGTCGCTTTCCCCACGGTCGCTTCCCTCACGTAATCTTAGGTACGTGCATTTCTGTAGTACTCCAAAAGTAAAATTCCCAACCTGGTTTTGTTGTCCTAATCCACACCTGCTAATTCATTACACTCGAGAATTCGGTGTCATCTTTCCTGTTTTGTTTTGTTTTGTTTTGTTTTGTTTGTTTGTTTGTCTTAGAAGCGTTATTGGAAAAAGCAAGTTTATGTCCGAACAGTAGTGATTTAAACAGTAATAGGAACTACGATCAAGTTCATAGCAAAAAGCCCCGACTTCGAGATCGTCTCTAATCGGGACTGCGAATGTCACACACAGAAAGCAAAGAAGCTGCCGAACAAGTTGAAGCATTCACGGAAAATGGGCTTCCTGCGATTGTACCACCAAAACACAAAAAAGAAGGCGGGGTCTCTGCTTTCTTTCCCCCAAGGCCACGAGGAAACCTCCCAGAGGTTAGTTTGGGTGGGAAACACGTCTTCAGACAGAAAGTAATAACATGCTGAGATACTTGAGGGTAATGCCACTAAAGAAAAATGGAGGGGACGCATCTAAAACTGTCTCCTGCACTTTGGAATGCTCAGAGCGCTTTTAAAATAACGCGAGTTCACGCCATTCCACTCTTTTTTTCATACCGAAAAGATCACGTATTCATGCAGCTGCAACTGCATATTATCATCATGGCTTTGTAGCAGTTTTTGGCAGTAGTGTTGGAACTGGGATGCAGCAACCCTCGTACTCATTTGCGTGCCGGAGCGAAACATCACCCCCCCCCTCATCACTTTTCTTCCTTTTTAATCACGTCCGTAATCGGAAATTGCATAAGTATTTGGATTTTTTTTTCTCTCCATTTCCTGCCGTTTCAAATTCCTTCTGATAAAACTGATTATTTTCTGTTTTAGGCATTTAGCCATTTGAGCTGTGAATTTTTAACGACGTTTTTGAGACGCCGGTTAAAGTCTCTTCGCTATGTCCTGTATGTGTTTAAAAATAATTAAAAAGTTTCACAAAGTACCAGCTGTTTAGTTGGGAGTTGGTGAATTGTACCGGAAAGATAGCGAAAGGGGCGAGTTGCACCGAACTCGTACAGCGGAAGAGGGCGGGTGTGTGTGTGTGTGGGGGGGGTGAAGCAAGGTTCTGAAGACTGAATCTAAGAACCATAATAATGAAGCAAGGTTAATAAGGTTTTTTTTTTTTTTTTCATCCGCATAATTTTCCCTTCACACTTTTTCCAGGCTTAGGACTGGCAGGGGCTAATAGCTTCTTTTTTTTTTTTTTTTTTTTTGATTGAAGGTTTAACGACCACCATGAGCAACTCAACGGGCTATAAGCAGTCGCCCGTCCCTAATTTAGGGTCACTGGTTCCAGGGAAGGGAGAGAGCCAGTGCCGTAAGACAAACACAACATCCATGCCTCACCGGTATTCGAACTCGGACCCCGTTCGGACGAATGATCAGAGGCCATCGCTTAGATCACTGCGCCCTAATAGCTTCTGGCGTTTTTAAAAAATTTGGGGAATGAGTTTCCCTTGTCTTTGTCTTAAAGCAAGATTATGTTCTCTTGTCTTGTTTCATGATGTGTCTTTTACCTCTTTGTCTTATTTCTTCTTATCCCTCTTAGGACCGTAATAAGAAATAGCTTTTAAAAAATTCAAATCTTGTAAGTTCTTTATTCTTATACTTCTGCTTCCTTCTTTCCACATTTCCCATCCTCTTCTTAAAATTTTGGTTTGGTTGCTTTATGACATTTCCACTATATTTCAATGCATAAACATCAACCTGGATTTGCTTAATTACTTCCGACAAAAGCATAAATATTTGGGCTAGGTACACTGAAATTAGAATTGAATTTTGCATGCAACGATTCACAGGCATTAGTTATATTCTCTCCTTCTATTCTATCCGAAGCCCATATTATGGGTGGGAATTCGGCTTCTTCAGCTACATATGTATCTGTCATATAATCAGCGTATTTTTGCATCCTTCCATCCTGCGAGATATCCGACATCAAATCGTCTACGAAACAGTATGCAACTTCCTCATGGGGGGAAGGGGGGGGGGGTTCCGATGCAACTACCCCATGCGACAGGAGGGGAGTTCGGTGCAATTCACCCATGAATTTGATTGACAGGTTCTGTGAGGAGTGCAACTAACCCTCGTCCGTTTAGTAATCAGCGTGAGAGGGGAGGCGGAGGGACATTTGACGAAATACCAGCCTTATTAAAAAGTACTTAACCTGAAATTTCTAAAAGATATCGTGTTTTAATAAGAGCGGAAACGTCTATTTCATTTAAGTATAAAAATAAGTCTTAAGGGGAAAGACACCCCGGAAGGACAGGAGCGGATCCAGAGGGGGGACGTCCCCTCTGGAACCAAGATAAAGCTTCGATTTGTTAGGTTTTAATAACAAATTGAATAATTTTTCGTGAAATAATAATAGTAATAATAATTTTTTTTTCGTTTTAGCCGCTACATCATGCCTTACATCAAGTTTATATTTACATTTGAGTGTAACAAAAGTAATTTTTATAACAGCCAGGGAAATTCAGCGAAAAGGTCCTTAATGATCTGGATAAAGCCTTGATCTCCGTACTTGATAGGCACAAGTTATGTAAAAATTGTCAAGGAGTGAAGGTAAATAGTAGACAGGTCATACAGCAGATCAGTAGTTGTTAGTAGGTATTAGTAGCAATTAGAAAGGGATTGAAAAGTTATATAGTAATTTGAGGGTTTTTTGTTTTTATAAGTTAAGCAAGTATGTTTTTAGTCTGTTTTTAAACAAGTTATAATTGTTAATGTGTTTTAGTTCTTCAGGTAAAAGATTACAAAAAGTTGATCTCTGATAGCTGATACTTTGTTTCATTTGTTGTGTTCTAGGCAAGCATGGACTTTACCTGAAATATATTTCAGTTTCATTAATATTCCGTTTAATCCTTTTAAACATATTTAATCCCAAAGCATATTGATATAACTGTTTTGTATTCAAAATGTAATGTTTATTAACATCCACTCGCATGTAATTATAAATATTTAGATAAGGTATATTATTAGTATTTATTTTAAGGTCTAATAATCTAATAAATTTATTCTAGAGTACTTGGAATTTCTTTATGTTAGTTTGTATTAGAGGTCTGCACGGGCCCGGTACGGATCGGGAATTTGCTCATTTCTAAGTTGGGAAAACGGGCCGGGCCGGCCTTCAATATTTAATGTAAAACAGACACGGCCAGAGCAGGGTTGTTGTTTTTTTTTTTTTTTTTTTTCTGAGCAACTGTGCGGTGTCTTTCTCTTTTGGAAAACTCGCAACATACAGCAGCAGGATAAGATTGAATAATTTCCCCTGGTGGAAAAATATAAGTTTTACGACATCCTCCCCTCCTACAAAACAATTGGAGTGGGTCAGCTCCCTTAGTTTTTCAATGTGAAAGTGGTCCCTTCTCTCTCTCTCTCTCTCTCTCTCTCTCTCTCTCTCTCTCTCTCTCTCTTTAACCTCCACCTTCCTCTCGTTCTTCAGGGCAGGCTATTAACTGCAGCATTTCTAAACCAAGCCACCCGCTCGCAGACGATCTTCTTTATTGTTCTGGTCGGCGGCACCAGAACAATAAATTTGTTCTCTAGATGTCTGAAAATTTTTTAAGTTGTCTTAAATGGCACGGGAGAAATGAACTGGGAGAAACTTACTTCTGTGTAGAAATCTGTGCCGTATTTTCCCCATTTGTACTCTCAGGCAGCCGTTTTCAAAATTTCTGTGACACTGGTTAGCTGGGCAGTCTGTCGTTGTTTTCCCTTAGCATATGCTCAGTTCAGTGTTGCTGAAAAATACTCTTCCATACTTATTATGGAGTTTAAGAAAGCGGAAGATCTTCGCGAAAAAATCGCTTCCGGAGAATAAGTGCTTGTAGACAATATAAAGGAGAAAAGCGATATTTGGAATTTTTTTAAATTACTGTCCCGTTCTGAAACTTGTCGGCCGGTAAACGTTGTGTAGTGCATTAAATGAAAAAACTTTTTGAGTTACGATAGCACACAGCCTAAAACATCGCATCTTAAGCGGGACAAATGTGCCCCCCACCCCCCACACACACGAGAGACATATTGGGTTTCAGTGATATGATATACCAGTAGAGATAGGTGCAGTTTATAAAGCCATAAAATCTTCTCCCAGTAAAACTATCGGACTCACAATTTTGGATATTTCGTTATTTTCGTATTAACCCCCTCCTCCTTAACCCCAAGGATATTTCCGGGTCTGGCGGTAGGGAATGATAATTTGAAAACCCAGTAAAATTTGAAAGGCATGGATATCTGCCCACTAGGACAAGAGCTCACTCGGACACTTGCCCACCCGAACACTTGCCCAATAGAACATTTGCCCACTGGACACGAGTCCACTGAACTTGAACACACTTAGCACAATAACTTTAGGAAAATCGCTACCATATTTTCGAGATTTAAGCATCATGACTTACTTTGATTTTGGGAGATGGTGTACACCTGCCGAAATTTTAATTTTGTATGCCGTGTGACCCAACGCACGTTTTGAAAAAAATTCGAATTGCCTCAACTGGAGCGAGGGGGGGGGGGGGGGAGGATATCCCAAAATAAAGCACGTCGCATGCAAATCAAAAACGACATACCAGAACTCTACGGGAAACGGCAAATTCGTACCGGGAGGGAGAATGGTACCCTTCAGAGTCTGCGACGTTACGGGGTCGTATACAAATTGCATAAATGACAATTTGTGTTTCGTTCTGAGATCTTGTCAAAGTGTGGGAGTTTTTCTAGCAGAACAAAACGAAATGGGGGTTAAAACCCCTAAACTCAAACTTTTCCAAATTTTCAAATACGTTGTTCGCCTATTGATAGCGTTGTCTAATGATTTAAGTTTGAGGTTTTTGAACCCACAAGAAAGGCGATATCTATTAGTTTAGGTTTGGGGGTAACCCCCTTAAATTTCAACATTTCTAAAAGAAAGAGCAATTTTTTATAAGGTCCATAAATATTTATGTGATTACACTGTTAAAATAAATCTACTTAAAAATGAGAACTTGAACCTACTCGGTGTTTTTTAAGTACAATCGTATCGTAAACGAGTACATGACATGCGCAAATATAAGTAACCATATAGCAGATATCAAGTAAGGGTCACATTGATGAAGAAATTAATCGGCGTACAAAACTTGGGTGGAGAGATTTTGGAAGAAACAGCATAATTTTCAAGAGCAATATGCCATTATGTCTTTAAAAAAAGTGTTTGATCAATGCATCCTTCCAGTGCTTACGTATGGTGCAGAGACGTGGACCTTAACTAAAAGAGACGTACAAAGGCGGCAGACAACTCAAAGCAGCATGGAGAGGAGCATGCTTGGTGTAACCAGGAGAGATAAGAAGAGGAACTCGTGGATCCGAAAAATGACGAGAGTGGAAGACATCATGATCAGAGTTAAATCCCTGAAATGGCAATGGGCTGGGCATACTGCCAGAAGGACAGACCATCGATGGACAGTCGAAATTTTAGATTGGATTCCAAGGGACAGGAAAAGACCCAGAAGAAGACCACATTGGAGATGGGTGGATGAAATTCGAAAATATGCGGGAGTGACATGGAGGAGACTGGCACAAGACAGACCGTTGTGGAGGAAACTTGGGGGAGACCTTCGTCCAGCAGTGGATTGATAATGGTTGACAATGATGATGATGATGACATACTTGCAAATAACTGTGCCAATAAATATAAAGATAATCTCGTTACTTCATTTTCGATATTATAGATTTCAAGAGAAATTGTTTAATAAATGTGTAAAGTGACACACATAAATAATTAGTACAACAAAGTCACTGATCACAAGTAATTTAATTATGCGTAAAGTATCTTTGTGTACGTTTTTACATTAACTATATTTGTGCCAATCTCATAAATATTATATTGTCGCTTCATCACTATATTGGTCATAAAATTGTGCAGTTCATTTGACCAACATGTGACAACGAGTATATCTAATATTCCAGATCTGCCATCGAATAATATACTTCCAGTTGCTTCTATAAAAAAATTAGTATGTATGGAGTACACGTATTCCAAATTTGAAATCATAATCCTGGGAACTGCCCCCCCCCCCCCCGTAATAAATAAGGGCGTCTTCCTCCCCCTTTCTTCTTCACCTCCGTGTCACTTTCCTATCGGGTACTCTAGCCCAAATCTCCTAGTTTCCTATTTCTAAGGGTTGTTTAAGACCTGGGGTCAGACACTCCCTTCCTAAAATCCTCTACATATGATCATGATCAAATTTGAAATCCTAGGTCCGCGGGTGGCCTAGTATTCAGCGTTCGTGACTACCATGGAGATAACCTCAGGGTCGATCCCAAGCAGGTACGAACGCTCGAACCACTAAATATCCGCCGTGCGTCGGATGGGCACGTTAAACCGTCGGACCCCGGGTACTGGCCCCACGGTAATAAATAAGGGCGTCCTTTTGCCCCTTTCTACCTCGCTTCCGAGTCACTTTCCTATCGGACACTCTAGCCTAAATCTCTTAGCTTCCTATTTCTAAGGGTTGTTTAAGACCTGGGGTCAGACGCTCCCTTCCTAAAATCCTCTACATGTGATCTGATCTGAAATTTGAAATCCAGCCGCGGATGGCTTAGTGGTTAATATTCAGCCCACTGATAGAGGGACCCCAAATTCAAACCTAGCCTGATAGGTTTGAACCTGGGGGCTCTTCACGGTTGTGTAAATTTCAACAAACGCTGAATAATCCGCCGCGCATCGGATGAGCATGTTAAGTGACGGCCTCCGGGCAGGAATCCCCCGGTTACATATAAAGGTGTTCATTCCTACCCCCCTCCCATAATTTCCCTATGCCTTCTATGTGTAAAATCATATGGTGGCGCCATCTAGTGTGCTCTCTCTCACTTACAAACTATCCTGTCAGAATCGTTAGATTCGCTCTAACTTCCTTCAGTTTCTGTGTCCTGCCCGAAAGTGCACAGAAACTGAATGAAGTTAGAGCACATATATTTAAGATATATGGATTTTTTAGTACGTATATCTGATATATATGTACTCAAAAATGAGTACATATATTTCAAATTAGAGATACCAGATATACTCACAATTGATTACTCAAAAATGAGTACGTGTCTTTTCCAATACTTAGACATAAGTACTCGGAGCTATTATAAGCCCAGAATGTACTCAAAAACGAGTACATTTTTCTTATTTCTAAGTAGCAATTTTTAACAGTGTAGTTTTGCTACACTAGTTCGGAAACGTTCTCCGACGTTACGTATTATATACAAATCATCCATAGTAGGCAAGTGTCCGGTGGGCTTTAGTCCGGACCCCTTATTGTGGGCAAGTGTCCGGTGGGCTTTAGTCTGGAGCCGTCGGTAATTTGTTCCTTTTCATACAGCTTCTAGGAGACCACACAACCTACTATAGTATAGGTCACGCAACAAGCTTCAAGAGGATAAAATCGAGCGTATGGAGTGGTCAGCGTACTCCCCTAACTAAATTCACTTAAGCATGCCTGGAACGCACTTGGCAGACGCGGTGCAGTTCCGCCGGCACCTCCTCCTACTCCTCGCGAACTGGAGATTGCCCTCATTGAGGAGTGGCGAAGATACTCTTTAAGCCTCCTAGATAACGTCATGAATTCCAGGCCACACAGGTGTGCAGTGGTCTTAGCTGTTGGAAGGGACCACACTCTACTAGAGGTCAACTACCTAAAAGTCATTTTTTCTTGTACAGATATGCACATTGTTGTATGGCATACCGCATGATGCGTATTAAATGATAATATTGCATAAAAATTCGCAAATGTGTTTCTCCTTACCCATATTATTGAATATTCTACTATATCTCACAAAAAAAAAAAAAAAAATTTACGTACAACGTCAGTCGCACATGATTCTCCTTAAAATATCTCTTCTTACTCCCGCAATTCTCTTCAGCAGTGTATTGGAACTAAGCGAACAAGTATTTTATAACAATGACTTTACACTAACAAATTTTATTTCAATATTAATCGATCACATTACTTCTCAAATCTAATGCTTTAACAATAACAATGGTTCAAAATTATTTCACAGACCTCTGGTATTCTCAATGTTGATGTTAGGAAAAAAATATGTTCCACAATAATAAATTCTTTAATCATATATTTTTAACTTCGACAGCAATTGTAGCGTATTTGCACTCGTGTCATAACGATATTTCTGTGTAATACTTTGCTGGCCAAAACAATCCCCAATCTATCTAATGAGCGACACATTTAAAGGAAATAAGAATAATGAGAAGATAACCGACCTGCTGATATCTTGAAAACAATTGATCCATTTAATGAAAACGTGAATACCTTAACATTATACTATTAATAAACAAGTTAGTAAAATCATGCAACACATTGATTATGATACGCTTTCCAACATACCAGAAATCATTACTCAACTTATGAGGATAATGGCTGTAGAATAAATCTCGCTCCTATGTCCTGACCTTTGACCCCATTTCGCCCATTTTCAATAAGGTTCGTCTCCAGGTGGTTCCCTATACCACATACTAAAATTTCATCGAAATCGAACCATTTTTACGCAAGTTATGACGCATAAGGGCAATGAAATGGATCCCGCTCCTATGTCCTGAGCTTTGACCCCCATTTCGCCCATTTTTAATAGGATTCGTCCCCAGGTAGTCCCCTACCACATACTAAAATGTCATAAAAATCGAAGCATTTTTAGGTGAGTTATCATGCGGACAGACAGACGGACAAAGCTGGAGCATATACGCTTCTTCAACCTATGGTTGGAAAGCGTAAAAAAAAATTATGTGGCAAAAAGTATCTGGACACTCCTTTTCGCAACAAAAATGGAACATTCCAATAGAGCACGAGTGCCAAATTTTAAGAAAGGAATTTCGGAAAGGTTTCTGAAAATTCAGAATTTTCCGTTAACACATCTCTAAAACGGTAATTTACCGTCAAAATAAGAAAGAAACTGCGGAACGGTTTCTGAAAATTCAGAATTTTCCGTTAACACATCTCTAAAACGGTAATTTACCGTCAAAATAAGAAAGAAACTGCGGAAAGGTTTCTGAAAATTTAGATTTTTCTCGTGGTACAAAATATCCGTGAAATTCAGGTTTCTTTCTGTCATTTTACGGAATACGTTGTATCCAAAATATGCTTCGTTAATTCACGAAAGTAATGACGGAAAGTGGCTCGTGAATTTCAGAATTTTTTAATTTTTTTTACAGTGATCCGTTATGAATGCTACACTCTAATTGGCTACGGCACTCTGGTACCGGTACCTTTACTCAGTTTCAAACATATCGTTAATTTGAATGAGATCGTTATAATACCATTACTTCCTAATGCAAATTCGCAAAAGTATAATGTTGAGAAAACTGCCAGTCATCATTACATGACTTGATAATGAGGAAGACAGCTAAATGAACTGAAAATGCAACACGTGCTTTCGCTATAAAGACTTTTAAGGAGTTTGGATACAGAAACAGGCACGCGGTATCGGTTCAGGAAAGAATTTTTCCACTGGAGTTTTCAGGAGCTCAGATTTTGCTGGAAATACTTCAGAAGCAGAAATCAAGACTTACGCCCCCTGGTGGCCAAATTATACTTTATCAAATATTAGAATTTATATGAAAAACATTTCTCACCTAGAGTTATATGCGATACAGGAAGAATTTTTCAAATCGGAGTTCTTGAAGCAGAAATATAGGGGGAAACGCAATTTACCTTAACGCCCCCTAGCGGATAGTCTGTGAGTTACTTGACAATTTTGAAATTACATGAAAAACATTTCGCACCTGAAACGCTATCCAACAAAGAAGGAATTTCCCAAATCGGACTCTTAGAAGCAGAGATATTGACAAAAATAAGATATACATCTACGAACCCTGGCGGAGAAACCATGCAGTATTTTAAAAAGAAAATATTCCGAAAAGGTTATCGACGTGAGTGGCATCGGTCTACGAACGAATTTTTTCAATCGAGACTTTAGAAGCTCAGATTTTGTGCCAAATATCTTAGAAGCAGAAATTAACACTTATATATGCCCCCTAGTGGCCAAACCATTCTTTACCAAATATTAGAAATTATATGCAAAGATTTTCCATCAAGAGCTGTATCATCTGAAGAATAAAAATTTTCAAATCGGAATTTTAGAAGCAGCGGAAAATCTGTGCGTAAATTGAAAAAGTGAATATACCTAAAATACTCTTCGACATAAATGAAATCGAAAGGTAAAATAATTTTTTTAATCGGATGTTTAGAAGCAAATGTATGGGATAAAATGCATTTTGAATGCGATATTATCTGCATTTACGCCCTCTAGCGGCGATATTGTCCATCGCAAAAAAAAAAAAAACGAAATGAAGGGTCATCATTCGTATATTTCAAGCTCCGCAATGGAAAAAGAATTTTTCAAATCGGACTAATAGTTGCAGAGATATGGTATCTACAGACGGACGGACAAACCGGCAACAAAAGCACGATCATTATTTACAAAAGACGCGCTAGAAAGGAGGTAACAATACCTACATCCTTGGGCAGCATATATCAAGCGAGGGTCACATTAATGAAGAAATTAATCGGCGTATAAAACTTTGATTGGAGTGCATTCGAAAGAAACAGTACAATTTCTTATAACAATTTACCATTATGTCTTAAAAGAAAAGTGTTTAATCAATAATTCTTTCCATTTCTTACTTATGAAACAATGAGGTGACATGAACCTTAACTAAAAAAGACATAGATAAGTTGCAAACTACTGAAAGAAGCATTGAGATGGTGCATGCTTGTTATAAGATGGGGGAAAAGTTGGGGTGACCTGCATCTAGCAGTGGACTAATAATGCTCGATGACCATGAAGATAATGGTGCAATATTTCCTACATATGTGACGAATTTCTTTAATCTGACGTAGTTGGTTCACTTTATTACAAGTGAAGAAAAAAAGTTCGAGGAATTCCGCTATTCTTTACATTAGATCATGAAGTCGACCAAATGCTAGGCTTCCTCCACTTTGGCGCTATTCAACAGAAAAAATAATTAAAATTCTAACACATAGCAAAACAAAATGCTTCAAGTGTACGGTTAACCAGAATAACTGATGTTCCCATAGCAACCACACAGATTCTGTCGCTTTCGCTTCGCATGGAAGGCGGGAAATAGATTCTGCGTTATGTGGCAAGCTGAGAGATACAGGAAAGGAGGTTATGTACTCGTTAAAGACTGCGCAATGGACAATGGCGGTTTTTTTATTGTTGTTTTTTAATCGCCTTTTATGGAAAGGCCAGCAGCATATTAATCTTAGTAATTTCGCCATGGGTAATGAAACAGCATACATAACACATTACGTCCAAAATTATGAGATTTGGGCCAAAAGCCCAAATTCCGCATGGCACTTAAATAAAACGTAATAAAAACGAATTCAAATACTTTTAACAGGCATTTCAAGTAAAAAGCCTACATTTCAAAGCATTTTGTGAGCTGTTATCAAAAATGTAACGCAATATAAACCCCACACTGTTTTGCTTCAGATAATAGCTTTTTTTGTTTTCATTCCTGCTTACATTTCCCCCTAGAAATTACATCTTCAACTATGGAAATAAACGGTTACGAAAGAGGGCCTGATTTCTGCACGTGCACAGGGCCTCGGAATTTGGGGGCCTCCAAACTACCTCCAAAAATCAAATATAGTTTGAAGTCCCTTCATGCCAAATTAATGAAAAAGGGACTGCTTTGTTAACGATTTTCTGGGACAACATTGCAACGAATCAACAAAGTGAGCATTTCCCTGCAATCTTCTACGGGCAATTTGTCATTAGTTCTACCATTATAAGAGTCAATTATTGACTTCATCCTGAATTTTGTGAGAAAAAACTTCAAAATGTTCGAAAAAGAATCCAACCAGTTGCTAGGGAGAGAAATGGATTATGAATCCTCAAGAAGGAAGAAAATACAAAAGAGCCGACTTCTAGATGATTCATCAACTCCAGATGTTGTTTTTAATAACTGAGATTCCTTCATCACTCATATGTTTTACGTCATATATAATAATGTTGTTTCACAGCTGCAAACCAGAAAGAAGTCATATGAGGAATTGTAGATTTGGATTTGTCTACAAGAATGACCTAAGTGATGTGATGGAAGCAGCTGAATTGTTGCAAAAGCAGTATTCAAATGAACTTGTAGAAGACTTTCCTAAAGACTAAAGAGCTCCTTCAGTTTCGAATGCTGACAGAAAAATTCATTGAGAGCACAGAGTCCTCATTAGCCTTGGAAAGTTGAATTTAGTTCATATTTTTCTCAATGATGACACATGCCTCAGGATTTTTCTAACACTGTTCAAGCGAACTCTCGTTTTCGGTTCTGAAAAGAACTAAGCCTAGACTTAGAGCAAGTTTAAAAGAAGAATCAATTGATGCTTTTGGTATGCTGTACTGTCCATTAAAAGTCATGTAAAAGCAGATTTAAGTTTTGACGATTTAATTGATGATTTTGCAGTCAAAAAAGTTAAAAGAAAAACATTTTTTTAAATGTCCTGCTGCCAATTCAACAGTTAAAAATTATCAGGTATTTTTTAAATATTTTTATTCATACATTTCTAATGGTTTGTTTAAAAACGGGGTGTGACTTATAATCACGCTCCTGTAAAAACATGTAGGTATGGTTCGTTTTTTCTTGAGATCTCATATCATGGGTGAAGCCTATATTCGGAGCAATACGGTATATTATACATGAAAAGGATTTCAACAAAACATGTAGAATTTACTAAGAATATTTTTATTATTATTAGTTTTGTGAGAACAAGATTTGTGAATCAATATTCATAATTATATTGGGTTCGTTTTTACATAAATAAAAATACGAAAAAAAGTTCAATTTACACTACTTTATTTAAAGGCTGTTGTAATAATTTACATGGACTTGCAATAATTTATCCGACAATGTGTGTGGTCAGCTGTAAGACTTTGTGAGGGATTACTTCTTACAGCTTAAAATACAATCGGTTCATCATTTCCATTAAATTTATGGTAAACTAGAGGTTTTAAATTATATCTCTGGGAGGATAGTTATTTTTTCATAAATGATACTATAAAACAAAAATAGAATTCAGAGTAATTAATGTTACAGTTGTAAGTTCTGCGGGTGCGGGGAAGTACAAGTGGTGTGAATGCTCGTCTATTACAAGACACATCGGCTATAAAGTTGATTAGCATGTGGGATGTGTTTTACCACTATAAAAACTGCTTGCAAAAAATATTTACCAGCAAATATTCTTTTCCACTTTTGAAGATGATAATCCGTTCTTTGGTGTAATTGTGACAAAAAAATGGATTATCATCTTCAAAATGTTTATTATATGGTGTAATCCCGTATTTCATTCATGATTCTTTTCAACTGTTGACTGAAAATTTTAATCGAGGGGGCCCCACACATAAGATGTGCACAGGGTCTCGACTGACCTAAGTCGGGCCCTGCTACAAAACTACTTTTGGGAGGGAAATTGATCATAACGCCTGAGCTAATGCGCTTTTGTCTTTTATAATCGACTAGCTCATTGCCCGTTCCAGGCACAGGTGAAAAAGCTGGACTTAAATTTTTGTAACACGAATCGTAAAATACATATACATAACTATAACAAACGGTTGAATTATTAATGGACAGTCTGTAAGATAGGTCTGCGATTACCTCTACCTTCATTCAAGTTATGCAAAGTATTAGGAGATTGGTTTGTACGCCGCCACCGTTGTCGTTCTCTATATTCTTTCAGCTTTATCTTCTTCCATCTTGTTCTACAAAGAAAAAATTCCACGGAACCAATATTTTAAATTTCCAACCCAGTGAATCAAAACTACACCTGCAGTTACTTTCTTACAATTTTACTTGTTCCTGTTTATGAAATAAAATAACGCTCATTCCTTTTTATGAAATTACTCTGCAATGCGAAGAAAATTAAATAAAACACGACATAACACCTACGTAACCGAACAAAGGTCGCAGACGGTTGTTAGAGTACGTGCGTGTTGCCACAGATAAAGCCGTTTGTCTTATTAACTTCATTTTAATTTCCTGTGTTTCTCCTTGATTTTACGTATCGTACGACAGCGGTGAGCTTAGTTCCGATTTCGGCCACCGGATGAAAGCAGATGGCGCTGCAAGTACTGAATGACGTCAAAGCGTTAGGGACAGACGTAGCCTATTACACAGGTTTTATTTTTCACACAAACGCACACACACATTTTTGCTTGCGCGTGTTTGGTAACATGCTATGGAAGCCCAAGGCCGTCTTGAAACATTTTTATTTAAAAATAGAATTCCTTTGTTCATAGGTCTGCAAAAGAAGAAAACTTCTATTTAATATTCTTAAAATCCCCCACTTCATTCCCGGTTTTTTTTTTTTTTTTTTTTTTTTTTTTTTTGCTGTTTTTTATCAAACGCTCACAAAATAGTTTTGAAAAGCCTGGGAAAACTCGAAACTCATTCTATGATTGTGGCTGGAATATCCGTTCGATATAATTAGTCTCTAAAATAACATTCCCCGTGCACATCCTTCGCGTGGGGACGGAAATTAGAGGCATAATAATCCGCCGCTCTATTTTCTGAAATTTGACTAAAAATCAGAGAAGTCAAACTTAAAGATACTTTTTTTTTTTCTTTTTTTGTAAACATCTAGTGAATAACACTCAAAACCTTGAATTTAAAGGTGATTTTTAAGCCCATGAACAAACTAAAATTTTTTTAATCAAAAGGCCATACTAAAATTATAAATTCGTAAGGAATTTATCAATCCCACGTGAATGTGGCCTTTCGTATATAGGACAGACCCGTAGAGCCTTGCGTTATCGATTGAAGTAACACATGACTTACATAACTGTCAACTACATAAATCGTCGATAGCTAAACATTGTCACGAAAATAACCATACATTTCTATTTGAAGAAACTAAACTTATTGACAAACTGGATTCAACCATCAAGATAAATATTTTAGGAGCTTTTGATCAGTGGTTAAAGTGGTACAGAGCTACTGGCGGTATGGTGTCGACCACATATCTACATAGTGTAAATAGGAGGTTTTGAAAGAAATACATACCATTCCCCATAATTGTGGTGCTTTTTGTTATTAAAAATTAATCTATATAATATTAAAAAAATTAATGTAACAATTAAAAAAAACCTTCACTGAAGGGTTTGTGGTCTCTTTCAGTCGCAGCTGCTAATCATTTATCAATTTTATCCGTTAAAAGTGCCATTTGCCGATTTTTGCGTTAAAATTTGTGCTTTCTTTTTCTTTTTTTTTTTTTTGATTGGAGGTTTAACGACCACCGTGAGCAACTCAATGGGCTATAAGCAGTCGCCCGTCCCTAATTTAGGGTCACTGGTTCCAGGGAAGGGAGAGAGCCAGTGCCGTAAGACAAACACAACATCCATGCCTCATCGGGATTCGAACCCGGACCCCTTTCGGACGAATGATCAGAAGCCATCGCTTAGACCACTGCGCCACCGGGGCGGCAATTTGTGCTTTCATCTTAATTTCTTTACGTAGTTTGTGACGGGTTTATAATTTATTACATACCGGGATGGTAAATAATGTGTTTTGAACTGCCGGTATGCTCACTTCCATTTTTGTTAACTACCATACCGGTCCCACTTCGAACACTGCTTTTGATACATATCAAAATTCTTCCCAACGAAATGGCAACCACTCCATTTCTGTCAAGCATGTGGAAGCACCTGACAAGAATCCGTGACCGCCAACACCGTTGATGACGTCAGAGCGATTTGAATATTTACGTGCCATTCGTCCCGAGCAAGCTGCCCCATAGCGCAGCGAAACCGTGGTCGATAAGAAAAATAAAATTTACGCTGACTAAACGTTTTCTTCAACCTTAATAATACGGTTTGATTGTCTATTAAAATGTTACATAGGCTTGTAACCATAGGCGCCGACTTCGTCTGTTCGAGACACTTTTCGAACTCCCAATGATTTTGTTGAGGGTTCCTCGAATCCTAATATGTTTGCGCGTATTTCGTGGGGAAAATACACGTATATACGCATATATGCATACATTTTGTTTTTCGTTATCAGTTCTTCAAGTTTTTTATTATTCATTCCCCGTTTACTATATATAGAAAGTGTGTTTAGAAATTTACCCCTCAGACTGTTTATTGTGCCTCAAAAAAGAATTAGTGTTTGTTTGTGCTCATCAAATTTGACGCGACGGAAAATACCACAGGTATCGTTGTTTAAGAGCATTTAAAACTGTCTCCTACATAAAAGGAAATTCTTCGGTTTGTCTGGGTTCCCACAAAATACAAAAGTCTAGCTCTACATTCGGAGACGAGAACCTATTCGAGGTCATAGTGATAAAGGCGAAAATATGTTGTACAGTCAGTTGACCCACCCTATCTTCGGACATTCGGGGACCAAGAAGGTTAGAAGAGAGAGGAGATGGCATCAGCAGCCGCTGGTGAAGCCAATTCTGATCATCTGTTTCTTGTGCCCTCCGGGTGGGGAGAGTTCAGTGACGTGACGTCACTTCCTGAAGACCTCTGCTGGAGCACAGGTTGATATCGGCCGTCTCTTACTCTCTGCAGCAGTCCCTGAAGGTCAACAAGGCTCTCATAGCTTTAGCAAGGCCGTGATTGGTTAATACGCAATATGCACTTCCGCTCGATGAAGCATAATTTTGTTTTAATATTTTAGAAAATGCTAAACAGTATTTCTGTAACTTTTTGCAAATTTTTAGTTATGTGCATGTATATTTCGGTCTCATTTTTTCTTGACTGTACATGCTGCACAAGTGCCTCTGAAACCTCTTCAAAGCCAACGATTTCCCCATACAAAAGTACAGAAGCAGCCCAAGTTGGGTATACTGGGCATACACAGCTGATACGAAGTGGAGCTCACGGAAAATGCAGCGCATGCGGCTGATGCCATATCGTCTCCCTTCTAACCTCCTATTTTAACTCAGAAATCATTTGAAGAAAAAAATTGGTAAAAAAAACCTTAAAATAAATTTTACATGTTTTTGTTACTTTTACAAGACAATTGAGTTTATAATGCCAAACTCTACGCTCTTCCTTTCTTTTTTTTTTTATCGTAATCTGAATAAAATTAATAATCATAAATTGTACAGGCAGAGTTGCAATGACATTTGTAATTCACTGAATCAGTGGTCTAGCCGATGGCCTCTGATCATTCGTTCGAAAGGGGTCCGGGTTCGAATCCCGGTGAGGCATGGATGTTGTGTTTGTCTTACAGCACTGGCTCTCTCCCTTCCCTCGAACCAGTGGCCCTAAATTAAGGACGGGCGATTGCTTATAGCCCATTCAGCTGCTCACGATGGTCGTTAAACCTTCAATCAAAAAAAAAAAAAATCACCCTGAAAAAAATATGCCTTTCAAAGAACTTTCATGCAGTCATCTGAATGATGAAAACCATCATCAGATGACTGCATGCTATTGTGCATGGAATGATTGGTGGAAAGCAGTCACAACAATGCTCGCTATTGTGTACCGTTGTTCTCGGGGTTGCTTCGCCCCCCCCCCCCCGAAAATCCATGAAAGGTTTTGAAGTTATTTTCCCTTTATATTTACTCTATTTGTTTTCGTTTATAATTGCATATTTAGATGAATTATTTAAAAAAAAACTTAAGAAAATGATGGAAAATATTATAATAATAAAAGAAAAAACATCCACATGGACTTCAATCTGGAATTTCTATCATCCTTCAACAAAACATTAAATAGTCCTCGCTGAAGGGGCAATTTTTCAAGCACTGAACAATTCGAACTACTTCCGCAATAAAAACCTAATTCCACAGAGTAGCGATGTTTGCACTGCAATGCATCATCATATTTTGGAAGCTGGCATTCAGCTTCATTTAAATCTTCCGGATGCCGGCATTCCATGTAAACGATTTAGCCTCAGTGTTGCTAACGAGAAGTTAGTGCTTCCAATACAACAAAATATTTGCTACCTAATTTTTAACAATAGCAAATTATTAGAAATTGTTTCCATGAAAAAGTGTGTTTTTTTCTTTGCGGTTGGTGGTTTACACTCCGTGACAAAAAATAAATAAATCGAGGCACCTCAAACTGCCCTCCAAACGGTTAGTTAGTTTGTTTGTTTTTTACTACTATGTGTTAATCGAAATTATCTAAAGGGGCTGAATTAAGTCGCAAGGGAATGGTTAAAACCACAGGTTATACTGTAATGATTCCCTCACAATCAGGAACACGTTTTTTTTAAGGCAAGGACATTTTTACCACTCCTATTGTGTGTGATTTTTTTTTGGGGGGGGGGGATTTTCTCCTGCACAGCGTTATCTTACAAGCATCCTCAATATTTTACACCACCCCACCGTGGAAATCCGTGGTGCATCACTGATTTAAAGCAAAGGTATAACATTTTTACAGTTTTAATCACTTGTATGAGTAGATTTCTTGGAATTCGCATTAGCGATATACAAGCATAAGAAAACTTTTACACTCAAATTTACAATTTTTAGACGTATTATAATGCATATATAAATAAAAAAATTGTGATTATATGTATATAATCAGCCAACAAGTTTGAGCTTCTCCAGTAGGGCCGTAGCCATGCCGAGCCGAGCCAGACTTTCTTTTGCCCGTCCTAGCGACTGACGTAATAGTTTAGTGCCCGATCACTATATCTTTCGCCCGATCTCAATCATCAGCCGTTCCGCCCAACTTGCTTGTCTGACTACGGACCTGGCCCCCTCAAAATTCGTAATTGCCTCCCCCCCCCGAAAGAACTGACTGAATGCAACGCTGGTTGTTCCCTTGACTATGTCACACTTAATAACATTTCACGAATGATACCTGTTACTTTTTCGACTTTTTAAGTTTGAGGGGCACGTGAATACCTGTGCCCTCCGACGCTACCGCCTATGAGGAGCACAGTACTAACATTTAACACGCTACGGTTAATTTATGACAGTGCTTTAATTGACATTTATGCTACACGTGGTGCGGGATCTTCTGTTGTATATCATCGGATTCCCCCCTTCCCCAATGAGAATTCGCCTAAGGAGTCCGATCATGGATGAAATCAATTAGGCTGCCCAGGTGGCGCAGTGATCTAAGCGCTGGTTTCTGACCATTCGTCCAAGACGGGTCCGGGTTCCAATCCTGGTGAGACATGGGTGTTGTTTTTGTCTTACGGCACTGGCTCTCTCCCTTCCCTGGAACCAGTGACCCTGAATTAGGAACCGGCGATTGCTTATAGCCCACTGATATGCTCACGGTGATCGTAAAACCTCCAAAATAAATAATAATAATAATATCAATTAACGCGTCTCATAAAATCAAATTTTCCAATGGCATTTTACTCGTATGAAAAGTGTTATGATTGCCTCTTTATACAGGACTGAATGAGGAAAGAGAATTTTCAAGGGGAGGTCATATAAAATAAGGTTAAAGAGCACGGTATTCGTTTAATTATAAGTAAATTGGCTAGAAATAACACTCCAACCTTTGAGTTCAGCTGCAGTGTAGTAATAAGTAACATTACTCTCAAAATGACTTTTAATTTTTTTTGTCAGCCGACATTTAAGCCTGTAAATTAATACAGTACTATACATACTTCGAGAATAGTTAGTTTATACACAGAATAGTTAGTTTATACCTCACTCAATGACATATTTTTTTTCTTTTTTGAGAAGAAAAAAATATTCTAGAGGCTCTACATCCAGGGGCGTATTTACAGGGCGGCCCAAGGGGCTTTGTCCCCCGCCCGAAAGTGGTTCACTTGGGGGAGGGGGGGGGGTAAACGTACTTACATTGGGGGGAAATGCCTTAATTTAATAAAAATGCAACAACTTTTATTAGAAAAAAATGCTTTATTTTTTCTTTTGTTTTTCATTAATTTTTATTTTGTTCTGATGGATTACAACTTTTATTTTGCGTCGGCCCCCGAAAAAATAAAAATCTATATACGCCCTTACCTGCAGCATCGCGTGGCGGGCACCTAGATTACGCGGGTTTCCGTGCAAATCTGCACATCTTATCTAGCAAATCTGTAGGTGTTTGGAATTTTTTTCGTGTTACTTTATTCGCTCATACTTAGTGTAATAAAGTTGCGGATATTCCACTTCCGAACTCGACAATGCAAATAGAAATTCAACAGATATAATAATCAAAAAATAAAAATACGCTCTTAAGCATCACAATCGTTTTCGCAGTTTATAACCGAAATTATGGCGTAGTGTACGCGACTAACAGAAATTACACATAAAACGGAAAATTTGCTGTCAGTGTGCTAGAAATGGAAATATCACCAGGTTTAAATCTGGGAATATACGAAAGGAAAGGGAGTGTCGAGTGCTGACCCTCAACGATGAACCCTACTCCCCCCCTCGCGAATGCTCGGGCAAATCCAGTTTACCCCAAACAGTTTTTGAGAAGAAAAAAGCAAACGAACTTGGCTTACCTCCTCATTTCCGCCGAAATGCTTGCGTACTATTTCCCGTAGTTGATCCACAGATATGAATCCACATTTCAGCTCATCACACAAATCAAACACTTCTCGTAGCTGTCTGATAAATTCCTCGTCTGCCGATGTCATCTTCCTCACAAAACACCACAGAAGAACATCGTAAAAACTCCACCAGGACGGATTGTTGTTAGTACAAGTTGTTAGCAGTGGACGGAATAAATCACACAATTCCCCAGCCCCACGACGTGCAACCCCACGTCCAATCCGCGACAGGCACAACTTTGACCTGATCTCGCTCACTGGCTTCCTCGCTCTCACGGATTAGGCGGAGAGATACACAGGTAACTAAATATAGTTCCTAAATGTTATAAATCTGAAACCAAAGCAAAGCATTAATTAGTAAAACTTTTAGCTCTAAATTACTCATTTCCTTTGTTTTCTCAACTTATGCGTTTTATATGCCATTTATAAGGAAATTTGATTCGTTGTTATGGTTACTGGCGAAACAGGCCGACGCAGCGATACGAATTGTAAAGCGTCTGCTCACCTCGGTCACGTGACTGTTTGTCAATCAGCGGCGCTCGGGGTGATAAAATAATCAGCTGTTTCTCAGGTATCAGAATATAGAATCGTCAGCTGATTAATAACACAATTAGGTTTCGTTACACTGCGGGAGGCGCCGAGTCTTTACTGCAGGAGGGCTTTGCGGTTTTCAGTTGCAATGAACTTTCAGCGCTTTACCAATGTACGGTATTTATCAAGAACAACACGCGCGAAACGGAAGAAACGATTTTTTTTTTCAGTTTCCGGTGTGATGAGCAGCTTCTTCTTCCAGACTAACTTGCCGAAACACAGGCAAAATTAGCTGTGAGAATAGTTGTGGCTAATTAATTACGTACAACTACAGTCGAACTCAGAGGGAGGGACAACAAAAAAATTCTGCTCTTGCACGTAGTACTCCCAAAAGCCACTAGCGGATCCTTTCAGAGCGGGAGCGCCGCCCCGATGGCGCAGTGGTCTAAGGCGCTGGCCTCTGATCATTCGTTCGTAAGGGGTCCGGGTTCGAATCCCGGTCAGGCATGGATGTTGTGTTTGTCTTACGGCACTGGCTCTCTCCCTTCCCTGGAACCAGTGACCCTAAATTAGGGACGGGCGACTGCTTATAGCCCATTAAGTTGCTCACGGTGGTCGTCAAACCTCCAAATACAAAAAAAAAAAAAAAAAGAGCGGGAGCACTGAGTTTTCAAGTTTTTTCTTCATGCGCGGGCACAGATAAACTCTCCCCCTCCTTCCCCACCGGTCATTTTTTTACGTGTTTTTATAATGTGCCAAAACAACTCTTCTAAGCAGAGAAAATATGTCGCTTTCCCAACAGCATCTTAAAAGAAAAAAAGTTCAATATTTTTCTGGTGTACAGTGTATGCAATATTTATTAGGTGTATTCGGGGCCGGATTAAGGCCTTAATGGGCCTCTAGGCTAAGTCATTTGAGTAGGCCCCCAAAAAACTTATCTGCAGTTTTCATAATAAGTCACTGCATTTTCCATTGTTCTTCCAAGAACATCAATTAAAAGCTTAAGACTTTTATATTTTATCTTGAATTTTTTAATGATTTAGCATTGTATGCTTTTCTTAGTGGTTCTTTTTTTGTTATGAAACGTGAAGTCACAGGGAACTTCGACCATTAACGGTCTCAAATGCAAGTAGGGAGATGTGGGTGGATGATAGTGCAAAAGCTGATATTGTCTCTCCCTCCCCGCTATACACAGCGACATGAAAAGTTGACTCTTAGCGCGAATCACACTGCCTTGAATTCTGTTCGTCTTCTGGCCTCTGTTTGTGATACAGTAAAAATCATATAAGACAAAACTAAAACTGTTTTTATAAACCCCTCTTTTTATCTCTCTCTGTATATACACTCAGTAGACAAACATTAGAGATAGGGGTGATGGGCAGTTAACTATTTTATAAACCTCTCTCTATATATATATTATAACGAAGTAAATTTCTCCGTCATTTCTGTCCACGCCAGGATTCGAACCAGGATCCCCTCACTCCTGAATAAATCACTCTACCAATTGAGCTACGCGGACGTTCGTTATCGCTTCTATCTGCCTTTATGTCGTGTGCGTCCTGCTGGCAGGTACGTCACATCTCCTCCCTCCCCCCCCCCCGAAAGAAGGCCGGGGTCATGGCCCACGGGTCAGCCGTGACCACGAATCGTTGCAGGCAGTCATCCGCTGTAGAACGTGCACTCGAGAATTCCCAGTCAATCTAGTGTGTGGAATGCAACATCACACATTTTTATTTTCCGAAGCGCTGGTGAAGGGATTCTCTTATTTTTCATGTCTCTCGGTGTGGAAAGAACATCACACCAATGCGAGATTTTGAACGGCCGGGTCATCCGGAGAGTTCGGGCGCCATTATAACTTAGTAAATTTCTCCGTCATTTCTGTCCACGCCAGGATTCGAACCCGGATCCCCTCATTCCGGAATATGTCACTCTACCAATGGATCTACGCGGACGTTTGTTCTGACTGCAATTTGCCTTTTTATGTCGTGTGCGTCCTGCTGGCAGGTACGTCACAATATATATATATATATCATCATCATCATTGTCAACCATTATCAATCCACTGCTGGACGAAGGTCTCCCCAAGTTTCCTCCACAACGGTCTGTCTTGTGCCAGTCTCCTCCACGTCACTCCCGCATACTTTCGAATTTCATCCACCCATCTCCCATGTGGTCTTCTTCTGGGTCTTTTCCTGTCCCTTGGAATCCAATCAAAAATTTCGGATGTCCATCGATGGTCTGTTCTTCTGGCAGTATGTCCAGCCCATTGCCATTTCAGGGATTTAACTCTGATAATGATGTCTTCCACTCTTGTCATTTTTCGGATCCACGAGTTCCTCTTCTTATCTCTCCTGGTTACACCAAGCATGCACCTCTCCATGCTGCTTTGAGTTGTCTGCAGCCTTTGTATGTCTCTTTTAGCTAAGGTCCACGTCTCGGCACCATACGTAAGCACTGGAAGGATGCATTGATCAAACACTTTTCTTTTAAGACATAATGGCATATTGCTCTTGAAAATTATGCTGTTTCTTCCAAAAGCTCTCCAGGCAAGTTTTGTACGCCGATTAATTTCTTCATCAATGTGACCCTCACTTGATATCTGCTGTCCAAGAAAAACGTACGTGTCTGTTATCTCCAGCTTTTCTCCATCAATCGATAAATCTTCATTTCTTGTAAAAGCATTGAACATCACTTTTGTCTTCTGAAAGTTCATTTTTAATCCCACTTCTTTACTCTTGTCAGCAAGTTCTTGGATCACACTCTGCAGCTCTGATGGGGAAGTTGCAAAAATGACTATGTCATCAGCAAAATGAAGGTGGGTTAGATAATCTCCATTAATCTTTATCCCCTTGTTTTCCCAGCTCAGCGACTGAAAAACACCCTCCAATGTGGCATTAAAGAGCTTTGGAGATATGGTGTCACCTTGTCTCACTCCCTTTCCAATTTTTACGTGTGTTGTATTTTCAAACAGCCGAATCTTTGCACTTGCATTTTCATAGATGTTATTAATAATATTAATGTATGCATCTTCAATACCGCAGGTTTTCAGAGCCATTGTAACTGCTGATGGTTTCACCGAATCAAAGGCTTTTTCATAATCGATAAAAGCCATGCACAATGGAAGTTCATATTCCCTCGCTCTTTCAATTAGTTCTCTCAGCACGTGGATATGATCTATTGTGCTGTAGCCACTCCTGAATCCAGCTTGTTCTCTCGGTTGAGCCATGTCTAGTGCTACCTTCAAGCGGTGTGAAAGAACTTTAGTGAAGATTTTATAAACTACTGATAGGAGGCTGATAGGTCTGTAGTTTCCGAGATCCTCAATGTCACCTTTCTTATGTAGCAGGATCATTGTAGCGGTGTTCCAATCCTCAGGAATCTTTCCTTCATTAAGGCATCGAGTGAAAATTTGGGCGAGTACTGTTTCGATTTCTCCACTTGCTTCTTGTATGATGTCTACAGTAATTCCATCTTCTCCTGGAGCTTTTCCTCGCTTCATGTTCTTGATTGCATGTGCAACTTCTGCTGGAAGGACTGGAGGAACTCTGGTACTGGTATCTTTCATGATGTCTGGAGTGCATATATCATCCCTTTCATATAATTTGGAGTAGAAATCTTTCACTCTTGTCAAAATTTCGCCTCTATTTCTTGTTACAGAACCATCTTCTTTTCTCAGTGCCATAATCTGTTTTCTTCCCTTACTGAGATGTCCCTTTGCTATCTTTAGGCTTTGGTTGTTTTCAATTGCTTTCCTCACTAGTTCACAGTTGAATTTCCTTACGTCTTCAGTGATACTTTTTCGTACTGTCTTGCATAGCTCTATATATTCCACTTTGGAAGTCACATCTTCTTTAGTTGTCCTCATCACTCTTCTTTTTTGCATCAACATTTTGGTTTTTCCTGATAATTTGTTCACATGCAACTTGTTCTTAGACCCAGCTAATTTTGTTGCTGTTTCCATAAGAGCTTTGGTTACTTTTCTGTTAACTTCAGAGATGTCCACTTCTTCCGATGTTAGGCCTTCTAAAGCAGAGAACCTGTTCTTCAGTTCCAACTTGAAGGTATTATGGTGTTTTTTAAGGTTGGTTATGTCAATAGATTTTGTTTGTCTTATGAGCTTGCCACGTTCAAGTTTAGTGTTGAGGTGCATCTTACATCTCACCAATCTATGGTCACTACCTGTGTTGAACTTGTTTAGCACACTGCAGTCTTCTATGACGAATTTTTTGTTACACATAATAAAATCAATTTCACTTGTCGTCCCATTTGGATGTCTCCATGTCCATTTCCTGTGTGGCTTTTTCTTGAAAAAGGAGTTCAAGATGAAAAACCCTTCTGCCTCTGCAAACTCAACGAGAGTATTTCCACGCTGGTTTCTGTTGCCGTGACCGAATTTACCTACTGAAGTTTCATTCTGTTGCCGTTGCCCTATTTTTGCATTGAAATCTCCCATAATTATTTTCAAGTGCTGCTTACCTTTATTATTTAGATGACAAATTTCCTCATAAAATTCTTCAATTTCTTCTTCAGGATGACTTGTGGTGGGTGCATAAGTTTGAATAATCTGAGCCTGGTATCTTCTCGAGAGTTGGATAACAAGTCGTGCAGCTCTGTCAGAGGAACTTTCAACTTCTACAACTTTATCCTTCAGTTTCTTGTTTATTATAAATCCAACACCACTAGTTCTGCCAGTATCTGTCCCACGATAGTAGAAGAGATGTCCACTTTTCAGTTCGATGAGATCTTCTCCTTTTCTCCTTACCTCACTTAGCCCCACGATGTCCCACTTGATCCTTTGTAGTTCCTCTTCCAATTCAAGAAGCCTTGAATCAGAAGATAGGGAGCGTCCATTGTAAGTAGCCAAGGTCAGCATCAGATGGCAGCCTAGTCCGGTCCTCCGGGGATTCTTAGCACTCTCTGCCTTCATGTCACACTGGCCGCTGCCTTGGCCAGGTACATTCCATCTGCCGGAGACTGAGGGCCAAGATTTAAGTTGTGGAATCATTTTGGAGGGGTTTGGCCATAACTCACCACGCTGGCCAAGCGGGTTGGTGAGTGTGGGATAGAATTTCCTCTGATCCCGATGGTATAGTTATACCGCTATGGGCGGTCGTCAGAGCCCCTTTAGTGGGAACAGGATGCACCACGAGAAGGCGGGGTTGATATTTGTCAAGGAGAGGCTGTGATGTTACGCATCACCTGACCTTGCATCCCAATAGAATATATATATATATATATATATACATAATTTCAAGTACTATATTTATATATATGGAAGTAATTACAATATATCTAGCACAGTGGCGCATTCAGAAGGGTCTCCCCCCTCCCCGGAAAATGCTTCTTTTTTTTTTTTTTTTTGGTTAAAATGCGACTGCCTTAATTTTAAAAAATGCCTTAATTTAATAAAAATGTATCAATTTACATTAGAAAAAAGGATGCTTTAATTTTTCATTAACTTTAATTTTGGTCCAGCTGGTGGATTTCAAAAACTTCCTTTTTTCGCTCCCCCCCCCCCCCGAAAAATTCTATATACATACCTGATATAGTAATTACTTCTTCAAACATTTCAGGAATAACAAATTGTTTTCAGCTAAAGGAGGGAAGGGGGAGGTTCCGCAAGCTTGAAATTTTTATCTGTTAAAATGCATTCAACGCACTGTTGTTCCTGAATCACAATTCCCAGGCAATTAGGTATGATTAGTCTACTAATTATATTTTGAAGAATACCATGCGTCATAATACACTTTTTAATAAATTAAACTATAACTAGTACCATTTGAACAAATATTAAAAAAAAAATTGAAGAAATATCTGTATCATAAAAAGAAACGAAACTTTCTTTTCTATCATAGCCTGAATTTATTAAAATTTGGCTCGGTATCCTAAAATGTCTCCGGAGGGGGGGGGCGAATGGTCGTTTCTGGGAGGGCTTTGCCTCCCTGGATGTATGCCTGAAAGAAACACTGATTAGGTCCCTTACTGTGTCTGCAGAGATCCTTAACGGTTGCGTGCTACCAACATGTGATAGCCGATCACCTGCACGCTTTCATGGCCTTCGCGCATCCTGAGACCGATGGTCTGTTTCAGCAGGACCATGGGGCACCCTACTGGGACGCAACCACCCAGGACTGGCTCGCAAAACCCTCATCTAAGTTTGGAATCATCCAATTTTTTTTTCGGATTTAAACCCTCTGGAAGCTCTCACGGATGCGCCGCAACATCAGATCATTGGATACTGGGCTGACGTCTCGGGCGGAATTGTGAACAATGCTACAACAGGCATAGCTGGCCTTACCTCCGGAAACTCTCCGGACTCTGGTGGAGTCGACACCTCGGCGTGTTAGCCTGTTATTCGACCTACACGCTATTAGGTAGGTATCACTAACCTTCTGTCCATTGAGTGCATACACTATGTTGACAAAAGTCACCGGACATCTAGAAGATAAACACAACATAGCATTTATTGACATACATTAGTACGGTGTCGGTCCATCTTTGGCCTTAATGTATGCACTGACCCTTCCAGACATGCTTTCGACAATTTTTTGGAACACAGTGATAGGTATGCGCTTCCATTCAGTACATAATGCTGGCGCTAACTGCTGCTTAGTAGTAGGCCTTGGTTCCAAAATTCTTATGCGGCGTTCTAATTCATCCCGTAGGTGCTCTATGGGATTAAGATCAGGGCTCTGTGCTGACCAGTACACAAATTATCGTCAAACCACGCCGTAAAAATCCTTGCTTTATGGCTCGGTGCATGGTACCAACAAGGCTTGGTTCCATAGTATTGCCACACAGTTGGAAGGGCATAATTGTCCAGAATATCGAGGTAGACATGATGGTTAACAGGTTTGTCCACGGTAATCAATGGGCCGGGACCATACCTGAAACCCCCCCCCCCCCCACACACACGATTACACTGCTAGCTCCAAACCTGACCGTAGGAACAGTACACTGTTAATAGCGTTCCCCCGGCTACCGCCATACCCACACACGGCCATCAGACTGATGGATCGTGTATCTGGATTCATCAGTCCATAGGACCCGTTTCTATTGATCTACGGTCCACGATAAATGTTCTTTACACCATGCTAAACGACGAGTAGCATTCCGAGTGGAAATGAAAGGCTTATGAGCAGCCGCACGACCACGGTAACCTATGGAATGAAGTTCTCTGCGAATGATACGTGTACATCCCGAGGTTCCAGCATTTTTACTCAGCTGTACACTGAGGTCTTGTGCAGTATTCCGTCGATTAGCTGTAACGACTCTCCTGAGGCTTCGACGTCCTCTATCACTGATTTTCTTTGGTCTGCAGGTACGTTTTGCTGCTTCATGCACGCCATGTGTCTTCCACTTATTCAGTACATCCAAAACAGTTAACTTGGGTATGTTTAAACGCCTCTCGATTTCTCTTATGGACTACCCACTAATATAACACCCAATAATCTTTTCTTTCTCAAAGTCAGTTCTGCGACATTTTCACTCAACCTCACAGTGCGATATGATCGCGGACAGCTGCAGGCTTGTTTTTATACCGTTTGCAGCTACACCGCGCATCTTAACAACGCAGCGGATCCGTTCATTTGCATTTGAAGGGGTGTCCGGTGACTTTTATTAATACAGTGTATATATAAATTGTATTTTATTTGTATTATAGCTGCTTGTTTTTCTGGAGCTTTGGTAACGGTCTGCTTCTAGGCTATAGCCTCGACCTCCCATACTAATCCGCCCCTGGGTATGTGAAAGTGTAAAGGCCTGTGTACAATTCGTCTTACTCCGACGCCCAGCAGTGAAACCTAGGTATTGTAGAAGAGACATAGGTGTTGTTTGTGTTCTGGAGAGATGCGTTACTAACGGGGAGTTTGTGGCCAGACACTTTCTGATCACGAAGACGAATTGCAGACATGTAATGTAAAGCAAAATGTTATGCAGGCAAATACAGGGTGTTCCAAAATTATCTTTTCAACTTTGACCCTCAGTAAAATCTAAACGAAATAAAATAGCGAAGTTCTGTTTTTTTGTACATGTAACATCAACGCATAAAGTTTTATATGTGCGCAAAAGGGTTTTGTTTACTTTCAGGTACGACACTGAACCTGTCATGGCGACTCCACAGGAAAATTGCCGGCGTGTGGCATGTTTCGTACAGACGAAGTCAGATACACAAATCCAAATGAATTTCCGTACCAAATACCGACGTAATCCACCATCCAGACCCTCAATACGCGAGTGGCACAAGAAGTTTATAGAGATTGGTGTTGTGCGTCATAGAAAGGGAGCTGGCTGGTTAAACACAAGTGAAGAGGATACAGAATGTGTTCGACAGAGTTTCCTACTAAGTCCTGAGAAGTCCATTCGTACTGCTTCCAGGCAATTCAGGTTACCATCTATTAGGGGCATGCAAATCTTTCCGCCATTTTAAGGAGAAAGGAGACAGGAACAGTCAGGATCACCAGTACACATTTATTCAACGAAATATTGGCCGTTAGCATCAATGACCTTTAGCCATTTTTCAGACAACAAATGAATGCCCCTGTGATAGAAGGACTTGGGTTTTGGGCTGAAGAACGCAGTGACCAAATTTTTCACATCTGGAACTGTGGTGAACCGCTGTTGGGCTAGGGCATGTTGCTTAGAGCGAAACAGAAGAAAGTCTGAGGGTGCAATGTCCGGGGAGTAAGCCAGGTGCGGTAAAACCTCCCAGTGTAACTGTTCAAGGGTTGATTTCGTGGTGGCACCGACATGTGGTCTGGCATTATCGTGTAACAGGATGACTGGGCGGCGTCCTTTACCTCTCCATGAACGTTTTTTTGCTCGATTGCGGCGTTCAGTTTTATCAACTGATCTCTATATCGTTGTACAGTGATTGTTTCGTCCGGTTTTAGCAGTTCGAAGGCGTTGGGGAACTGCGGTTATCTTTTTTTTTACATCTACTACTAGGAAATTGGCGGACAACAGTCAGCAAGCCATCAGTTACGTCACGTGATTGCCGGGGGCCACTGCCGGAAAATTAGCGGATCACATTACGCTAGCCATCATTCATGGCGCGTGCTTGCAGGGTCGCTGAAGGGCCACTGCCTGTGACGGATAACTTATGGCCCTGTTCTGGCATATGACAACTCATGGGGTGCCAACTGTTGGCCAGCTGCTGGCCTAAACTGTTGGCCTATGTGGTGGGCATTTTATTGACGAATGGGCAGCGGCAACATAGTGCTGGGCCACTGCTGGCTGCCAGTGCTGTCCCAGCAACACTGTTTTTGCTGGGGGATGTTGTGTTTGTCATACGGCACTGGCTCTCTCCTTTCCCTGGAACCAGTGGCCCTAAATTAGGGACAGGCTACTGCTTATAGTCCATCGCGTTGCTCAAGATGGTCGTTAAACCTGTGTTTAAAACAAAACTTTTTTCATGTTAATGTTCAGTTTCACTTCGCAAAACTGTATAGCACCATCACCAATTTTGCTCAAAATTTCACCTTGTGCACGGCCCGTTGTGTTCCACACTCTTTTTTTATTTTTTCGTTTTGACTGAGGGTTCTTTTTTTTTTTTATTAGAGGTTTAACGACCACCGTGAGCAACTCAACGGGCTATAAGCATGCAGTCGCCCGTCCCTAATTTAGGGTAACTGGTTCGAGGGAAGGGAGAGAGCCAGTGCCGTAAGCCAAACGCAACACCCATGCCTCGCGGGATTCTAACTCGTACCCCTTTCAGACGAATAATCAAAAGCCATCCCTTAGAGCACTGAGCCACCGGGGTGGCAGGTTTTAACGACCACTGTGAGCAACTCAACGGGCTATAAGCATACAGTCGCCCGTCCCTAATTTAGGGTCACTGGTTCCAGGGAAGGGAGAGAGCCAGTGCCGTAAGCCAAACGCAACACCCATGCCTCACGGGATTCAAACCCGGACCCCTTTCGGACGAATAATCAGAAGCCATCCCTTAGACCAATGCACCACCGGGGTGGCAGGGTTTAACGACCGCTGTGAGCAACTCAATGAGCTATAAGCAGTCGCCCGTCCTTAATTTAGGGTCACTGGTTCCAGGGAAGGGAGAGAGCCAGTGCCGTAAGCCAAACGCAACATCCATGCCTCACGGGATTCAAACCGGACCTTTTTCGGTTGAAAGATCAGAAGCCATCCCTTAGACCACTGTGTCACCGGGGCGGCAGGGTTTAACGACCAACGTGAGCAACTCGATGGGCTATAAGTAGTCGTCTGTCCCAAATTTAGGACCACTGATTCCAGGGAAGAGCCAATGCAGTAAGACAAACATTACATTCATGCCTCACGGGATTCGAACCTTGACCCATCTCGGACCAGAGATCAGAAGCCATCGTTTAGACAGTGCGCCACTGGGGCGGCTCCCCACTTTTCATAGTACTTTTCTTCCGGTACGTAGACTCACCTACTAGCAACAGATACAGCAAAACCTCGAAAATCCGGCAACTTCAGAAATCCGGCACTTTTCTGATTTCGTTTTCGTGAGAACATCCGATGTTTCACCAATAACCATGGAAATCTCCCGATGTACTGTCTCAACAGTTCACGTCGCGAGATCATCCGATCTCAGTGTTAGAACTGCCGAGGTTCGCCTACGTGTGAGCATCGGGAAGTTTCTCAAATTCGTCATCTCATTGAGCCGTGCTGAAGTGACGCGGACCAGTGAGGCGACGAATTGGCGTGTACGTTTTGAAATTGCGTGTCGAACGTGCGGTGATGATCTGTACTTGATGGTGGTGGCAGTATGTGGATATTCGATCGTGTAATGGCATCTGCATCGGTCTTCCAGATGCATCGCGATAATCACCTTCGCAATGTATCATAGTTTCATCAGTCGAAAAACCATAACATCGATATAAAATTCACATCAGGTTTTCGCGATGTATCGATACATCGCCCAGCCCTTAACGGTCGCTCTGGCTTTTTTCAAGTTTTTGCCTAACCATTCGATAAATTCACTTTTTTTCGACAGAGTTTTATGATAAACAGAACAAAAAGGTAATCGCCAATGTTTTCGCCATCGCCAAAACGATATTTTTTTTTCACAAAATGCGAAGAATGAGATCGGCAGCGCGAGCCCTGCATATTTTTTTTTCATTTTTTTTTCATTTATTCATTTTTCAGTTGCCACATATTAAAGTTCAAAATACAAACAATATAATCAATTAAAAAAAAATGTAGCAACGAGGAGGAGGAGGAGGGAAAAGGCCGTAAGGCCTGACATAGATAGCCCTCACACCCCTAGTACTAAAAAAAAAAAAAAAAGACACAAACAACAAAGAACAATACAAATGACAAGTCAAAGGCATATTGCCGCCCCGGTGGCGCAATGATCTAAGGCGCTAGCCTCTGATCATTCGTCCGTAAGGGGTCCGGGTTCAAATCCCGGTCAGGCATGGATGTTGTGTTTGTCTTACGGCAAACACAACATCCATGCCTGACCTGGTTCCCTTTCCTGGAACCAGTGACCCTAAATTAAGGACGGGCGACTGCTTATAGCCCATTGAGTTGCTCACGGTAGTCGTTAAACCTCCAATCAAAAAAAAAAAAAAAAAAAAAAAGGCATATTGAATACAACTGAAAGATTAAATAAATACATAAGTGTATATAGATGCAAGGTCTATCCATAAGCCGTGAAATCAATCCAAGCGACCAGATCAGGTCAACTCAGCACTAATCGAGAGACTTGTTAATAAGGTTGTGCTTGAATTTTTTTAAATAGGTCAAAATTGTTAATTGATTTTATGTCACAAGGCAAGTTGTTCCAAAGCTTTGGACCCGAATAATTAATATTCATTTTAATTGTTTCTGTCCGAGGATAATTAGGTGTGAGTGTTGATCGATTCCTGGTTTCATAAGTATGAGTGCGAATATTTAATGGTATTAAGTCATGGTATAAATCATTTTCAATTCTTCTGAACATTATTTTACCAAGATTATAGTCAAATAATTGTTTTATTGTAAGTATATTATATTTATTCGGATTTACTTCAGACCTAAAGGTAAGATTAGGTATAGAATTATTAACAGTTTTTAGGTCTATTAATCTTATGTATCTATTCTGTAAAACCTGTATTTTTTTTTTTAAGTTACACTGGCGGAAAGTGAAAAAAGAACACAAAGAAGGAGACGTCTGATACCAACGAAATTTATACAGCATAATAACGGAATACAGAGGATAACGTGATCAAAACATTATGGCAAAATACAGCTGTATTTGCTGGTAAACTGAAAAATAACATTTCCATGTAACATGGTTAGTACGAGGTTGAACCGCCATGAACTGCGTCACACTGTGCAATTCTGGCATGGAGTCTGTCGTACAGATGTTGGATGTAAGGTTGGGGTATTGAGTTCCAAGCATCCTCAACCTGGACGCGTAAATCGGGGATGGTCGTGGCTGGCCGTGGAGACCGGATAAGTCGTTGTCCCATAAAATCCCACACGTGCTCAATGGGGGACAAATCCGGTGAAGGTGCAGGCCATGGAAGTTGTCTCACACCCTGAAGTGCATGTTGCGTTACACGTGCCGTGTGTGGGCGTGCGTTATCTTGCTGGAAAACACCACGATGGACCGACCTTACAAATGGTACAACAACGGGCTGAATGATGTTGTTGATGTAGGAGGTGCTGTTTAACGTACCCGGTACAAACACTAAACACTAGTTGTGTACATGAGTGATAGCTGATCGCTCCCCACACCAGGAGACCAGGTGTAGGCCCTGTGTGTCGCTGGCGGATGTAAGAAGGGTGAAGACGCTCCCCTGTGCGTCTGCGAACACGCATACGGCCATCGGAGGTTCCCAAGCAGAATCTGCTTTCATCGCTGAACACGACAGATCGCCATCGCGTTCTCCAGTGCAGACGTTGGCGACACCACTGCAGCCGTTCCTGACGGTGGGCTGGAGTCAGAGGCACGCGTGCACGTAGTCTTGCATCCAGTAGACGGTTGCGGATTGTTCGCACGGTCACTTCAGGTGCAACGGCAGCTCGGATTTGCGTCGCAGTGAATATTCTGCTTGACAACGCCGCTCTTCTTATGCGTCGATCGGTCCGCTCATTAGTCCGTCTGTGACTCCCGGTTCCACGTCTTCTCGTGTGGGAATGTTCCTCGGACCATCTACGCCACCATCGTACCACCACCGATACTTCCCGTCCAATTCGCTCCGCAATACGACGATACGACCTCGCTCAACAAGTACAGAGAACTGCTGAAATCGTACACGTCTTCCATGTCCAGGCATTGCAGCTTCTTCAGGGACTTCGCACGTGTCCGTACGCCGACGACTGATTAAATTCACTTCGCCGTACTCCTTAAATACCACCGACGATAATTTGCATATTATGCCGTGCTGTGGCGTAAGCGCTCACCGGTTGGTCCTGAAATTAACATCACACCTACGTAAACTCGACCCCATTAACATACGTAAATTTCATAATCGTCCGCCAATTCCTTCTTGGTGTTCTTTTTCACTTTCCGCCAGTGTATATTGTGTTGTTTGCCCCCATGGCAGTATACAGTAATTTACATGTGTTTGTATTAGTGTGTAGTATAACAGTATCATTATTTTAGGGGACAAATTTATCATAATCATACTAACTACCCCAACGTTTCTAGATAATATATTGGTCAGGTTGTTAATATGCATATTCCATTTCAAATCACTTCGAATCAATATTCCCAAGTAAGAATGACTATTCACAAAATCAATTTTAGCTCCAAGACCACACGTCGCTCATAGATTGTGGTATTTGTAGTTTCGAAAAGATCATAGCCATGGTCTTGTTTACATTAATAATCACTTCATTGCTATTTAACCAATTTGTCACCAACACAAGTTGTGCATTTATTCTAGATGTAAGATCTAAAGTATTGTTACCCTTGAATAAGATTGTTGCATCATCAGCAAATAAAATTAAATCATTATCTTTGACCACTGTAAAGAGATCATTAATATACAAATTAAATAGTATAGGACCCATAACCGAACCTTGCGGCACTCCAGAAATTATATTTCCCATTGTGGATTGTGTTTATAAGGCGAAGACGCGCAAATTTTCGTTAAAGTCACCTGTTACGTGTGTTACCGCGGAATTTTCTTTATCCCTGTAACATTTAAATTTCATCCGTATAATTTTGCTTATTGATTATTTTTCTTTTATTTTTACTCTAAAGCGGTAGGAAATAAATATTTAAATTGCCAAAATAGAACATCAATGATTAAAATTTACTTTCCGGTGAAGCTGAGCCAGGCTACCCGAAAGTTTCGGTTGATAATTAGATCAGTCCTAATTGCACTCAAGCCAAATGAAAGGGGGAAAATTATTTTTTTTTCTCACGGAAACTTGATGAAAATCGCAGATGGGAAGAAAGTGAAAGGAAGACATTCACAGTTCTTTTTCTTTCTCACGGAACACACGGAAGGAAGATATAATAGCAGTAGTCTCGTAGCCGTAGCTGAGAGAATGGCAGGAGCGCAATAAATCATTTTGGGGGCGTCACCCCTTTTCTCAAGCAACGCTTGCGAGCATCTCTGTATTGTCCGGGGTATCGGCGAAATTCGGGATAAGTCACGTCGCCGGAAATATCTACGTGACAATCTTCGCTTCTAAGTAGCTAGGCGCTGTCAATTAACAAAAAGGTGCGAGAACAAGTTGACAGCTGAAAGAAGACATAATTTTTGGGAAAGTGATCCGAACTGAACGGATGGCCAGCGAATCGCATAGCAGGGATATCTGTGAGGGCCAATGACATAACCCGACGCGATTCGGACGGCCGGGCCGTCACGCCCCAAGATGGACACCGGACACGGAAAAACAGAGATATTAACTGAATGAGGAATGAAGAGGACAGATTACAGACTTCAGACTTCAGACTAGAGACTCGAAGATAACGACAGAGAGAACACTCGAGAATTACATGCTGAGTAGAAGAGGTCTCAGCGGTTTTCGGAAGAGTGATGTTTCCACGATAGAGAAATGTGGTAGTTAGGAGGTCTGATATAGTCTACGACCAGCCGGCAACCCAGCATCACGATCGGGGCTTCCCATGGAAAAGAGGGTATGATGACTTTTATCTTAAGCATTTCTGATTCATGCCTCATAGCTTTGCATGTGCTATGCAGGACTGATTACCCGAAAGTCTCTCACATAGTGCTTTAACAATTTTCCTCTGGCGGCTCCGTGTTTAAACTAGTAACTAAAGTTTAAAGTCAGTTATATAATATTTAAGTGCATTATACCCGTTTGAAATAAATACTAAATTGTTTAGCTAAAACAAGCAACCTCACCGGTACAGTGTACCTAGCTTTAAGACCATCTTCAAAAAGAAATAAACAGTTAAATTTTAATTCACGTGTCACTCAGATCATTTCTCCAAATGTCATTAGAGTTCAATTAGTGATTTTTTTTTATTGTTATTCATGCAACTTTTTATTTTAACTTCTTTGCGGCATATCAATGAGCATGGAAACCCCATGCTAATTCATATGAAACACAACGCGATGCATTTGTCGACCCTGAGCTTGGAGACCCTTATTTAGGGAATCCAAATTCCTTGTTGACACCACTAGGCGAAATTTTGGGGGTGAATTGATTAGTATTGAATTTTGACCTTTTTAACTTTTTCCCACTACGGCGAATAAGACGTAGTAGTGGTTCGCTGATACATTACAGGGAGCGGTAATACGTGTAAGTACGTTCTTTACGTAACGCCGTCACGCAATTTCTGGATATCTTCACAAATCCGGCACTCGTCCGGTCTCGTCGATGCCATATTTTCGAGGTTTTACTGTATTTTCCTTTTTCTGAAAACATACGCCCAACTTTCATCTTACGACCTCTTTAACGATCTCATTATCGCAATTTTCTTAGGGGTTGCAATAACCTAGAATCTCTAAGGATTAAAGGAGATAATTTAGCCGCAATTTACCTACATCTACCTCTTAGTACTCGGACACCGGTGCTGCGATTTAAATAAGGTGTGAATTTTTAAAAAGCTGAAGCGCACTTCCTTGGAAAGCAGATAACGCACACGACATAAAAATAATGGTAATTATTGGGCTGTTGCTCGCATTTTGAGACTCAATCAGTTAGGGTGATTATTTTGATGGGAAAAATGTTCCAAAGGTTGTGTAGCACGTCGGCGAGCAGTGTAACCATGAATATCCTTTTTTTTTTTTTTTTTCTTTCTTTCCTCTTCTCTTTCTTTCTATCGCCAGCCCACCTTTGGGGTAAATTCACATCTGTCCCTGTTTCACAAGTAGCAAAGGTAGCATAAAAGGTAGAACTTCCGGCCGGAAACCCGCGCATATCCGACCGAAAGTAAAATCGCAGGTAAAACTGAGCCCGAGGAATGTAAAGGGTAGCAGATTCATTCTATTTCCTTTCTCAGAGTGCATTAATCAGCTAAATATAATATCCCGCTGCGGTTGACGTTTTCTTGAAATGAGGAAAAAGCCTTAAAATCATCAAACGAATTGTGATCTGATTATTACCATTGTGACGTACTACAGACAGGGGAGACTTTAGACCTTTTGGGGCCCTAGGCGTTAAAAGGTTCAGGGGCCCCCTCCTCCTTCTTATCCCTTTAGAAATTTTCATCCGTCAGATTAACAAAAAAAAAAAGGGGGGGGTCAAGAAAAGGTTTTTACACTTTTTTAAAATGCCATCGCTTCCTATTATTAGAACTTTCTGTAAGAAACAGTGCTAGTGTAATAATTTTGCCTGTCCGTGCAAATCGAACTTTTTGATTTCAGAAATATCTCAAAAATTATTTTTGCGGCTAATAGGAAATCAATGGATATTAAGTTTGGAACTTTTAATATCCCATATACTTCATGCACTGCAGTTATCATAAACAAAATTTTGAGGCTAAGAGGGAATCAATGGATGTTAGGTTCGGTACTTTAAATACCCGCATCCCATTTATACCTGCACTGCAGGTATCATAAACAGAATTTTGAAACTAATAGGGAATCAATGGATGTTAGGTTCGGTACTTTAAATACCCGCATCCCATTTATACCTGCACTGCAGTTATAAGAAACAGAGGCATGCAAATTAAATGCAAAAGATCCGGTTTGAAAATCGAAAAGTAGGGACCGCAGGTTTTTGAGTAAGAGTATCATTGAAACTTTTTATTTCTTTTTCAAAAGCTAGTTTTAAGTCGATTTAAGGAATAGAAAAGGTGAGAATACTTGATAATTATCAGTATTAAACCAAGGGAGCAGAAAGTAACGAGAAAATGTTGTTGCAATACAATGTAAATTACTTTTAACACTATTAAATAAGATGGTGTGATATTCTTAAATTTCTTTATTTTTTCAGCCAAAATATTAACTTTTTTGGTTTAAGATTGTTTAGAGGGATTAGGGCCGAGAAAGAACTTGATTGTCCTAAGAAGAATTATCCTACGAAGAATATTTCTTTCTTCATTGATTATATTACCACGAAGAAAAAAAAAAAAAACAATTAACAGCGAAGACGCCCGATCATCAGGAAAGTTTTTACAAATACTCCTCATCGCAACTTGGGAAGAAGGTGGGAAGGTTCCAACACAGATGTGTTTCCTTGGCTGGAAGTACCATGAAAGCAATTTATAGCACAGCAGACCAGTTAAGAATTCGCCTTAAACAATGAAAAGTGTGGGAAGCGTGAATACCTTCTTTAACAACCACTACAAGGAACTCAAAATTATTTTAACCGTCCCTCTTGAAAATTCGGAATATCAGCAACAGCAAGAAAAAAAAATTAATATGAGAAAGTAAAATATCAATTGAAAATACAAAGTAGTCGCTTTAAGGAATTATTTGCTTCGGTCAGTGAAAACCAAAACTGAAAATCCAATTATATGTTTTCGGGGCACTTCAAACAGCGAGGCCCTAGGCGTGCGCCTAGACGGAAATCCGCCCCTGACTACAGAGGTAAAGCACGTGTCAGGACCACAAATCTGCAGCGATACATTCCGTCCGTGTTGTTTAGTTGGGAGAGCAACTTACTCCAGAGTGAGGGAGCGCAAGTTCGAACTGCGTCGTGGAGAAATTTGTGTTTTCGCCCCATATCTTTCGGGGAAAAAAAAAGAATATGTTCTTTTGTTATGATACTATGTCCGTCCGTCCGTCTATGGAAACTACAGGCCCGTAGCCTGACAAAGAAGTTCGGAGGGGCGCCTGATTATTGAGGTCGAGCAAAGGATATTAAAGAGGTCGGGCAAAAGATAAACAAGTTAGTAAAATCATGCAATGCATTGATTATGATACGCTTTCCAGCATACCAGAAGTCATTCCTCAAGTTATTAATCAAGTTAGGAGGATAATAGAATAAATCTCGCTCCTATGTCCTGACCTTTGACCCCATTTCTTCCATTTTCAATAGGGTTCGTCCCCAGGTGGTCCCCTACCACACACTAAAATTTCATCGAAATCGAACCATTTTTACGCAAGTTATGACACATAAGGGTAATGGAATGGATCCTGCTCCTATGTCCTGACCTTTGACCCCATTTCGTCCATTTTCAATAGGATTCGTGCCCAGGTGGTCCCCTATAACAGACTAAAATTTCATCGAAATCGAACCATTTTTACGCGAGTTATCCTGCGGACGGACAGAGTGACAGACAGACGGACAAAGCTGGAGCATATACGTTTCTTGAACCTGCGGTTGGAAAGCGTAAAAAAGAGGTCCTGTAGTGTAAGTCACTAGGACGGGCAAAAGGAAACGGAGGTTGGGCACCTCCCAACCTGGCCCTTCCCTGGCTATACCGCCTTGACATCATATCTCAAAACCTATTTGTCCGATTTAAAAAGTGAGGAGGTCTGAACTGTGAGAACGATGCTTCTTGACTTTTCGTCCCTTTTCGATGCGTAACTTACCCGCAAGGGAACAAAAATGTGTATGCTCTATGATTAAAAAAATGGTTTTATTCCATATCAAAATCCCCTTTGATGCCTTTTACTGCGAAAGCCTAGAGAGAGAGAGAGAGAGAGAGAAAGAGAGAGAGAGAGAGGCAGGGACGCAGACATAGAAGTTGTGACGCGCAGCTGATTATTGAGGTCGGGAAAACGTTACAAAGAAGGTCGAGCAAAATAAAATACATGAAAGATGTCGGGCACTGAACTGTTGGTTAAATCTCTAGGACGGGCAAAAGGAAACGTAGGACGGGAGCCGCCCGGCCTCGCCCTGTCCTGGCTACGGCTCTGGATACAGAGAGAAAGGGAGAGAGGCCCATAGAAAAAAAAAAAAAAAAAGAATCTGTGAAAGGCAGCTGATCATTGAGGTCGGGCAAACGATACAAAGAAGGAGTAAAAAGCCTTAAAATTCCCAAACCAGTTGATACGATTATTACTACGTCTTTTGAAAAAAAAAAATTCGTAAAAAAAATAAAAAAATAAAAGTAAAAATAAAAATCGTGGCTGAAATTATTGACGGGGTCCGGGCGATTCCGCCGCCACTGGTGGTGACTACTTTTCTCGACAATTTAAAGACTCAACACTTTCGGATCCCGGCTGAAAATTTTTGAATGGGAAATACCAAAATGAAATAAATAAGAAAATTTTAATATATAACAGACAGATAAAGAAGTTTTGGTGTGAAAGGCCATATTACTATTTGCAAAACGTTTACTATTAGTACTATTTAAAACCGAAGTCAGACTTTGCATATTTCCATGTGCAGCATTATACACTGGCCCTACTCCGTTCGAAAAAGTGATTACAGTTTTAGCCAAGAGATGGCAGCACATCTGTGCTCTCGATTGTTATCTGTTAGCTCGGGTATGTTTTGAAGCAGGAGAGTGTAAGCGTTCTTTTGCTGCAAGAAGTTAAATTGGAAGTGTTTTTTTTTTTGTTGAACTTGGTATGTACGAGAATATATGAATTTCGTGCAGTGGAAATCGTATGAGTATGAGTACGGCCGATTGAAACCGATTAAACGGCTTTTGTGCCTTATAAACAAAAATATATGCATATTATTATTATTTATATTTTAACCTATATTTTACATTTAAAAGGTTTATAATGTAAATCATAATATATTAGTATCGTATGACATGATCTTTCTAATAATATGCATTATAATTATTATGCATTATTATAAATAATATTATTATAATGTTATTTTATAATTCATCACAGGTAACCATTTCCCACTTTGATTTATTCTGCTAGAATGACGGCTTCCCTTTATGAGGAAACAAAAGTTTTTGTTCAGAACGAATATTTCGTAGTTTTTTTTTTTTTTTGATTGGAGGTTTAACGACCACCGTGAGCAACTCAATGGGCTATAAGCAGTCGCCCGTCCCTAATTTAGGGTCACTGGTTCCAGGGAAGGGAGAGAGCCAGCGCCGTAAGACAAACACAACATCCATGCCCGACCGGGATTCGAACCCGGACCCCTCACGGACGAATGATCAGAGGCCAGCGCCTTAGACCACTGCGCCACCGGGGCGGCGAATATTTCGGAGTAGAGAGATAATTAGAATTACTAAAGGTCTCCAAATTCCTGCATTTCCTATCTCGGAACTTGTACAACAGAACAAAACGTAATGGGTAGAGGGATTAAGTGCTGCCATCTGTTGACCGATCTGTAATCACTCTTTAGAACAGAGCCGTGGCCAATAGAGATTAATGAGCCGTCGGTGGCCTAGTGGTCAACGTTTGTACCTGCCACGGAGAGGACATCGTGTTCGATCCCAGACAGGTACGAACCACTAAATATCCGCCGTGCGTCGGATGGGCATGTTAAACCGTCGGTCCCCGGTAATAAATAAAGGCGTCTTCCTCCCCCCTTTCTAACTCGCTTCCGTGTCACTTTCCTATCGGGCACTCTAGCCCAATTCTCCTAGCTTCCTATTTCTAAGGATTGTTTAAGACCTGGGGTCAGACACTCCCTTCCTAAAATCCTCTACATATGATCTGAATACAGATGAGTTCGGCTCGGTTTTCGAAGCCCGACTCGGCCCCATGAGGTCTGTGTACTGCGGGATCCGAGCCCGACTTTTCTAAGTGCTGATGCTTTTCTCTCTTTCATCCGATTTTTACACGAAACAGGAAGGAGCTGGAACATGATGCTCAACATTTATGCGTTTCATTGGGAAGGATATAACCTTGAAATAAACATTTATATTTCACATGAAATTTTGCTGTATCTGATATTTTTTTTCGCAAAACTCTGCTAGATCGCATTTTGAAACATATAGATCTTATATTTCAAAATGCATTCGCATACATAGATCTTATATTTCAAAATGCATTCGCATATATAGATCTTATACGTATTTCAAAATGGATTCGCATTTCTCGCGCTGAACGTAATCCAATTTTGCGTTGGTTGTGCAATCAATAATTTGGAAAAAATTGTTTCCACACGGTAGATTTCCCCACTTCATTTTTAACTGTTTTGCAATTACCAGTATTTAACTTTTTTCGTATAACTTCATTCATATTGTAATGCGCAAATGGATAAAAAGAGTAACTCAACTTAAGGGATGAACGCTAAGTGCAAGCGACAGTAACAGCTATTAGAAAAGCTTTGTTTAATTTGTTGTTTCCTTGCCGTCTTCTACACAATGTTTGGTTTAACGAGGCCTTCTGAAATACTAGGGCGAACTTCAATCCTCAGAGCTGAGATCCTAAGGCCGGTTTCACACAGGCGGAACAAATCCGTCGAAGCAATAAAGCTCCCAGTTGTACTACAGCTGGTTTTCAAGGGGACAATTTCCTCTGGGAATTTTACTTTGATTCGCACTTCAACTCTCATCATATCCCAAAGCTATATTCTTCACAACATACTCAAACTGCATATATCTTTATCCACCCTCTAAGTCCTAATTTATAACATATTTTTTCGTCTCTGCTGCATTACATTTCAACAACAAATTTATGACACTAGCGACTTTTCCTTTTCTCCTTCCCATCTGTTTTATTTCAAATGGTATTTTTTTCCTGTTTTTCTTTTTTTGTTTTTGTTTTTTGAGATTTGAGGTCGTCTTCTCTGATGTGTCCAAGGGCAATTTTAGCTGGACACTGTACTGACTCTCCTACTGCGTCTGCGCGAAGGTGGAGTTCCCAAACCTCTATTTCCCCTGCCTCAACCCCTACTTTCTTAGGCTGACTACTCTCTTAAAAAGCACTTAAACTGTTACACAATGACACATCAATTTCCATCCCATGCAATCAGGATTTCACGGAGACACTGCAGGAAAAAAAAAATCCTCTTCATAAAACTCAGAAGAAGAGGAAAAAAAAAAAAAAAACGGAAAAGAAAGATTCTCAATATTTTAACATAAAAAAGTCCCCCCGAGATGTAATTAATACGCTATTCGAAGCTCGTGCGAGTCCAAGATGTAACTAATATGCTATTGGTAGCTCGTCCGAACCCAGGATGTAACTAATATGGTATTGGTAGCTCCTCCGAGCCCAAAATGTAACTAATATGCTATTGGTAGCTCGTCCGAACCCAAGATGTAACTAATATACTATTCGTAGCTCGTCCGAGCCCAAGATGTAACTAATATGCTATTGGTAGCTCCCCAAAATGTAACTAATATGCTATTGGTAGCTCGTCCCAGCCCAAGATGTAACTAATATGCTATTGGTAGCTCGTCCCAGCCCAAGATGTAACTAATATGCTATTGGTCGCTCGTCCGAACCCAAAATGTAACTGATATGCTATTGGTAGCTCGTCCGAACCCAAAATGTAACTAATATGCTATTCGTAGCTCGTCCGAGCCCAAGATGTAACTAATATGCTATTAACCCCCCCCCCCCAAATGTAACTAATATGCTATTGGAAGCTCGTCCCAGCCCAAGATGTAACTAATATGCTATTAACCCCCCCCCCCAAATGTAACTAATATGCTATTGGAAGCTCGTCCCAGCCCAAGATGTAACTAATATGCTATTGGTAGCTCGTCCGAGCCCAAAATATAACTGATATGCTATTGGTAGCTCGTCCGAACCCAAAATGTAACTAATATGCTATTCGTAGCTCGTCCGAGCCCAAGATGTAACTAATATGCTATTGGTAGCCCCCCAAAATGTAACTAATATGCTATTAGTAGCTCGTCCCAGCCCAAGATGTAACTAATATGCTATTGGTAGGTCGCCGGAACCCAAGATGTAACTAATATGCTATTCGTAGCTCGTCCGAGCCCAAGATGTAACTAATATGCTATTGGTAGCCCCCAAAATGTAACTAATATGCTAATGGTAGCTCGTCCCAGCCCAAGATGTAACTAATATGCTATTGGTCGCTCGTCCGAGCCCAAGATGTAACTAATATGCTATTGGTACCCCCCCCCCCAAATGTAACTAATATGCTATTGGAAGCTCGTCCCAGCCCAAGATGTAACTAATATGCTATTGGTAGGTTGCCCGAGCCCAAGATGTAACTAATATGCTATTCGTAGCTCGTCCGAGCCCAAGATGTAACTAATATGCTATTGGTAGCTCCCCAAAATGTAACTAATATGCTATTGGTAGCTCGTCCCAGCCCAAGATGTAACTAATATGCTATTGGTAGCTCGTCCGAGCCCAAGATGTAACTAATATGCTATTGGTAGCTCCCCAAAATGTAACTAATATGCTATTGGTAGCTCCCCAAAATGTAACTAATATGCTATTGGTAGCTCCCCAAAATGTAACTAATATGCTATTGGTAGCTCGTCCCAGCCCAAGATGTAACTAATATGCTATTGGTAGCTCGTCCGAGCCCAAGATGTAACTAATATGCTATTGGTAGCTCGTCCGAGCCCAAAATATAACTGATTGGTAGCTCGTCCGAACCCAAAATGTAACTAATATGCTATTCGTAGCTCGTCCGAGCCCAAGATGTAACTAATATGCTATTGGTAGCCCCCCAAAATGTAACTAATATGCTATTGGTAGCTCGTCCCAGCCCAAGATGTAACTAATATGCTATTGGTAGGTCGCCGGAACCCAAGATGTAACTAATATGCTATTCGTAGCTCGTCCGAGCCCAAAATGTAACTAATATGCTATTGGTAGCTCGTCCGAACCCAAAATGTAACTAATATGCTATTCGTAGCTCGTCCGAGCCCAAGATGTAACTAATATGCTATTCGCAGCTCGTCCGAAATGAAACTGATGATGCTATTCTTTGCCCGCCTGAGCCCGTCTCGGGCCCAGGCCTAGCTAGTCTCATCTGTAGTGACCAACGAGATAATGAAGGCCTGTGCAGCTCGGGTGGGGAGAGCTGCTGCGTCACGACCACTGTCCCTTCTAAAGGCTTTCCCCTTACCTCCCACACATTCTTCAAAGTGCTTGAAGTCTCGGGACTTAATTATTATTTTTTTTTCCAGAGAACTTGTGATGATGTAAAGAAACATTTAATAAATGATGAAGAGTATTTTAACTTGCTTAATCGAGACGCCTTAAAATATCCGTCTCCCGAAACAGTTAATGCTATTTCAGCAGCATATATAATCTTTCAGAAACCTCTATCCAAAAAATATGAGGATTTATTTTTTAAATCCAATGCTCAGCATCCCATAGCTCTACAACTAACTAAATTTTTTTTTAGAAAAGTAAACACGCCTTCCTTTTCAGCAAATGCAATCAACGAAAAGGGGATTTATTTTTTATTTTTTTTTATTTGAAGGTTTCAGGCGGTTCTACCTAAAATCTCTGCCTTATGTTTTCAATGGTAAAACTTCTTTACATATTTTCTTCGCAATTAATGTATTCCCAAGGATGAAAATTTGCACATCAATAACACTAACTTTAAGTTACACCATGGGATACATAATACTTGCTAAAATAAAACCATAATTGTATTAAAAATCAATCATTTTTCTTTGAGTAATGTTCAGACCTGTTAATAGATGGCGCGACCTGTCAATTGATGACGTCAGTAGACAAACAGATGTTGGATTGCTTAATTATGGTTATGTTTTAGCAAGTGTTAAGTATCCCATGCTATAACGTAAAGTTAGTTTTATCGTAGGGCAAATTTTCATCCTTGGGAATATAATAATTGCGAAGAAAACATGTAAAGAAGTTTTACCATTAGAAACATAAGGCAGAGATTTCTTTTTTTTTTTTTTTGATTGGAGGTTTAACGACCACCGTGAGCAACTCAATGGGCTATAAGCAGTCGCCCGTCCCTAATTTAGGGTCACTGGTTCCAGGGAAGGGAGAGAGCCAGTGCCGTAAGACAAACACAACATCCATGCCTGACCGGGATTCGAACCCGGACCCCTTACGGACGAATGATCAGAGGGCAGTGCCTTAGACCACTGCGCCACCGGGGCGGCCAGAGATTTTAGGTGGAACCACCTTAACGACCACCGTGAGCAACTCAATGAGCTATGAGCAGTCGCCCGTCCCTAATTTAGGGTCACTGGTTCCAGGGAAGGGAGAGAGCCAGTGCCGTAAGACAAACACAACATCCACGCCTCACGGGATTCGAACCCGGACCCTTCACGAACGAATGATCATAAGCCAACGCTTGGGCTATAAGCAGTCGCCCGTCCCTAATTTAAGATCACTGGTTCCAGGGAAAGGGGAGCCAGTGCTGCAAGACAAAGGCAACATCCATGCCTCACGGGATTCGAACCCGGACCCTTCACGAACGAATGATTTTTTTTTATTGGAGGTTTAACGACCATTGTGAGCAACTCAATGGGCTATAAGCAGTCGCCCGTCCCTAATTTAAGATCACTGGTTCCAGGGAAGGGGGAGCCAGTGCTGCAAGACAAAGACAACATCCATGCTTCACCGGAATTTTTTTTTGTTTTTTGATTGGAGGTTTAACGACCATCGTGAGCAACTCAATGGGCTATAAGCAGTCGCCCGTCCCTAATTTAGGGTCACTGGTTCCAGTTAAGGGAGAGAGCCAGTGCCGTAAGACAAACACAACATCCATGCCTCACCGGGATTCGAACCCGGACCCCGTTCGGACGAATGATCAGAGGCCATCGCTTAGACCACTGCGCTACCGGGATTCGAACCCGGACCCCTTTCAGACGCATGATCAGAGACCATCGCTTACACCACTGCGCCACCTGGGCTGCTAAGTCTCACTTTAAAAATTATTTTTATTTACAACTGGTGCATCCGCAACCAACATTCTAGAATCCGCAATATTTTTAAGCGGCTCTCGGTGGTCGTTAAATCTCGGTCAAAAAAAAAAAAAAAAAAAATATGAAAAGCGAACAACCTTGAGGTTGATGTAACAAGCTTTTTGCGAAACTGAAAGATGTGTTTATAATACAGCCTATAATTTTAATGTCCGCCCCCCCCCCTTTTTTTGAACCCCCTGAAGTTCAACTCTAAAATTTCGGTTTTCTTCAAGTGCACGTTATTGTTTAAGTAATAAGTCTAAGATTCAGAAAATCAAACACAAATATGCATATATCTGCTTTTATTGAAAAAAAAAGTTAATATATGTCCAACAATATACACATTCCTTCTGTATTATATTTCACAAACAGTTTCCCTTGGTCCCTTCCAACACCAAACCATGAACACCATAACAACAATCAAATCACCGAGTTTCAAGGAACAGTTCCAGAAACAAGTCTGACACGCCACTAAGAGCTTTTAAAAACTTAGTAGAAACAACATGGAAAAACAGGTTGAATACTTGAGTAAAAAAATCATGCCTTTTCATCAAATCTCTCTTTGAATTTTACAAACACAGTAAAAAAATTACCACTGCTTATGGTGAAAGCAACATAACATTTTAAACATCTTCTTCCAAAACACATTAGGAGGAGGAATAATATTTAGAAAAAATACCTCAACTAGAAAAAACTGCACTTCAATAAATAAAACTACCCACAATTCCTAATTCAGCATTTGTGCAGTTTATTTCTTGCTATGAATAAATAAATACATTTGGAAGTTTACACATACCTTAAAACCTAATTTTTAGTAGAAAATGTTGAAATTATTACTGAAATGTAAAAATATTTTTGTGCTGTATGTGACGCATTATAATATCTGTTGAGAATTTTTGATCAAATTTATAAAAGCTGACAGTGGTGATTATGAAAGAAAAGGTAATAGTCCGAATATTTTTCAACAAAAAAGAAATCCAAAATTTATCATACCAGATGAGCTTTGAAATGATAAACCCTGTCCCTCCCAAACACTAAGACTCCGCCCACTGCAAGTGGTCCATTTTTAAATACATACATATTTTTTTTTTTTTTTTTTTTTTTTTTTTTTTGATTGGAGGTTTAACGACCACCGTGAGCAACTCAATGGGCTATAAGCAGTCGCCCGTCCCTAATTTAGGGTCACTGGTTCCAGGGAAGGGAGAGAGCCAGTGCCGTAAGACAAACACAACATCCATACCTCACCGGGATTCGAACCCGGACCCCTTTCAGACGAATGATCAGAGGCCATCGCTTAGACCACTGCGCCACCGGGGCGGCCACATACATATCACTAAGCTGTTTTTTCTTTTTTATTGGAGGTTTAACGACCACCGTGAGCAACTCAATGGGCTGTAAGCAGTCGCCCGTCCCTAATTTAGGGTCACTGGTTCCAGGGAAGGGATAGAGCCAGTGCCGTAAGACAAACACAACATCCATGCCTGACCGGGATTCGAACCCGGACCCCTTACGACGAATGATCAGAGGCCAGCGCCTTAGACCACTGCGCCACCGGGGCGGCGATTGGAGGTTTAACGACCACCGTGAGCAACTCAATGGGCTATAAGCAGTCGCCCGTCCCTAATTTAGGGTCACTGGTTCCAGGGAAGGGAAAGAGCCAGTGCCGTAAGACAAACACAACATCCATGCCTCACCGGGATTCGAACCCGGACCCCGTTCAGACGAATGATCAGAGGCCATCGCTTAGACCACTGCGCCTCACTAAGCTGTTCCCTGAGATTCAGAGGTTAGCTCTTCAAAGAAAGCTCATCTGCCAGAATAAAGTTTACAATTGATGAAGCTAGATTTTATTTACCGTTGATGTATCAAACATCTTTATTTACAGTGCTCGCAACACAACTCAAGCTTCAGTAATACCCATCACACAAGACCTTTTGTACAAGGAGTATCCTGAAAGTAATGCCTCCTCTTTAATAACTTTTGAAATCTTGAAGTGGTTTTAATGAAACTGCACCGACATGTACTATGATATATTAACGTGGGATTTTTTTTTTCAGAGTCGGAAATAAAGGTAATGAATGACAGAGAAAAGCAGCGAGCCGTAATCGAATTCCTGGAAAACATGGGATGTGAGACTCCAGAAATCCACAGAAAACTCCTGGTGGTGTATGGATTGGATTGGAGGTTTAACGACCACCGTGAGCAACTCAATGGGCTATAAACAGTCGCCAGTCCCTAATTTAGGGTCACTGGTTTCAGGGAAGGGAGAGAGCCAGTGCCGTAAGACAAACACAACATCCATGCCTCACCGGGATTCGAACACGGACCCCGTTCGGACGAATGATCAGAGGCCATCGCTTAGACCACTGCGCCACCGGGGCGGCAGGTGGTGTATGGAGATGCCACAATCGATATCAGTAAGTCCGAAGATGGATGAAGAGTTTTCGAGAGGGAGAAAGTTCAGTGTCAAACAAACAACGGAGTGGAAGACCCACAACTGCAGTGACAGATGCCAACAGGCAATGAGTGAAAGACCTCATCACAGCTGATCATCATGTCACCATCCAGGAGTTGCAAAAATAAACAGTGCTCACTAAGTGCAGACATTGAAGAAGCTAAAAGAAGGAAAAGACGTGACATTCTACTTCATAGTGTTGTTTTACACCATGATAACGCACATCCCCACACCTCAATGGAAACTTCACAGGTTGTTGCCAAAATGGGATGGACGGTGATGCTCCAATCCCCCTACAGTCCTGATCTGGCTCCTTCAGACTTTTCCCCTTTGAAAAACACCCTTCGTGGAGAACATTTCGACAATGTGACGGTCGTTAAACTGGCTGTGAACTCGTGGGTGAATCATCCTCAGGAATTTTTCCAAAATGGATTTTACCAATGTGTTCAAAGATGGTGGAAATATATAGAAAGTGATGGACAATACTTTGAATAGGCTAGCATTAATAACAATATGTATTTTGTCACCAAGTTTCACATTTTTGCTGCTACTAATAAAAATCTTATGAGGCATTATTTTTAGGATGCCCTTTGTAATCATACTCATTATCTTTTTCTCGTGGAATCTAGTCCTCCCTTTCTTTCCTGCCACTTCAGTTGAATAAGTTCTCTTAGTAGGCATCTCACCACTCATTCTTTCAACATGGTCAAACTTCACCTTACTAATAACACTTGACTTGCACATCTGCATCACATCTTCATTTCTCACATGACCAGAGCATGTCTTGCTACAAAACCCCATAAGTAACGCATCTCTCCAGCATACAAATGATTGCTATGTCGTTTTTGCAGTAACCAGGTTTCAATGCCTTGTACATCAGAGTAGGAACAACTACACTCCCATACACAGACATTTGAGACTTTTTTGAGAACCCATGAGTCATACAAAACTCTCATAAGGCAGCTGTAACTTTCAAAGATGAATTCATTTGCTACTAATTTCGCCATCTGATCTATTTTCTGTGTGTCAAACATACTTCCTAAATATAAATTCGCTTAGTATCTCACCACTCATTCTTTCAACAAGGCCAAACTACCTCAGAATATTTCGCTCTGCTTTACTAACCACATTTTGCTTCACAATTTCGTTTCTCGCATGACCAGAACATGTCTTGTCACAAATCCCCATATGCATCTCTCCAGTACACAAACGACTGTCTCTTTTGTAGCAACTAGGTTTCAATGCCATACAGCTATCACACTCCAGAACTGATATAAACTGAAGACAGGTTAAGTTGATTCATGTGTTCTCCTAAGGCAGCTGTTAACTTTCAAAAATAAATTTGTTTGCCTACTAATTTTACCATCTGATCTCTTTTCTGTGTGTTAAGCATGCTTCCTAAATATACACTGCCGGAAAGTGAAAAAAGAGCACCAAGAAGGAATTGGCGGACGATCATGAAATTTACATATGTTAATGGAGTCGAGTTTACGTAGGTGTGATGTTAATTTCGGGACCAACCGGTGAGCGCTGACGCCACAGCACGGCATAATATGCAAATTATCGTCGGTGGTATTTAAGGAGTACGGCGAAGTGAATGTAATCAGTCGTCCGCGTACGGAAGACCCTGAAGAAGCTGCAATGCCTGGACATGGAAGACGTGTACGATTTCAGCAGTTATCGGACTTTGGGCGAGGTCGTCTAGTAGGACTCCGCGAGGCCGGGTGGTCGTATCGTCGTATTGCGGAGCGAATTGGACGGGAAGTATCGGTGGTGGTACGATGGTCCAAGGAACATTCCCACACGAGAAGACGTAGAACCGGGAGTCACAGACGGACTGATTGACGCATAAGAGCGGCGTTGTCAAGCAGAACATCCACTGCGACGCAAATCCGAGCTACCGTTGCACCTGAGGTGACTGGGCGAACAATCCGCAACCGTCTACTGGATGCAGGATTACGTGCAGGTGTGCCTCTGTCATGTGTGCCTCCGACTCCAGCCCACCGTCAGGAACGGCTGCAGTGGTGCCGCCAACGTCTGCACTGGAGAATGCAATGGCGATCTGTCGAGTTCAGCGATGAAAGCAGATTCTGCTTGGGAGCCTCCGATGGCCGTATGCGTGTTCGCAGACGCACAGGGAAGAGTCTCCACCCTTCTTGCATCCGACAGCGACACACAGGGCCTACACCTGGTCTCCTGGTGTGGGGAGCGATCAGCTATCACTCCCGTACACAACTAGTGTTTTATTTATTTTTTTATTGGAGGTTTAACGACCACCGTGAGCAACTCGATGGGCTATAAGCAGTCGCCCGTCCCTAATTTTGGGTCACTGGTTCCTGGGAAGGGAAAGAGCCAGTGCCGTAAGACATACACAACATCCATGCCTGACCGGGATTCGAACCCGGAACCCTTACGGACGAATGATCAGAGGCCATCGCTTAGACCACTACGCCACCGGGGCGGCAAACAACTAGTGTTTGTACCGGGTACATTAAACAGCACCTCCTACATCAACATCATTGAGCCCGTTGTTGTGCCATTTGTAAGGTCGGTCCATCGTGGTGTTTTCCAGCAAGATAACGCACGCCCACACACGGCACGTGCAACGCAACATGCACTTTAGGGTGTGAGACAACTTCCATGGCCTGCACGTTCACGACTTATCCGGTCTCCACGGCCATCCCCGATTTACGTGTCCAGGTTGAGGATGCTTGGAACTCAATACCCCAAACTTACATCCAACATCTGTACGACAGACTCCATGCTTGAATTGCACAGTGTGACGCAGTTCATGGCGGTTCAACCTCGTACTAACCATGTTACATGGAAATGTTATTTTTCAGTTTACCAGCAAATACAGCTTTATTTTGCCATAGTGTTTTGATCACATTATCCTCTGTATTCTGTTATTATGCTGTATAAATTTCGTTGGTATCAGACGTCTCCTTCTTGGTGTTCTTTCTTCACTCTCCGCCAGTGTATATTATTTTAGTATCTCACCACTCATTCTTTCAACAAGACCAAACCATCTCAGAATATTCGCCTCCGCCTTACTAACCCCATTTTGCTTCACAACTTTGTTTCTTACATGACCGGAACATGTCTTGCCACAAACCACCACATGAATCTCTCCAGTACACAAACAACTGCTATGTCTCTTTTGTAGTAACCAGGCTTCATCGCTGTATAGCCACCACACTCCAGAACTGATATAAATTGAAGACAGGCTGAGTTGATTCAGGTGGACAGATTCGTGTGTTCTCCTAAGGTGGCTGTAACTTTCAAAGATTAATTCACTTGCCCACTAATTTCACCATCTGATCCGTTTTCTATGTATCAAACATGCTTCCTAAATATAAATGCTCTTAGTATCACACCACTCATTCTTTCAACAAGACCAAAACCACCTCAGAATATTGGTCTCCGCCTTACCAACCACATTTTGCTTCACACTTCGTTTCTCACATGATCAAAACATCTTGCCACAAACCCCCCATATGCATCTCTCCAGTACACAAACGACTACTGTCTCTTTTGTAGGTAATAACTAGGTTTCAATGCAAAGAGTAAGAACGACACTTCCATACACAGCCATTTGGGACTTTTTTTTTTTAAATGCATCATTCCTCTGAAATCCTCCTAAGACAGCTATGACTCGCAAAGATGAGTTCACTTGCCTACTAATTTCACAATTTAATCTGTTTTCTCTGTCAATCATGCTTCCACAATATACAAGTTCATTCACTTGGTCTATCTCTGTAACATTTCGATTAATCTTGAATTCAGTACTAGCAATTCTTTGATGGGACAACATACTTTTACTCTCTGCCAACAGGGCTGTTTCATCAACACACAGCAATATCCACAAATGGATACATTAGTATATCATTTGGCAAACATGTGTGAAAAGATAAACTGTTTCACCTCCCAGTAACAGACACAGGAAGGCACAAAAGAAACAGTCATTATACTCTCAGAGCTATCTATTGATGTTTTTCTTTTAATTAGCATTATATTAGGGTTGCTCCAAAAGTGAGGCCTGTCAGACAGAATTTTGCTGCATGTTTACATACCTTGTCGTGGATGTATGTGACATATTCTTACTAATAGATACACCTTGGATTGGTAGGCCATCACACTCAAGAACAGATGAAAATTGAAAACAGGTTGAAGAACTGATTTACATGGACACGTACATAATCATCACAGAGATTAAAGTAACATGCAGAAATCTGGGTACAGTATGCTGAAAATAAAAGCAGTTATAATGAATGGGAAATCAATTTATTGTTGTAAACATAAGAGCTATAGGCATGCTTTTGTACACCAAATGGGTGGCTTCACATGCAGTGAGGCTGACTCTAAGGTAGATGAGAAAAGATTGACTATAATTTCAAATTACACACAATATAAAAAGCTAGCATTAAGTAGTGCATCAATTCTAAATCTATGTGTATAGAACACCAGACAGAATGTGCTAATAGTAGGAAGGTTGGTCGAAAAGTCTTCATTGGAATAATTTTAACTTATGCCATGACTCTTGTGTTTGTATATGGAGCAATTTGCTAATCTTTATTCCATGCCAAAAGCAATGGTAAATTTTTCTCGCTTGACATATTTGTGCTCCATCAGTCTTATTCTCAGGGAGCACTTGGTCATGCCAATATAATATCTCATAGATCCATCCAAATACTCCAAAGGATTGGAGTAGACACCAGTGTCTACAGCCACAGGCCTTATTTGTGTCAAGGAAACCAGATACTGAGTTTGATGCTCTAACACTGACACTAAAGCTGAATTTCTTATGTGTTAATATATGGAGCAATTTTCTTAACTTCATTCCATTTAGGCACAGCAGCCTGGATTTTAACTTGCCATGCCAAAATAGTTGTTAATTTGCTCAGCTGTAGATTGTGCTCCATTAGCTTTATTCTCAAGAACACTTGGTCATGCTTATAAAACATAGATCCATCTGGGTACCCCAAAGGAATAGAGTGGTTACCAGTGTTTGCAGTTAAGGAGGAATCAGCCCTATTTGTGGTGAGCAAGGATGATACCAACTTTGCTGCACTGACATCGATAATGAAGCTGCAATTTCATACAAGAGTTTCTTGGAAAACAAGGAAAGCCATGAAGACTGGGGAGAAATGTATAGCAGAGCAGGATTTAAAGTGGTAAGGCCACGATTACCTCCAACATTGTACATTTAGCTCCAGTCTCCTGGTTATATAGTTAATCATCTGCCATGTTAAAACCCACAGAGTTGTACCAGATCTAGGAGCTCATTTTAGAAAAGGCTGCTCCAGTCTAAAAAAACAAAACAAAAAAACATGACACTTCTGTGGAGGGGGCACATTATAAATCTGCAGCGCTGCCCCTTTCTGCCATTGCAAGACTTTTTTAAATTTTCCACAAAAAAAAATTGTTCTAAATTTTTAAATCACAAACTGCAAACAAGGGCTGACTGATCCTTCCCCTGTGAAAGCGACTATTTAGAACAGCAAATTTGCATGAGAAATGTTTGGTGTACTCACATATATGTGTACGTTCTTTGCCCTCCATCTAATTGAATAAGAAAGTTATTACATAACAGTCATTACATTTGGGACACCCTTTGAAGATGTGCGGTAGACAATCTTGTTGATAACAATTGATCTGAAAGCATGTCATGGTTGATTAAATGACAAATGTTTCCATTCAGTCGCTCCATTTTGAACGCTGCTTTTGTTATCCCTTTCCCTATTCAGTACTGCTAAAGGTACTAATACATTTTCAAACTTCTAGTGCATGCAGTGATGGAAATTAATGACAGCAAAATGATTTTTCTAAAACAAAAATACAAAATTAGGTGCTCAAAGCTACAGGGCCCTCAACATTGAATCCTTTACTACAGTGAGCTCACTACTAATAATGTCAGATGTTTGGAGAGAAACACCTGATAACACCTGACACAGGGTTTCTACACTGCTTTCACTGGAATCCGTATCACCTTTTTCGAGTTCAAGCTGCTCACAAAATTACACGATAGTTATAAATACACGAATATTTCAAATTACATGTTGTTTGAAGCCTTTATATTAGATTCATTGAGCTATTAAAAGTGTTTTTTTCTTTTTTAATCACAAGGTTTCTCATTTTTCTTTGATTTGCAATTTGTACATTTATTGAAACATTTTGTCACATTTCATGAGACAAAGCTAGATGCCCAGGAAAATTTTTCTTTTTAAGTTAAATGAGAAAACACATTTTTTTAAGTTAAAAAACATGAACTTTTTAAACCTTATCCTTAAAGACAGAGATCCCAATGAACCCCTAGAGTTACAAGGATTCCCCTCTATCACTGTCAACACTTCCACAGGCATTACCCACTATATTGGTAGTACTTACCAAAGCATCAACCGGCAATTGGTGGAACATATCGCTGATGTTAAGAAAGGCAACCCTTCCACCTCCCTTTCAATTTTAACCATCAGCGATAAGTCCGTGATTCCCGATTGGCAAAGCGTTAAACGTATCATTCCGTTCAGCAATCGGAAAACCCTCGGGTACCGCAAAAGGATTGAAATCTTCCTTACTCCTAACACCTGCAATACAGATGCAGCTCTTAACATACCTATCATTTAGAAAGCTATTTTGAAATCTGGTAACAACTGATGATTATACCATGTGGTTCATTCCAAGGCTGATGAAGGTAGAAGTCACTACCGAAACGTCCCACGACTTATAATTTTTAATGTAACTTATGTGTGATATGTGGACATAATGAATTATTCTAATGTTCTGTGTGTTATATGTTTCACTGCCAATTATTCTCACTATTAACTTTTTTTTTACATGTTTTGCATTTCTGTTGCAATGGTCTGTATTCAAAATGTTCAATGCACAAAAATATGTATTTCAAGTTTTAAGATGATAAAATTGGCATTTGGGAAATTTAGTGATTCTGCCATTTTCCTTTTTCACTCTTGGTCACTAAACACCAGAGTAAGGCATCATGTCGCTGACTATAAACAACATTTGGAGCAAAACTACACATGGTTCCAATTTCTGCACCCACAACATAAAGTAATTAAAGAAGGGATATTCTTCTGCCTTTGGCACTACTTAACAATAATACAACTTTCAGTGATTACATAGTTCCCACTCTTTTTCCACCAAAAATTCAAGGACTCATAAAAAATTTTCAAGACTATGTTCATGCCCAATAAGAACTCTCATGAAACACTAAAATAAGTTGTAACAAACAGCCAAAAAAAGTTCAATTAAAATTATAGTTACGTATATCGAAACATAGGGGCATACTTTGGTGAGGAGGTATTGTTCCACAAGATCTCTTGCACAGAGCTACAGATATATATGGAAGATATCATGATCAGAGTAAAATCTGTGAAATGGCAATCACATGGACATATTGGCAGAAGGACAGACCACCGATGGACAACCGAAATTTCAGACTGGATTCCTGAGCTACAAGCATTCAGCAGATCAATGATTAAGGTCCTATTTGATTAAGGTCCATATTCATTGATGATTAAGGTCCCTATTCATCGATGGTAGTCACTATTCATAGATCAATGATTAAGGTCCTATTTGATTAAGGTCCATATTCATTGATGATTAAGGTCCCTATTCCTATTTGATTAAGTCCATATTCATTGATGATTAAGGCCCATATTCATTGATGATTAAGGTCCCTATTCAGTGATGGTAGTCACTATTCATAGATCAATGATTAAGGTCCCTATTCCTATTTGACTAAGTCCATATTCATTGATGATTAAGGTCCCTATTCCTATTTGATTAAGTCCATATTCATTGATGATTAAGGTCCCTATTCACAGGTCCCTAGGATTCTTTATATATGCATGATGAAGAATCCTAGGGACCTTATACTTACACCCCCTCGCATTCGCTTATCGTAGTTCAGAATTACAACTGCATGAGAACCGGAAATGTAATAGCTACGTGGTCCTGATTCGAAGAGAACATTCTACAATACAGCGCGGCCACCTGTGACATTTTGGCGATAGCTTCTCATCAATGAACTGTGGCTATTTTGAAATTTGGTGAACAGAAAAAAAAAAAAAAAAAAAAAATCAAGTACTTTTCAAAGGCCCTTGAAAAGGAAAATTAAATTCAAGGAGTTTTCAAGGACTTTTAAAGACCGTGGGAACCCTGGATTAGCAGTGAAATGAAAAACGACGTGCAACTACTGTCTTTTTTTTTTTTTTTTTTTTGGTAGTAGGAAATTCTGTTCCAAACTTTTTACTTATAAATTTTGTTGCCGGACCAGGCAACTATATTTTTTATTTACCTGCCCAGGCCAATAATTTACATGCCTCGAGCATGGTATATTTTAAGTCCTGGTTGTACATAGACAGGAAAGGGTTATCATAATTCTTTTAAAAAGCAAAGTGATAGAAAAAGAAGGGAAAAACCATGTCTCAGGATGAAACATTACAAAAGGAGTTTAAGAAATCCACCAGCAGACTGGGGCAGCATTATCAATCACTGCTGCAAATTCTTCAGTATGCAGAACTTTCATACACAAACACAAAAATCATATTCATTCACAGTAACATACAACAGGATGCTGAGAAGTTCTCGGCCTAACTCACTTCCTGCAACTGTAGCATTATTTTGTCATTGCAGCTCGAAAGAGTGTTCTTTTGCATTGTAAAGTGACAATTTTCAGACTAATAGCTCTTTTTTTGCAGATGTTTGACGTCCTGAACCCAATCATGTCAATGCATAGTGTTGAATTTTCAAATGCGGAACTCCGTCATGAAATTTCTGTTCCTGCAGAAGAAAACTGCAGAGGAAATCCAGGAGTGTATACTGTGGAGTTATAATTTAAAAGTATTTTTTGGAAAAATCCATTCAAAGAATGTGCACCTTCTGGGGGAATGTATTTTTGTTTCATGTTTATGACAGAAGATGCTGCCACATCCAACAGTCTCACTTGTTGTTTGCCAACAATTTGCAGAGGTTAGCCCATTCGCTTCTTTGGCGATATATTTTATTTTGAATGTTTTTTGGCAAGCTTTAGGTTTTAAAAAATTCTGTTTCCAGGAATTTTGTTTATGGATTTTTAAATGTGGCACCCCAGGAATTTTATATGCCATAGAATGAATTAAGTTTTGTGAGACCAAAAACTTCCCAGTTTCCGGGATTTCTTTTTATGCCACAGAATTCTGATAGACTTCGAAAAAGGTGATCTTACTTCAATTCCTCAGTCGTATGGCAAGTATGACAATCTGAACCAATAATGAAGGCCATTGGCTGTACGAAGGTGTGACATCATCGGCAAATCCTGCAGTACATAAACACCACTGGCTCATGGACTGAGTGGAGTTTTTCTAGTCTTTTTCATCAACGGTATCACACACCGCTAATTTTGCAAATTGCAGAAATTCACAAGCTGTTGTTTTTACACATCAAATTTGATTCTTTTTTTAATAAAAAAATTTAAAATGCCATTTTTTTCTTAAATTTTTCTCAACAAATAAGGGTTCACCTTATATCTTGAAAAATATGGCAATTTCCCCTTCATTCACAGTAATACACATACATCATGTTGTATGTTACTGTGAATGAAGGGGAAATTCAAAGTGAAATATCAGTGCCAAGAAATGGGGCTTCAGAGTAGCAGAATGTAGATGTATGAGGATAGTTTCCAAATTATTAGCGGATTTTGCAGATGGTATTTGCTTGTAATTAAAAGAAAGATAAAATGTTATTTGCAGCAATTAACACACTTAATCAAGGGGCTTTACTGAGCTTAATATACTTAATTCTATTTAAACTTGAAGAACTTTTAAATATTTTTCACATTTTCTAGATTACTTTGTTTTTACAGACATAAACATAGAAAGCAAGCAAAAACACACAGAGTCACATATGGTAAAAAGGTTCACTTAGCAGTAGCTTTTGGTTTTCCAACGACCTTGATCCCCGCAATCAACTGGATGGGCTGGTTGCCAGAATTGCCATTAGAAATTAGGGTGCTGGAACTGTTGCCAGATTTTAGTAGAGAGATCCAAATAAATTGGATTTGTTGAGGGATCTCAATTTAGATCTCTCTATTAAAATCTGGCAAAAGTTCCAGCATCCCAATTTCAAATTGTAGTTCTGGCAACCAGTCCATCCAGTTGATTGTAGGTGATCAAGATCACAGGATGACTGAAAGCTACCACTACATGAACCTTTTTACCATATGTGACTCTGCGTGTTTTTGCTCGATTTCTACGTTTATATGTTATTGTCACATGAAGCCTGAGTTTTAAACCATTTTTACAGACGTTTCTGGCCTCTAGATTTTATCGAGGCCTGTTCTCAATGTATAAGAACTGTATCAAAATTTTGTTTAAGCAGAAACAGTTTCAATTTTATTGCCAGGTTACTCTTACAGTTGCCAGTTATTTAAAAAAAATTCTTATGTATTTTGTAAGTCTACTATTTTTGAATTAAGTTGTTGAAAATGCTATTTATAATTTTTGAAGGTTCATTAATGGAACTGTTTTTCTAGATATAAAAACTTTCTTTTATTAGTCGCTTGTTTTTACGAGGTTCATAGTCTAATATTTTAATATTTTGCCATAAGGGTCTATTTCACACACATTGCTGCACGTTGAATTGTAATGTACTTATTTTGTTCTCATTGGAAGTATTGTTCTAAAAATAATTTATTATTTTATTGATTTTTTAAAAATTATCTAATTCTATTGTTATTGTGGTTTGCAGCAAGTTTTCTGTTTCAATGGGCTACATCATAACTTCTGGATTTTGTACAGCCAGTTAGGGAAAATAAGAACTTTTTGCTATTTTTGGCAAAAAAAAAAAAAAAAAAAAGAAGAATTTCTAAGCATCCTAAAACCACTGTCTAACAAGTAAAAAAATTTAATAGTTGAAACATCCTATATAACATGAAGGTTTCAAACAACATATAATTATTACCTTTCTTTCTGTTGAACGTTTTTTTGTTTGTTTGTTTGTTTATTTCTTCTTTATGCAATTTTTCAGACCACAAATACACTTACATGTCTGTTTGGATCTACTTATGTGTTTATAAATTGGCTTTGTATTTTATAAAGAATAAATACCAAACAAGACTCTCAGGGGACAAGCTAGGTAAATGTCTAAGGTTAGCTGCAATGGATTACTCATCCAATATATGGAAACTATCCAATGAAAAGCAATGCAAACTATCATATTAATTTTTTACACTTTTGAAGCCTTTTTGCATTTTGCACACACTTAATGAATTCTTTTTATATTTTAATTTGATTTTTCAATATTAAAAGAAGCATCACAGGCAAACACTGTCAACCTTGTGACCTTGTTTCCATTTCAGCTTGGCCTTCTCTTCCTTAGAGGTTTTTTTTTACTGCAACTCTGTTTAAATAAGGATATCCCCCAAAATAATTACTTAAGGTGTTTTAAGATTAAATGCTGCAAGAAAATGTATACAGGGATCACAATAAATAAGTTAAGAACTGATACCAATATAAATGAACATTATAACCAATATAAATGAACATTATAAGCAATATAAATGAACATTATAACCAACATATAGTAAGGCCCAGTTATAACGAGCAGCTCGGGACTGATGAAAATCACCGTTACATTCGGGCACTTGCTAAATCCATTTTGGTGTAAAAATTCCCATCATGTAAATATATGCACATGTGTTTATATTATATATCCACATATATATCATAATATATGGCAACAGTTTTTCCTAACTTTTTACCTCCCTAATGGTAGGCTACTTTGTCATTCATGGATAACACTTTTCTCTTAGACATTTTATCAGTTATAAAAGTTTAGGATTTCCTAATTGACTGCTACATGAGATTAAATTCCATTTAACAACACAAATTAAGCAACAGCAGCATCAATCTTCCCAATGCAATGCTCACCTGGAGAGTGAAAAGTGCAAGGAACACAATTCCAGGAATTGTTGAGTCCTGTTTATGCTCAGGCCTAATCTCATTCCATCACTACTCCTCTCTGCAATTGTCGCCCACAAATTCAATTAATACATGTGCATGAACCCCACCCATTCTCTTTTTGCCTAGGAGAACACACCTGGTTTTCAACTTTGCTGAAGTGATACACTCAAGGCATAGAGCCCCTTGGAGTGAATGCTTGAGATTATCACGCAGAACTCGCTTGTTGAGTGTTCTGCATGAGAATATCTGTCATGTACTCTTATTCCTATTGCTTTTCTAGCAACACTCTTCCACTAGCACACCAGGATTCCCCTGCACTGTTGCAATTTTATCTTGTGTGCCACCATTTCTATTCCTCCATTCCAGGACAGTGGGCACTAGGTTTTCTCTGCCCTGTTAAATATGAAATTTCATTGTTTTGTTTCTTCGCCTGTTAAAATGAATCATCTTTAGCTTTTTTCCTCCTCGTTAAATCCGGGATTTCATTAAATTTCACACATTAAAAATGATCAAATGAGCTTTTATTTAACGCTACAGCAAATGAAAGTTCCTGTTTTGGCTTGTTAAATCTGCAATCTCACTAAATACGTGCTCATTATAAGCTGGTTCTACTGTAAATGCACATTCATGAAAAATAGCCAAAATGTACACCCTTAAAACTCTTCAACAAGTATGATGAGATCGGTAATCAATGAGTGATTGAAACAATTGAAAGAATCAAGGCCTTCATAGTTCTATTTTAAATCATAATAGGAACAAACAAGACAGTGTTTGCTTTGTTCCCTAGCATGTAATACAAAAAAAAAAAAAAAAAAAAAAAAAAAGCTACCAAATAAATGATTTATTTTTTAAAGTCAACCTGTTTTTTGCAGTACAACACACTTACTTATGGCGCAATTCTCCAAGGGTAACATTATGACTTAGAATTTCACATGAAGGAGTATTTCAGTGTCAGTTTATATCAACATGATTTCTGATTTGTTGTTTGGTGGGAAAAACTTATCTATCACAATGTTCCAGTAATTTATTGCATTAGGAAATCACTCTGAATTTTCAGAACACTACTTGAAAATTCAGGTGGAAAGTCAGGCTGCATTGACTCTTTCAAAGTAACTTTCAGTTAAAAAAAAAATGTTGATACATATGATATCTATGAGGTAATACTAACTCATTTAAATATGTTGTGGAATGGAACTGAGCAAAAATACTGACAAACATCACATAAATTGATTGTTACAGGAATGTACAGAAGTTTATGGTTCCTTACATATCACAAACAATACGAAAAAATCTTGGCAACACAAATGTTATGATCCGTGGGGAATGTCTGAGATCATTATTTAAATTGTAGTTTGCCAGAAATTACAAACCCTTTATCATAAGTTAAATAACCTGCTTGCAATAAATATGAATTATGGTAAAGTACATATATAAACAAGCTTTTTCATAAATTAACTTATGTTTGTTTAAACACAACACATGGTTAAAAAATACAGAATATCCAGAAAAAATAATACATACAATACATTCACAAATTTCATTTTATGAGAGCAGAATTAACATGCATGTCTTACACTTTTTCTTTTTTTACTTCAGGGTTTAACAACCATCATGACCAACTCCAAGGGCTACATCCCTAATTTAGGGCCATTGGTCCTATGGATGGGGAGAGCCAGTTATGGCTGTAGACACTAGGAGTGGGGGGGGGGTTAGTCACCTTTCAGATTGGTTTTACTAGGGGTGTAAAATAGAATTGTAAGAATAAATTTAATGAGAATTTTAAGTGACAAAGAAAGTTAAAAAATGATTTTTTAAGACAGTATTTGAGTGCACAGTATTTTGTGCAGTTAACCAGGGTTCAGAGTAACCTATTTGCTAAGATGTGGACCTCTTACATGCACAAAAGGAATTGTCCGAAGTAGCAAGGAGAGGCACATAGAAAAAAATGCAGAGATTCCAAACCTCTGTGACCTTTCCGAATACGTTGTACAGATGAAGAGCTAATTAGTCATTAGTGATCTCTCACAGAAAGCCCATCTGAAAGTTTATATTATAACCTGCAGTGGCGTGCCATTAATGTCGTGTGTAGGCACGCCAAAAAAAAAAAAAAATAAATAAATAATAATAATAATTTGTAAGGGAATTCCACTCTGCAATTTTCTTAATTTTTCCATACTTTTTCTTAAAATATAGGCTCTGACATCGAAATTTACAGTAGAACTTTATCAGTTGCCATTTAAAAAAGCTTAGATCATCTGTCTTGTCTTTGCGTCAAGGTGTGATGAAAAGGATCTGAACTGGCTGCATAAGTTCGGAATCGAGGGACTCAGCAGGAAGCAGTTTGGTACAGGTTGACCTTGGGACCCACCCACTACGCATGTGCCGTGAGTCAGATATTTCCTGCTCGTCTGGTGTTTTTACAGTAGTGCTTTGTTCTTATGCACATGAAGCTGTTTGTTGCATTTGTCCTGTCCAAAAAAATTTAACGAATTTGCATCAGATTTTGTCAAAAACTTGGCAAAATTTGCAAAGACACATACTTAAAGTTCAGAAAATTCATGGGAAGGATTGTATGAATTGAGCAAAAGTTTTGTGAAACTGTTGAGAGTGATGAATGGTTTGGGAGGCCCACAATGAACAAAAGGAAAAAAACAAAGTCAAGCCTGTGCGCACACTGTGTGGGAAAATCACCAAAGAACAATTCTTGAAATATCTGAAGACTTCAACATTAGTTTTGGTTCAGTTCAGTCAATTCTTACGGACAATTTGGGTGTGAAATATTTCTGACAATTCTTGAAATATCTGAAGACTTCAACATTAGTTTTGGCTCAGTTCAGTCAATTCTTATGGACAATTTGGGTGTGAAATGTGTCTGACAATTTTTGAAATGTCTGAAGACTTCAACATTAGTTTTGGTTCAGTTCAGTCGATTCTTACGGACGATTTGGGTCTGAAATGTGTCAGACTATTCTTGAATTATCTGAAGACTTCAGCATTAGTTTTGTTCAGTTCAGTTGATTCTCATGGACGATTTGGGTCTGAGATGTGTCTGACTATTCTTGAGTTACCTGAAGACTTCAATATTAGTTTTGGTTCAGTTCAGTCGATTCTTACGGACAATTTGGGTCTGAAATGTGTCTGACAATTCTTGAAATATCTGAAGACTTCAACATTAGTTTTGGTTCAGTTCAGTCCATTCTTACGGACAATTTGGGTATGAAATGTGTCTGACAATTCTTGAAATATCTCAAGACTTCAACATTAGTTTTGGTTCAGTTCAGTCCATTCTTACAGACAATTTGGGTCTGAAATGTGTCTGACAATTCTTGAAATATCTGAAGACTTCAACATTAGTTTTGGTTCAGTTCAGTCGATTCTTATGGACGACTTGGGTCTGAAATGTGTCTGACTATTCTTGAAGTATCTGAAGACTTCAACATTAGTTTTGGTTCAGTTCAGTCGATTCTTATGGACGACTTGGGTCTGAAATGTGTCTGACAATTCTTGAAGTATCTGAAGACTTCAACATTAGTTTTGGTTCAGTTCAGTCGATTCTTATGGACGACCTGGGTCTGAAATGTGTCTGACAATTCTTGAAATATCTGAAGACTTCAACATTAGTTTTGGCTCAGTTCAGCCAATTCTTACGTACAATTTGGGTCTGAGATGTGTCTGACTATTCTTGAGTTATCTGTAGACTTCAACATTAGCTTTGGTTCAGTTCAGTTGATTCTTATGGACGATTTGGGTCTGAAATGTGTCTGACTATTCTTGAATTATCTCAAGACTTCAACATTAGTTTTGGTTCAGTTCAGTTGATTCTTACGAACGATTTAGATATGAGACACGTCTCAGCCAAATTTAAGCCAAAATTGCTCTCAGCTGAGCAAAAACAGGCCCATGTTTCTGCTGCTAGTAGTAACCTCCTTGAGTGCATCGGAAACAATGCAAACTTTTTAAAAACTATCATAACTGGTGATGAATTGTTGGTTTATGAGTATAATGACGAAACTACGGCACAGTCTTTACAGTGGAAGACCCGAAACTCTCCCAGACCATGGCCAGATTAAAGCTTTCATGGGTCCCTAGGCTAAGACATCTGAGTGGGCCCACAAAGAACTTATAGAGAGAAATCATTATGAAGTCTGTTAGAATACGAAACTGTAGCAATATGGTTGTGATAATTAATACATAGTGCACTCTTCAAACTAATAATTTATCTGCAGAGTTTTCATGATAAGTCACTGTGTTTTCCATTGTTCTTATAAGAACATGAGTTAAAAGTTTAAGATTTCTAGATTTTGCCTTGGTTTAGCATTGTCTACTTTTCTTAGTGGATCTTTTTTGTTATCCAATGTGAAGCCACAGGGGACTTTGACCATTAATGTTTCCAAGTGCAAGTTGGGAGGTGTGGGTGGATGGCAGTTAAAAAGCTGAAACTGTCTCACCAACCTCACCGACATTCCCTCTAAGCTGGGCATGTGTGCGGCTGCGCAGCGACTTAACTTCCTCAGGGCAGCTGAAATATCTTCTGCACAGTAAGCATTTTAGATTAAAATTCCCAAATCCCTAATTAATTTTCATGAATCCAAAATCAATTACATGCAAAAATCAGAATAAAGAAGTAAAATTTGGGCTCTCAAATGTCAAAACAACACTTTTCTTAAATGCCGGTTACCTCCTTCTAAGTTTGTCTCATTGTCCTCTTCATTCTCAAAGTAGTGAACAGATAGTGATCATGAGAATGGTGATTAGTGATTTTTCCATGCCGAGAAAGAGACAGATATTGAGTCTTTTCTCAAATCAACACATCAGCACCAGCCAATCACAGCAAAATTATACTAGCTAATGCACCCATGCTAGTTGGCAGGGGAAAGGCATTCCGGTCAGTTGAATTTAATTAATGAAATTTAAAATTTTTTATTACTGTTCTTTCCGCAATTAATTTTATTTAAAATTAATTGCGGAAATAACGGTAATAAAAATGGGGAGATTAGAAAAAATAAGGGTTCAAATACAAGTTCCAACTTTTACTGCATTAGTAAAAGAACCTGAGAAAATAAAATTTTTTGTCCAAGTAGTTTTGATGTTTGCCCAGCTCATTGGGTTAGGCGGGCATTGCCTATGGCCGTTTAGAGGGGATATTGGACTCCACTGTACATAGCGGCACAATACCTTTACTCGTGGCGTGTCACGTCCTTGCAGCATCCGTTTCTGACTAAAACTCTTGGCGAGTCACTGTCTTACGCAGCCTCCATTTCTAACCAAGTGGGAATCATATGAGACAAAAGTAAAACTACTTGATAAACCTTTCTCACTCTCTCTCTCTATCTATTTTTTGCCCAGGCTTGGATCCTGGGCCCTCAGTGATGGTGGATCCCAAGGCCCCAACAGCCCCCCCCTCCCAAATCCGGCCCTGTCCCAGATCCCAAAAAGCATGACAGAGCTGCAGCAATGTCAAGATGATGCTGTTTTCTTCAATCATGAGGGAAATTGTACATCATGAATACACTCGATCAAGCCAGGCAATCAACAAGAGGTACTACTGTCACGTTTTGTGGCACTTGAGGGACGCAGTTCATTACAAAAGGCTGGCATGTGGCGAGTAGCAACTCCATCATAACAATGTGCCTGCCCACGCATTGCAACTTGTGTAGCAGTTTCTTGTTAAGCACTGAACAAACATTATTCTGTACACTCAAAATAAGCTCACTTCTCATTGGAGTGTTGATTTGAGCTGAAATCTGCGTCAGGATAGAGGCTTCTGCCTCAGCGCTCGCAGCAGTGCCGCATACCGGGTTTCAGTTTTCAACCATTTTCTTAGTTCATAATGCAGCTTAGAGTTAGTTGGATAGCATATTCTTTTAAATTAATTACTATTTCAGCTTAGAGTTCTTAATTATTGTGAAAAGTTTAAGGGTTACAGCATTTTACTCACTTTGTTTTACTATGTAAATATTGTGTTGGTTATTGAGGGAGTGGTCGACTCAAACAAAAGGATGTACTAAACATATGTTACAGAGTAGATGAGTACATATTACTAATCTAGAAAATATTAAACATTGCAGTAAGTTGCAACTCATTATCTTACCACAATTTTAAAACAGCAACTCATTATCTCACCACAATTTTAAAACAGCAACTCATTATCTCACCACAATTTTAAAACAGCAACTCATTATCTCACCACAATTTAAAAACAGAAACTCATTATCTCACCACAATTTTAAAATAACAACTCATTATCTCACCACAATTTTAAAACAGCAACTCATTATCTCACCACAATTTTAAAACAGCAACTCATTATCTCACCACAATTTTAAAACAGAAACTCATTATCTCACCACAATTTTAAAATAACAATTCATTATCTCACCACAATTTTGAAACAGCAAATCATTATCTCACCACAATTTTAAAATAGCAACTCATCCGTGAATCGTTTTATCACTTTTTATTCAAGTAAACATAAAAACAGAACTTCTGATACCCTTATACAAATGTAATTTCCTGATTATCTTGTTCTCAATCTAGCAATATTGTGTCCTACAAATATTTAGTAACTGTTCACTATTCAACCAGGGGCCGACACACAAGCCTTAGGTTCAGATAACTTGTACTGATTTACATTGTTTTGAAATCTGCTATATAATACGCTTTTTCCTTGTAGCTGTCAGGAAAGATGATGTTGCAAAACCTAAATTTCCAGAAACATGTAGTGCCCTTGAATCGACTGATCTCTTATTAGGACTCAAGCACAGTGCTAATGTAATGTTAATGACTAAACAATTTTGTTCATTTGCTGCATTAATCCCTGAAGTTGAAGAAATACTATTTTCCAAAAAAAAAAAAAAAAAAAAAAACATTCCAGAATTTCTAAAACTGAAGATTTTACCTTACTATCTAATTATCAAACCTCTTTTTATCTAAGTTCATTACAAAAAGAATCCCTTATGAGAAGTTTTCACAACTCATGGTAATTTGAATGCAAGATTGGCTACTATTCATTAAGCTAATTTCTGAAAATATTTTTTTTATCATGAAATCCACTTTTGCCTAATTTTACTGAGAAAAAAAAAACCACAGAAAAAGAAAAAGGAGAGCTAATCTCTTATGGAGAGCTTTTGCTATTATTGGCAATGTGGATGTGAGATTTATTACTACACCACTACATGAATATTCAGAAGTATCTTTTTAATCAAACCCTTTTCACCTAATTTCACTAAAAATTAAAAATAAAATAAAATAAAGAGTAAATCTCTTATGGAAAGCTTTTGCTGTTCTTAGGATTTTGAATGTGAGATTTGCTATAACTGATTAGGGAAATTTTTTTGAAAACATTAAAATCCCTTACGATTTAAAATACCAAGCCTTACTTTCCAGATATTCTTGTTCTAAATATTTGAAATTATATCTGGGAGTACATTATTTGTCCAGTTTCCAACCAATTTTGGCTTAATTGTCCAGCCAGGCTTTACAAATCTCTTTAAATGAATAAACCGTGAACTGAGATATCCACTGAAAATAACCAAATTTCCAGAAACATTTGTCAAGTTGAAATGCTTCACCTACCTTTTAGAAATTACCAAAGCTTTATTTTATATTCTTGTCAAACTGCCTCTCTTCTACTAGAGTTAGACAAATTCCCGTCTTCTTTCCCAAGATTTGATTCTCATTTACTCCTTGTTAATTCTGATTACCATCTTCTGTCATCCTCCATCGCACTTGAAATTTTTTCTGGAAATTAACATTTTTCTAATAACATAATTTAGGGTTTATTTATCTGAAGAAGGTTTTCAAGAACCCTGGACAAACAACTAAGTTGAAATTGGTTGGAAATTCCACAACTCACACACTACTCAAGATATAGTTACACTTGAAGTTTCCAAACCAAAATAAAAATTTTAAAAATCTATTGCCAAAGAAAAGTAAAGGATTTTACAACCTCCATGTTTCTTTCAGTGTACAGCACTTTACAACTTTCAACTTTATCACCAACTAATATTTATCCCTATCAGCAATGCTTATCAGAATAGCTGACAATTCTGCATCCTAATAATTAAGTCATTTTTATAATCCTATTGTCACTAAAACATTTAAATCTTGCATACATTTTCATTAATAACATCTGATCTTTTACTTAAACTTTTATGAGGAAAGAAAAAATAACAAAAAAGGATGAAACAACATTAATACTTCTGAGAAGGAATTTTCTAATTTCTTTTTTTCCTTAATCACTACTAAACAGCAAACTCTAACTTTTCTTTCTCTATTTTCAACCATCTTGAAATATATATGTACACACACACACACACACACACACACACACACACACACACACACACACTCTTACATAAAGAATAGTTTTCTTAAGATGTATGAAGTTTGATCAACATGGTTTTCATTTCTTTTCTAATCCACAATTATTTTCAAGCCCGTATAAGATACAAAAACAAAAGTCAGGCATCTTTAAAATAAGGCAATGACATTTTTGAAACACAGAACAGTACCCATACACAAAATAATTACGAGTGGCAGAATTTAAATATCAAAATTGCTTCTTGAAGCAATAATAGTCAGCACCAGTTTAGAAAATACAAGAAAGAAAAGCTTTAAATATTTTGTCACACTAAAGAATACAATTATGTTCAAATAATAATTCTTCAAAAACAATCTACAATCAAGACCCTGGAAAAATCTGTGTGTATTTTTTTCTTGCACCACGCTTTGATGTCCACAACATTCCGAAGCAAAATATATCATCTTCCAGGAAAGATAATCTCTTACTTCAACAATCTATACACACGTCATCAATGTAGCAAAATACTTTAGTCACACACATTTGACCACATTCTTCAATGCAAGTTTTGCATGCACTAACTGCACACTAAGGTTAGGAAAATGAGCTCTGTGGGGCACAAAACTGAACAGTATCTACTGTACTATAAGTGTGCTTCTAATCTTTCTGATTGTCTTACGTGCTAGGGAAACTAAGATGTGTGAACAGGAAGTTAGCACTGGACCTAGACCAGGGTTATGGAAATAATGTGGCAATGCAACTGTGGCATCAAAAACGCAAGCCTACACATATGCTAGGGGTTGTGCTGCTGATCGCATTCTTTGCAATTTGCAAAAAAAAAAAAAAAAAAAAAAAAATCGTTTTGGCAATGGATAAAAACTTTTGGCAAAAATATTGACAATTACCTTTTTTAATTTTAAAGATATGACAATTACCTTTTTTAAATTTTTTGAAATATTGACAATTACCTTTTTTAATTTTAAAGATATGACAATGACCTTTTTTAATTTTTTGAAATACTGACAATTACCTTTTTTAATTTTTTGAAATATTGACAATTACTTTTTTTCATTGTTAAAGATTGTTTTTCAAAAACAACCTTTAAAAATAATTGTTTTTACTTGAACATCATGTGAAATTTTGCTTTGGCAATGCCAAGGATATTTAAAAAAATAATATACAGGGTGGTCGAAAAGTCCCCTAGGGGTTTCGATTAACAACTGTACAAAAATGGATAGATCTACAGCAATGCGGTTTGCTGCATTTGAAAGAGTCAATATTCGAGCTTTTAACACCATCTCTTTCCAACAGATGGCGTTATGTGCTCGCAAATACTGACGCCGACTGCAAAACAACTGAATATGTCGTTGCCACAGGAGAAAGCAATGTGCGTGTATTGGTTTTTGAAACAAAGTCTGAGATTACGGTACAAAGAAACTACCGTCGAATATATTTGAAAGATCCACCAAGTGATTTCAGTATCAGAGCATGGCAGAAGAAATTCTTGGATACTGGCAGTGTGCTGTACCAGCAAAGAAGTGGCAGACCCCCTGTCAGTGAAGAAACCGTGCAGAGTATACAGGATGTTTTCGCTCGCAGTTCCAGCAAGTCCACGAGAAGGGCCTCTTTACAACTGAATGTTCCACGATCCACATTGATGGGAGTGTTTCACAAATGCCTGATAGTAACCGCATACAAAGTGCAACTCCTACACCCGATTAAACCAAACAATGGACTTCAGCGCTTAGCATTCACTCAAGATATGTTGGAGCGGTTGGAAGTTGATGAAAGTTTCCTAAGCCGTATAATGTTCTCGGATGTGGCAACCTGTTATGTGCACGGAAAAGTCAACACTCAGAACGTTCATATATGGGGTAGTGAAAACCCACATTCAGTCAGGGAGCACAGACCAAAGATGAATGTTTGGCGTGGACTCATGCAAAATCGTGTAATTGGGCCATTCTTCTTCTCCGAGCCCATAGTGCAAATGAATAATTACCTGGACATGCTTCAGAACTTTGTGGTTTCTCAACTACTGGATTTTCAACCAAATGTCATACTTATAAATATTTAACGGGAATTATCGAGGATAAATTTACTAAGGTACATTACCTCAAAAATTTTCGATCTAAACCCTAGATCTTCGTCAGGAGTTCTTGCGTCTTACTACTTCCACAGGTATGGCGAACAAGCCTGATGGATTTTCCATCCAGCCTGGTGATTGATGTTGCCACCTTGTGTCTTGTAAATTTCCAGGGATTCCTCTAATTTCCTGATAATTGCGCTGGATTGATGTTTGATCACTTTTAAGAAGTCCCTGTCCATTTTGTGGCCAGTTTGTTGTATGTGCCTGTCAAATCCTGTTTTATTTGAGATGCTCCTTATTGCTGCTTTGTGTTCATTAATTCTGGTGGTTAACCTTCATCCTGTTTCTCCTATGTATGGTAAAATACACGAACACTCGATTTTATAAATGACTCCTTCCTGGAGTAAAGCATTTTCTTCTTTTTGTTTCAGGGATGGTAAGTAATTTTTAATTTTGGAATTTAAACCTGGAGCTAACCTAATTTTATATTTAGAGCTGATTTTCTTCAGTTTTTCAAACAGTCCCTTGTGGTAAGTGACTTGTGAATAAATATTCAATTTTATCTTTATTTTTGTCTGTAGTGCCTGTTCTGTTCCTAGTAGGATTTTCTTCTAGTAGTTCACAAATTTCTTTTGAAGGGTAATCATTTTCTAATAAGATTGATTTTTTTTTTCTTAGCTTCTGAAGATGAATTCAGCTTTTCAACTTTTTCTTTAAATTGTAAAGCTACATTTTTCTTCATATAATTAGGGTGACCTGATTTATAATTTAAAATTTTTCCTGTATTTGTAGGCTTCTTGTATAATTCTGCAACAAGATGGAGCTACCCCACATTGGGGACTAGACGTTCATGAATACCTGAACCGTGAGTTTCCCGACAAATGGATTGGCAGAGATGGCCCCATTCCTTGGCTACCCCAGTCCCCGGATATCACTCGTTTAGACTTCTTCCTCTGGGGCTATGTCAAGGACATGGTTTACCGGGAAAGATTAAGCAGCCTTCAGGAGCTCAAATAGTGCATTACAGCAGTGTTTGATAGAATTTATCTTGAAATGTTGGAGCGCACATGGAAAGAAATTGAATACTGACTGGATGTGTTACATGCCACTAAAGGCGCATATGTAGAGGTGTAGTAAAGTAAGATTATTAAATGCAAGCACAGTAAAACCTCAAAAATCCGGCACCCAGGAAACCGGCACTTTTCATTTTCGTGAGAACATCCGATGTTTCACCAATAACCATGGTAATCTCCCGATGTCGTCTCAACAACACATCGTGAGATCATCTGATCTCAGCATGCGAATTGCCGATGGCTGCCTACGTGTAACATCGGGACATTTCTCAAATTCATCATCTTATTGGGCAGCGCTGAAGTGAAGGGGAACAATGAGGCGACGAATCGGTGTGTACATTTGAAATGCGTCTCGAACATGTGACGATGATTTGTGCTTGGTGGTGACAGTATGTGGATTCGATCATAAAATGGCATCTACATTGGTCTTCATGATGCATCGCGGTAATCACCTTTGCAATGTATCGTAGTTTCGTCAGTCGAAAACTGTAACATCGACATAAAATTCGCATCGGGTTTTCGCGATGTATTGATACATCGCCTAGCCCTAGTGGTTGCTTTGGCTTTTTTTAAGTTCTTGCCTAACCATTTGCCAAATTGATTTTTTTCAGCAGAGTTTTGTAATAAATAGTACAAAAAGGTAATCACAAATATTTTCACCAAAACTTTTTTCCCATCACCAAGACGATTTTTTTTTCCAACAAAAAAAAATCGTCTTGCATATTTATAAGGCATAGATGCACAAATTTTCCTTAAAGTGACCTGTTACGTGTAAGTACATGCTTTTAGTAACGCCCGTTACACAATTTTTGGACAGGTTTCGAAATCCGGAATTTTCATAAATCCGGCACTCGTTCGGTCCCGTTGATGCCAGATTTTTGAGGTTTTACACTCTTTCAAATGCCACAAACCACATTGCTGTAGATCTGTTAGTTTTTGTACAGTTGTCAATCGAAACCCTTAGGGGATTTTTTGACCACCCTGTAGAATCTTTTAAATGCAATCATATTTGTGGATTACTTATCTTTTGATGTGAACCATCAACCAATATTGCACGACTTACATGAAAATATTCAATTAGTTCTTCTAACACATTTCTGTTTTGAACTTCATTACATGGTTATAATCTTTATTGTACTTATTTGTCAACAATACATTTTGTTCAGAACATCATTTGCAACTACTTTATCACTTGAGTGTCATGGTTTTATTATGATTTAAAAATGAGTGTCAGCACACTCTATGGCAAAGAACTACAGGTATTCTTATAATGGTTTAAGGTCGTAGCTACCAGGAGTTTTGTGAGGGTGGCTGCCCTCCCAGAATGGTCAAACTATATTTTGTACAAAAATAGAAATGGGCAACGTGTGAATCAATTTACTGAAAATTCTACCTGAAAAGAAATTTACGCGCTTCAATATTTTCTCTTTTTAAAGATTTTAGTTAGCTGCGTATAGTATTCTGTGCAGCTAACCAGGATACAGAGTACCGTACTCCATGAGGTGTAGATCCCTGATATGCATGAAAGGAATTACTGAAACAGCAAATGGGGGCATATAAAAGGATATGCCGATATGCACTATCTTTCTGAACACACTGTAGGGCTGAAAAGCTAATTACCGCCCTGGTGGCACAGTGGTCTAAGCACTGTCTTCTCATAATTTTTCTGACTTGCGTCTGAGTTTGAATATCAGTGGAGCATGGATGTTGTGTTTGTCTTACAGCACTGGCTTTTTCCCTCCCGTGGAACCAGTGGCCCTAACTTAGGGACAGACGACTGCTTATAACTCACTGAGTTGCTCACAATGGTCATTAACCCCCCCCCAAAAGGGGCTAATTAGTCATTTGTGCTCTGCCACTGAAAGCTTCTTTGAGCCTTTAACCTTGAACAAAATGTTTCCAAGCGCTATTCTGAAAGCATTTTCTTATTGTTATGTTCACTATCTGATACTTATTCATTCTGTGCTGGTTTGTTTGTCATCGTGCATTTCTGCAGTGAACGATGTTGCCTTCACATAATTTTTACATTTTACTCGATATTAAGAATAGTTGGCTCTTGAGTATTTACCTAGTTTTAACAATTTTTTAGCAAAATCATGTCAAAAACTTGATGTGAGACTTTTGAAGGAGCATAATAACTTCAGCATAGGTGCGAAAAGGAAAAATTATGTAGTATTTTTGTATGGAAGTTGGAACTTTTGAACTCAAAGGAGTGAAATTTAAAGAATAGCCCTCCCAGATATAAAAAAGCTTGCTCTAGCCCTGAATGTTTTCTACTCCAAGGGGAGAGAAAGTTCTATGATCAAATGAATGTGACACTTCCATGCCCTCCCAAGTTTACTTTGGGGTTTAAAAGCAATGCAACGGATCGGGGGTTACAAATATGTTTAGAACAAAAAGCAGATTGCTAATATCCTCATTCCAAAGGCCAGGAACATTGCTAGACTAAGGACTTTATTTGGGGGGGGGGGGGAGCTTACTTATTTTCATTACCTTGTACTCACTCCATCCCCCCATCTGCTGTCATGAGATTAAACACGTTGTAGAATTTTAAAACTGATAGTTTTCACTTTTAATTGAACTGCATTTATAATTTAAATTAATAAAAAAATTAATTTCCCTTTTAGACAATATAACTCAAAGATCTTCAGTTTTACTATAATAATTTTAGTGCAGCATTAATATTATTCATATACATTAATGTTATTTATAACTAATATTATTTGGAAAGAATGTTGATATTTTCCCCATCTTTGCTGGGGTTTTGAAATATGGAGATGCCCCCTCTCCCCAGTTGGCAGAGTATTGGACAACTCTTCACTGGGCCAGTCTTTTTTCTGTTTAGGAAGATTTTCATTTGTGGCCTTTGTTAGGATGAGCAACAGATTCCGTATTCAGACATCATGGAAACCAAACTTTCAGTTTTGCAACAGCCCCTGGAATTTAAACAAGGGGCCGAGTGAATAGTGGATCCTCTGTGTGCTGGCTGGGTGGTCTGGCTTATTGGTGCAAGCTAGGAGGCATTGCCAAGATTGAAAATTTTTTCTCTACCCTCCCCAACTTTAAACCACAACAAATTAGGATTGTGCCCACATTTGCCACCTTTATCTTCATTTCTGAAAGAAATTCAACTCATTTATGTGTTTGTATATCATCATTGTCAACCATTATCAATCCACTGCTGGATGAAGGTCTCCCTAAGTTTACTCCATAACTGTCTATCTTGAGCCACTCTCCTCCACGTAACTCCAGTATATTTTCAAAGTCATCTTGGGGAAGGTTTGGCCATAACTCATGATGCTGGCCAAGAAGGTTGGTGAGTGTGGGATAGCATTTCTTCTAATCCTGGTGGCATAGTTATATCGCTATATGGTGGTCATCAGATCCCCTTTAGTGGGAACAGGATGCACCATGAGAAGGCAGGGTCAACATTTGTCAAGGAGAGACAATATGTTTGTGCATCACCTTGTATGTGCACACACACACACACACACACACACACACACACACACACACACACACACACACACACACACACACACTGAAGTGCCATCAGTCATGGGATAGCAGTATGCAAATTTTTAACTGACGCTGCTGTCGTATAAAGGCTTCAACGCATGCCACGATTTTTATTAGTTGCGAGATGTAATCTCATGAGTCAGGTTGAACAACCGCCAGCAGGATTATGGCAAGCTGGCGTGAATTATTGGAGTTTGAACAGAGCATGATAGTGAGAGCCAGATGGGTGAAACATTCAGTTTCTGAAGTTGTGAGAACATTCAACATTCCTCGATCCACAGTGTCACCTGTGTACCAAGAATACCTCATTGAAGGCATTACCACCCATCGTGGACAGCGTAGTGGCCGACCATGGGTGCTAAACGACTGTGACCAGCAGCATCTGACCAGGACTGTCCATGCTAACATATGAGCAACACTGGCTCAAATAACATCCACATTCAATGCAGGAGGTACCGCACACATATCCACCAGGTCTTGTCTGTGGAGTATATGGGAGCAGAAGACCTACCAGAGTGCCTTTGTTAACAATACCACATTGGGCACGGCACCTCATTTGGGCTCATGAACACGATAATTGGACCCTGGAAGACTGGACCATGTAGCGTGGTCTGATGAGTAATGCTACCAGTTGTTACGAGCTGATGGTAGGGTTCAGATGTGGTGCAGACCCCATGAGTCCATGGACTTAAGCTATCAACAAGGCACTGTGCAAGCTGGTAATGGTTCCATACATGTATGAGATGTCTCTACATGGCACTGTTTCAGTTCTCTCTCCTCATAAAAACGTCATTAACCAGTAATCACTTTATTGCTCTGCTGGGTCAAGGTTTATACTCTTTCAAGCAGTTTCAGGAGGAAAAATTATTACAAAGTCATATAAAAAACCTATGAACACAATAAAGTTCTGAACTACTACTTCTCTTACCATTTCTCCTATATTAAATTTAATCTAGCTGCACAATTCCTGGAAAAATAAAAGCACTGGGTTCTTCAGGAACATTAAAAAAAAAAAAAAAAACCTCCATAAAAAATAATTAAATAAATAAATCCATTGCTCTTTCCACAATGGATTTACTTATTCAACTGACGCCACGTATTTTGATGATTTTCACCTTGGATTTCGCCCTTTGGATTATTGCTATAATTATATATAGCCAGCGCCGTTAATGACCACCAGATGGAGACATCTCAGTAGCTGAGCCCATTTTACGGATTTATGATGTCAGATGCTGAGTGAAAAAGAAAAACACATATAGCACCGTGAATTGTTGGCAGCTGTGGTGTAAGGCTAACGCGCTGGGCTAGATATCGAGAGATTCGGGATTCGATTCTCCGACGGCGGCCGAATAAAAATTTTTCAGTTGCTGTGTGTTGCTTAACGTGGAAAGAGCGATGGATTTATTTATTCAACTGACGCCACATATTTAGATGATTTTCACCAAAAATAATTAATTTCTTGCTCAAAATAATTATCCCTCTACAACGATAGAAATTTTTTTAACAAAAACATAAAATCAAATTGTAAACAATCAAGCAATAAAATCAAACTTACCATAAGGTTTTATTTGAAAAGCTTTAGAGGATTAGCTTAAAATTCCATGTTCGACTTCTTCCAGACCTGAACAATAAAATGTTTAAATTCTACGCTTCCATTAAACAAAAAGAGGAAAATGTCCTACTACAAAGAGTGGTCTACAGTGTACACTGCAATTGTGGTGACACATATGTAGCAGAAACTGGGAGATAACTTTGCATCCATGTAGCAGAACGCTGCTATAAGAAATGTTTTCAACAAGACAGGCCTTGACAGACACATACAGAGTACCGGACATTCAATTAATTGGGACTCTTTCAAAATTCTCTCACATCAACAGCACTTTGTTAAAACAGAAATTGGAGTAAAGTCTATGAATAAAAAAAAGAAGAGGTGCCATGATTAATGATAGAAAGGCTGGGTATTACCGCTGAGTGGCAACACCTACTCTCTGAAGTCAGTACTGTCTACAAATTAAAAGAAGAAGAAGTGCCACAATTAGCAAATAGAACGGCTGGGTATTACCACTTGAGTGGCAACACCTACTCTCTGAAGTCAGTACTGACAACAGGTCGGTGTGAAACCTAAAAATCTGACAAAAAAGGAAAAAGAATCCTAGTAATCCTCATATTGCCAAATTATACTTTTAAGATATTTCATCACTAGAATTGTACCATGACTTCATTAACACACCTCTAATTAATTATGTGACAGTCTGGGATTATAAATATCTCCAAATCATGGTTTTTTTTTTTTTTAAGGAATAAAAGGAATTAATATGTCGAATTTTTGGGTAGCACCCCTACTCTTTCTCATGATTACAACTACAGCAGGTGTAGCCATTCATGAGCTAAATTTCAACCTTTCAAGTCCTTTAATGTTGTACCTTTTCTTCTCTTGATTTCCAGTCCTTCTGAATATTTTCTTTTGAAAAAGTGTTGTTGATGTGTCAGAACTTCTACAGTGTCCCAAAGCACTTTACATCCTGTATTTTGAACATAAAATTAGTAACCACCTTCCAAAATTAAAGCAAAAAGAAGAAAAAATCCTTTTACAGGAAGGTGTGGTGTACAACATAAAATGTGAGTATGGTCTCAGCTATTGTTGGAGAAACAAGCAGACAGCTTAAGACCAGATTGGCAGAACATAAAGCTGCAATTAAAAATTTGAGAAACAAAACAGGTTTGGATAGACATGTTCAAAATACAGCACATAAAGTGCTTTGGGACTCTGTAGAAGTTCTGACATATCAACAGCACTTTTTCAAGAGAAAATTGTCAGAAAGAATGGAAATAGAGAGAAGAGGTACAACATTAAATGATTTGAAAGGTTGGAATTTATCTCATGAATGGCAACACCTATTATAGTTGTAGTTCTGAGGAAGAGCAGAGGAGCTACCCGAAAACCTGACAAACCAATTCCTTTTATTCCTTAGAAAAAAAAAAAAAACATAATTTGGAGATATTTATAACCCATTAAGGTGGTTCCACCTAAAATCTCTACCTTATGTTTCCAATGGTAAAACTTGGTTACATATTTTCTTCACAATTGATGTATTCCCAAGGATGAAAATTTGCACATCGATAAAACTAACTTTAAGTTATAGCATGGGATACTTAATACTCACTAAAACATAACCATAATTAGGCAATCCAATATTTGTTTGCCTTCTGAGGTCATCAATGTACATGTTATGCCATCTATTAACAGGTTTGAACATTGCTCAAAGAAAAATGATTGATTTTTAATATGATTGTGGCTATTTTTTTAGCAGGTATTATGTATCTCATGTGATAACTTAAAGTTAGTTTTATTGATATGCAAATTTTCATCCTTGGGAATACATTAATTTCAAGAAAATATGTAAAGAAGTTTTACCATTGGAAACATAAGGCAGAGATTTTAGGTGGAACTACCTTAACTCTAAGAATAGCCATGTCATCAATTATTACCTAGTCTGGGATGATGATATAGGTTCTAGTCCAAAACTTTTACAAATATAAATAAGTTGCATCTATAAACCCGTAATTTCCATTTTTTCATTGTATGTTAGTATTTTTTAAAAAAACATGCCATTACATTATGTATTTATTTGGCATGAAATCAACTGCTTGGCAGTGAACAAATCCTAATGAAAAGACTTAAAAATGGTTTGCCACAATATAAATTAGATTTTATGCTAATTTACAATACAATTAACCACAAATAGTTTTCATAACCCTGGACATACGGGTGCATGTTTACATTAGTAACTATACACATATCCATACATTTAGGCAATACATAGATAGCTCTGTGCAACCATACAAAAAGCATAAGTTGTGTGACTTGAACTCACCTATAAGAAATTTCTAAAGGGCAAGGAGAACTCTGATATCTACAGCACTTTTTTTTTTTATTTTACAAGCTTATATTTGGCTCCAAAGAACAGTTACTGTCTATATCTACATATCTCATTTCTACAGTCTGACATATCTCTACAATATATACATATACAATAGAGAATAAAACTGAACACAATATGGCTCCACTCACAAGGAAATTGTCACAATTAAGTTGTCTCAGTAGAAAGCCACATTAATGAAATATTATGTAAACCATGGACTCAAGCATAACAGATGAATAATGAAAAAAAAAGTGATTTTTTATTGCTTTGGAACAATATCTAGTTGCTTGGAGATGCTGCCTACAAATCCTGTTGTTTTTGTACTTTTCTCTTTATTTTTGGCACGGTTCCAACACATATTTTGATTAATATTCAGAAAGCTGTTTCTTTTTCAACAAAAATTTGCTTTCTAACATGCAAGTGAAAGTGCTATGAAAAATAAATCAAGACACACTAGCTTTAAACATATAGTTAGTCAAAATTGACCAAGTTAAAAACAAAAGCTGCACTGTATTCTCAGAAAGAATAAATCAACAGATACAACTGTGTTCCCTTCGAGATGAGCATGAAATGGAACACGTAAGTAGGGTTGCAGTCAAAGTATTAAAAAAAATAATCATACATTAGTTACTCTCATTGGGATAAATCAAATAACCAAGATTAATACTGATATTAAACATGCATTTGGTAATTTAAAATTTAAGACTTATCTTAATTTGATGTGTATTTCTTCAGAAATATATTACACAGAGTGTTATAAATCTGAATTCCTTCTTTATTTGAGTTCCAAAATATATTGGCTGAAAAAGATCCTATATACTAGGGATGGTGCACTTATGGCACACTTTGCCCCAGGTGGCAAGTGTCATTTGGTGCCACCCCTGGTTCTTTAAACCACACCCATAAGAATTAAATAAATTTATATTATCACTACTGCCAAATGAAGCAACTGTTACTAAGGAATATTTCTGAGCTTTGAATGTTGGCGAGAACTTAGAGAATTTCAATAATGGCTGAGGAAAGGATCTGTTTCTGCTATAATGCATCTTCAGAGGGAAGTGACCCAAAAGAGGGCTTCCACTAAGACAGCTGAAGATGACAGTTCACTAGGTTTGTCTAAGGAGTGCAAAAGGATTCTATCTGGCTGTGACTTGAAGGGACTGGCAAAGAGCAGAAGGTTCGATGATCACAGGAGCATGCCCAATCACTTCTCTCTCTCTCCAGACCAGGAACAATGGAGATCTACAGTTCTTCCTTTGCTCTTTGAAAGCACCAACAGCAGTGTTGTTAAGTGTACACGAGGAGGGGTGGATTGGCCCACAGGGATATTTCCCAATGGACCACTCAAGAAATGACCCACTATTTCTCGTATCCTCTTTGTTTGGATTTTTTTATTTTTTTATTGGAGGTTTAACAACCACCGTGAGCAACTCAGTGGGCTATAAGCAGTCACTCGTCCCTAATTTAGGGCTACTGGTTCCAGGGAAGGGAGACTGCCAGCACCGTAAGACAAACAAAACATCTATGGCTCACCAGGATTTGAACCCAAACCCATTCCGGACGAATGATCAGAAGCAATCGCTTAGACCACTGTACCACCACGGCAGATTGGATTGTTTGGAAAGAATGAATAATTATTTTGGCACTTATGAATAAGAATCATTAACTTCATTTGAGCTTTATATTAGCTTTCTAAAATGTTATTGTCTTTAAAAAAAATGGCATTTCCTTCTATCTATATATGTGTTGAGCATTTGCTCTAAAACGGCAAAGCAAAATTCTTTCCACTTCAGTGAAAAATTTGCTGCCAGACAAGGCATGCTGTTATAAATAAATTACACTAACTGGTATAAATAATTAAATTCTGAGCCAAAGGCACACTGGTAGGCTCTACTCTCCTTTTGTAATCTTGAAGGAGGTACTAGTAACAATATTGATAGTCAATCATCCTCATAAGCACAGACATAGAGCACAAAGAGATTCTCCAGCAGAGATGTTTCGAAATCCATGTCCAATCAACATTTATCTTAAAAGAAACATGATTTATCGGTTCTCATATAAATACCATTGCGCAGTAGATAATCAATGACCAAATAAATATACATAACTGTCTGGTACAACCAAGGAGGTTAGACTAAGACTTCTCGAGACGCCCTAAGTCTCTTAACTGTGAAGCCACAAGGTATGGGAATTTAAATGTTGTTTGATACATTTCGGCTATGCGATACTTTCAAATTGTGTGATTTTGGTTTGCTGAGAAACCATGTCAGTACCAAACCAGAGAGGGTTACACTCCACAGAGGAGTAAAATTTTTAATTTTAATGTTTTGTTTTGAACTTTTTCATATATTTCAATTTAAAATACTAGGGGCTGCGCCTCTAGGCTCACTACGCTCGTTTCCAGAGTAGCGCTTGGACCCTGCAGCCTGATCTTCAAGTATATCACAAAGAAACGAAAATGTTCTCCCAATTGTTCAATACTTTTTGCGCTGTATTGATTCCAAGATGGCAGCTTGTTTACAGTTTTTGTTTTGCTACTGGTGAACTCCCTGTTGAATTTTTTTGGAACTTTTATCAATTTCCTTCTATTTTTATTGAAGGACTTTGCTCTGCAGCCATTCCGAAGTTTCCGAGTTTTTTACTGTCAATATTTTTTGGAAGGGCGGACTTTTGTCGTTTGAACTTATACGTCAGAATTTTCGACAAATGTGTTCGACTGTCTCTTTCCGGTGATGCCATCCGACGAAATGAAAATGTCCTCCCAATTGCTCAATACTTTTTTTTGTGCTGTATCGATTCCAAGATGGCGGCTTGTTTGCAGTTTTTTTTTTTTTTTTTTTCGCTCCTAGTGAACTCCCTGTTAGATTTTAGCAGAACTTTTTTCACTTTCCTTCTATTTTTATTGAAGGACTTTGCTCCACCGCCATTCCGAAGTTTCTGAGTTTTTTTATTGTCGTTATTATTATTTTTTTTATTTTTTTGATTGGAGGTTTAACGACCACCGTGAGCAACTAAATGGGAGGGCGGACTTTTGTTGTTTGAACGTATAGCACTTACTAAATTTACCACCAAGGAAAACAAAAGTGGTCCAAAAAGCATTTCAGACTTTAAGACCTACCAGCATGCCAATTTTCTGATCTCTAGGTCATTTAGAAGTGGTCAAAAAATTTGCGAAAAATTCAAGCAGACAATGTTGCAAAGCCGCCATTTTGATTTTTTTATTGGTTTCGTACTTTTTTAGGTATATGAAACTTAAGTCCTATCAGCATGCCAATTTTCAGAGCTCTAGGTCATTTAGAAGTGGTCAAAAAATTTGCGAAAAATTCAAGCAGACAATGTTCCAAAGCAGCCATTTTGATTTTTTTTATTGGTTTCGTACTTTTTAGGTATATGAAACTTAAGACCTATGAGCATGCCAATTTTCAGAGCTCTAGGTCATTTAGAAGTGGTCGAACAATTTGCGGACGAACACACTCGCATTTTCCCTCTTTGCTTTTCATACACAAGGCAAAAGCCGATATTTACATAGGTATTCACGTATGCAGGCAGAAATGCCGAACTTTAATAAAAGCGTCCCTACGTCATTAAGCATTGTGCCATTACCAGTTTGATATTATTGCCTGTTCCTTTCACCCAATGAGAAGAAAGTGCTAAAAATAGCTTCGTCACCATGGCAGCAGGTCACAAGACCAGAACATTCCTCTGTGGTTATCGTGAAAACAAACAAGCCGTTCGTTTCTTTCCTTTGCGTCTTTAAAAAATGCTTAAAAATCAGAAAATGATTTTTTCTTAAACTTTTTTTTGTAAAAAAGGGATGATAGTTGTAAGTTTATGCTGTAAAAATTGCAATGCGTTATGATTTATAGGTAGCCATATATCCATTTTTAAAAATGGATCCCATCGCGAAATAGAGAATTTTGTGAAATTTAAAAAATCTAATTTCTCATAAACTAAATCGAAATTAAAATATAGGGTGACGAGGTGCCAAAATTCGGTCATGGCACTACATGCCTACAAAGTTTCGTGGTTCTGTTGCTGTTAGTGTGTCCGGAACGCGACCTGATAGCACTTTTTTGCTTACCTTAACTTTGAAATACAATAGCTCTTGATGTCTTGCCAGAATCAAAACACGGTTTATTTCAGCGTGTTCTCCAAACAATTCTCTACAAACAAAGTAAATTTCGTATTTTTGTGTTCAATACGTTTTGCGCTGCGAGCTAGGAAAGCAAGAGTGTCACGAAATTTCTGAAACAGCGGCGGCAGTTATTTATTTTTAGAATAGAGAGATAGATCGGAAGATGCCTCAAAATAATGAAGAATTTATAAATCTAGCATTTCCTCATATATGAGCAGCAAATTTCAATGCAAAATTAGAAACATTTATGACGAAATAATGCAATTCAGTCAATACAAAATGCATTGTAATAGCCTTGAAAACTACTAGCTTTCTCACACTTTGATGACCACCGCTCACGGTTATAGCCTTCATGCAAAGTGGTACTGCTACATTAATATCTTATTCTAACCTCCTTGGGTACAACACCCCGTTTTGAGTATGGTTTGACATGTTACATTTAATCACGAGTGGATTTTTAAAATATCACCCTTAAAATTCTGTTGAAATTTGTACATGACTGAATTGATTTACAATGCCTATTTCAGCTGTTCTCTTTCATCAAGGAGTTAATAGGTTTTTTTTGTTTTTTTTATGAGGAAATTCATGAGGTGTTGCCCTGTGGGTATGTGTGCTTCTGAAGTGGACCACAAGACAAATTCCCAGCCTGGTTTCATTGACCAATCCATTCCTGTTCACAGGAGATGTCTCGTGAGCTTGGCACTACCTCAATGATTGCAAGAACATGTGACATTACATTTTGAAATGAAGTTCTTGCTGACCCAGTGTACACTAGAGCTGAGACGGGCAGAGTCCAAGAGCCTGAAGTAGGGCCCGGGTTCTAGAACGTTTACTGCCGTTCGAGCTCGGGCTCTTAGAGAGAGGGAGAGAATTTTGTTTATATATAAATGTGATTTTATATGATTTTGCAAATGAGACACTTTATAGTTGGTAAAAGGAATTGTTCGGCAACTGGTTCTGGTAGGGGAGCGGGCATTCAAGATGGCTATTTATTCCAGGTTTGGGTAGAAAGTGTGTTTCTGCAAAGAAGAAAAAGCTTTTTCAAGAACTATAGATATTGGATAGTTGATAAGGGGTAAATTGTTGTCAGTATGCTATCTCCACGCAGTAGCTCCCTGCTAATTCTATTTAACAACGTACATATTGCAGCACCGCCCGGCCTGCCGAAACACTTCCAGTGAAAACAAACGGTCAAAGAAAATCATACAGTTGCACTGTAAAAATACTCCCCATTTGGGAAATACATTGGTTAATTGCACAAGGAGGAGAGAATGGGAGTGTCGAAAAGGAGATGTTTTTTTATTAATGGTTGAAACAGGTTAGCCAGTTTTCGGGCTCGTTCGGGCCCAAGCTCTATCTTGCAATATAAAATTCGTGCTTGGGCTGATATAGCATGGGCTCGGGCTCCGAAAATTGAGCCTGAACTCAGATCTAGTGTACAGATCAGTATTTGAGTAATAATATGAGGGGAAGTCAGAAAGTAACTTTCCCTATTGAAGAACTTTAAAAGTACTACATGTATTGAAAATGCGTTTTGCTGACTTCTGTTTTAGGTGGCGGCAGTTTGAAGCCGCAGAGACATTACATTCATGAACCACACAGATTCAAAATGGCTACAGCACTAATTGAATGCTGATGTGGAAAGACGTCCGGTCCTTGGTTCATCATGGACACTCCACTCTACCACCACTGAAATCATGACACCACATTCACACCTGTCATGACGTTCGGTCCATACACGGCTTGAAGTTCACAGTGAATTTCAATATGCTGCATCCCTTTGGCCCAGAAGAAGTGAATGACTCCTCGGTCTTCTTCCTTTCTTCATTCAACCAATACAATAGCCATTTTGAATAAGTGTAGTTCAGAAACACAATGTCTCTGGAGCTTCAAACTGGAACCACCTAAAGCAGAACATGCCAAGTCAGCAAAAAACATGTTCAGTACATGCAGTACTTTTTAAAGTTCTTCAATAGGGAAGTTGCTGACTTCCCCCTCAAATAAGTAAACTGTTAGCTTTGACTTCACTAGGCTTGCACTTTTTTTTCTATTGTTGATGATTGAACAGTAGATAAATAAGAAATGATAATCTGCTGCTTAAAATTACCATTGGCACACAAGAGTTTTTTTTTTTTTTTTTTTATGTCTGCGTGTTTGCATTGTTTCGGTTTTGTTTGCCTTCCCATTTTTTGTTCTTTTCTTCTATCAGTAACTTCCATGGAATTGGCATTTCTACTCCACTACTAAGGTTGCAGTTTTTTTTTTCAATTACGATTGCTTCGGCAACCGAAAAGACCATCCATTTAACCGAAGCAATCGTAATTGAAAAAAACAACTGCAACCTTAGTAGTGGAGTAGAAATGCCAATTCCATGGAAGTTACTGATAGAAGAAAAGAACAAAAAATGGGAAGGCAAACAAAACCGAAACAATGCAAACACGCAGATATATATATAAAAAAAAAAAAATCTCCAAGTCTTCAAATTACAGGAGTGGTAACGCATCACATCCGATGATGTATAACACACAAAGATTCCCAAACTGAGCACGTGAAATATTCAACGTAAACTGCAGAGAGAACGGACAACCAGAGGTCCCAGAAGATGGCAGACAGGTCTGCCGAAATGCATCGGACAATAAATCCAGGAAATCCGACGAAGTTATTTTGGTGATTGCATTTCCTCATGCGAATATTTTTACAAGTGATTCATTTTTCCACTTTTCAAGTTTTCCAATGCAATTTTCATATCTCCTTTGTCTTCATGTGCCTCCCGTAGTTCAACTAAAAAAAGCATATCCTACTCAAGAAAACGTGCGGACTAACTTCAAAAAAGCCTACACCCAAGAACTTGATGAGAACAACCGTGCAAAGATTTGAACATCGACCACCTACAACCGAGAGGTACGTGAAAGATTTTTCCTTGAATCACATTCGATTACCGCGATATATATTCACAGCGAATATTAATAACTTCCAACTAAAAACTTGCTTTTCACTCAAAGGAAATATAACATGTAAAAAGTGACAACAGTTAGAACCACCATTAAATGGTTCTACCTGAAAAAATAACGTATGGAAAACATGTTTTTTTAAATCTCGATACATCAAGAAATACGTGCGTATTATAAGAGGTTTTTTTTATTATCGCCAATTTGGGCATATACTTTCAAAAAGGTTTGCAATCCCTGTTGTACACTATGACCTTTTTTCTACTCAAATCTGGGAGGAGGATGGGTAAGAAATGGTTTCCCTTCTTGAAAATGCAAAAGTGTTCTATTATACACTGAAGAGCAATTGAATTAGAGACAGCTGGCATTATGCAAATGTGGCGCTGAGGGTGGCCCTGTAAACGGAAACGACATGACATATGCAGCGATCCGACAATATAAGGAGTGATGCAATGGGAATCAGTAAGAGTCGGACGCAGTATGGGTAAGACGAAGGATCTAAGCGCATTTGATCGTGGGCAAATTATCAGGGCCCGACAAATGGGTCACTCCATCTCGGAAGTTGTACAGGCACTGGGATTTTCACGAGCCACTGTGTCACGGGTGCATCGTGAGTACATCGAATACGGTAAAACCATCCCTGCAAGGGCCAACTGCCGTGGACAACAGCGTGTGGATGAGTGGGGTCATCGTCGGCTAGCTTGCATTGTAACAGCGGATAGACAGGCCACAGTGCAAGAAATCACTCGGCAATTTAACGCTGGTGCACAAAAATGCGTAAGCAGCCACACCATCCAGAACCATCTCTTCGCTATGGGGTACAGAAGCCATCGTCCTACGAGGGTACTGCTGCTGACCACTCATCACAGGGTGCAAAGATCAGCATGGGTGTGGGAACATCACCACTGGATCCTAGACATGTGGAAAAATGTGGCCTGGACTGATGAGTCGAGATTCACGTTGGTACATGCGGATGGCAAAATGCGAGTATGGCGCAAACCACATGAAGCGATGGATCCTTCTTGCCAGCAGGGCACTCTTCAATCTGGTGGGGGTGGCATTCTCGTCTGGGGACTGTTTACATGGACTGAAATGGGACTCCCTGGTAAGTGTGACATCGTCCCTCACAGGTCAACGTTACCGGGATATCCTGGACGACCATTTGCTCCCGTTTGTGTGCCTTCAACATCCCACTGGGAACCTCATCCTGCAACAAGACAATGCCCCATGCCATCGCTCCCAAATTGTATCCGAATGGTTGGATTAACACTCCACTGATGTGACCTCGCTTCCTTGGCCAGCTAGGCCACCTGACCTCAATCCCATCGAGCACATCTGGGATGCCATCGAGAGAGATGTTCGAGGCTCTGACCCCCTCCATCAAATCTTCGTGAACTGTGGGAGCTTCTTCAGGGGTCATGGATCCGTATGGCTTCCCAACGCTTCCGGTGTCTTGTCGAGTCCATGCTGAGACGAATCGCTGCCGTCATTAGGGCGAAAGGTGGTGCTACACATTACTAGACAGGTATCTCTAATTCAATTGCTCTTCAGTGTATATGCAGATCACGTATCGTGACTTTTGTTTCAAAATTCGATGTAATAATTTTCTGCTCTGTCAGCCCCGTAGGGTGGGGGGGGGTGGGGGGAATCAGCTATTCCTGTGGGAGCACCACTGCTTTTACCTCAAGAGAATGCTTAAATGAAAACGGGAAGAAACTCTTCACTATTTAAGTACTATTTCATATTCCCCTTCCCCATTTTCAGAAAATGGAGGTGAAGAAGTGTGATTACCAAGCACTATGAAGTTTTATTACTCCACTTCCAGCCTGTATTGTCTGCTACAGTGTACTACAACACAAAATTTATAGCAAACTAGCAGTTAATTTTAACACAAATACAAGAGGAATATCTCTTTCAATTAATCTGTTTGGTATAATAAAATATGAAAATATACACTTCATTTCTATTAAAAAGTAGAATTTAATCATTTGGTGAAAGCATAGTGGCTAAAGCAATGAAGTGTCAACCTGATGGCTGTGAGCTCTATACACACTGCTTTAGCCCTGAATATTCACCACGCCTTGGAGAGCACACTAAATTGATGGACCTGGGGCGAGAACTTTCCAGTTAAAAATAAAGTCATCACTGCCTTCTGCATTCTACCCGTTTCACGACTTTCCTATCAGAGTCTGTAACATGCCTAGGTCATCATTTGATGGCCCCGACTCTAGGCCATTATCTTGTGTCATTATGAGTTCTAACTAAACCGGATGTAATGTTCTGACAGCTGAAATTGTACCAACATTCTAACTTAAGTTACGGTTATTCATCCTTGGGTCATGGAGAGCTTCCTGTGTTCCATCTGGTGGAAGGGTTGCATAGTGATGTTGGCAGGTTTGTCTTCCCTATTCTTTAACCCTTTAACTAGTTGGAACATATTAGAAAAATGGGCTGAAATCAGCTCAAACAAATACATTTGCTACATAAGATGTGGCCCAAATGCTGCTAGAACAAGTACACCTGCACATCAGAAAGAGTTCCTTTCTCCCTTAGCTTTGTTATTCAATGTGGTCACTTAAGGGGATGATTGACACTAACCCCTTTTGACTGATTACATACTAGAAGGGTTATAACAATGTTGACAGACCTAAGACAGGAGCGAAAAGATGTTTGAGTCAATTGTTTCTCTCCAGTGGCACGATGTCTGTGTCAAGGGGACTAGCCCATTCCCCATCCTGCCATGGGTCATGGAATAGAGTACATAAAGTACTAGAAGTGAACTCTTTACACCATTGACATGTTTATGATCAGCGTTTCTGAGATGAGAGGGAGAAGAAATTGTTTTGCCACTGTTTTCATAAAACCCCACTGCCATACAAACTTTCCTATTTGGGGAGGGCAGGAAATTTTGGGCACCATTACAATCAGGTGCACTGGTTGCGTAAAGGGTTATCATTCCAATCCTTCTGTATTGCAAGTCTCCATGCACAGGATAACTCAGTTGACATGATTAGATTGAAATTAACAGTTTTCATCTTCTCAGTGACAATAGATTTTGCAATTAGGATCTGTTTGAGTTTACAATGTGAGTAAATGAGTTTTAAATTTTCCCATGAGGCAGGTAAATTGATTCTCCATACAGTACTGAATCATGAAGGTGCAAAAACATTATCATTGCCAGTTGGTTGAACATTCATTTAGTCTAGTATTAAGGTTGCATTTTGTGCTTCCTATGGCTCTTTTTCTTGCTTGTATTTTAACAAGGATACCATAAATACATGCCTTTTTCAACATTGACATTTGTTGTTGATTTTGTGTCATAATGAGTTCCAACTAGACATAACACCCATGGCAAATATATGAGATGAAGTTTTTAACATTTGCTAATGACAACAAAAATAAAATAGCTGGCTGCCACTGCACTTTTCATGTTAAGAATAGCACATTCTTCTCTAAATAATTAATGAATCCTCAGTCCTAACAATGTTTCAAGGATATTCTATACATCAAGGACAGAAAATCAGCAAAATGATGAGAAATGCCTTATACATGTCTCAAAAGAGGAGGGGGGATGCAAAAGTCATTAAAGCCCAGGCCTTTATCAGTATCATAGACACAATCCAAATGACTTTTTCAAAATAGCATTACTCCACACCATTTTCTTTATTGCTAATACATGCCCTTCGATTTAATTCATAGCCTATATGAGTTGATTGTCTAATATAGAAGACTTTACAATCCAGTAATTTTTACCATCCCTAGCAAGTGCTCAAACAGGAATCACCCCAAATCAGCAACTGATGTTAACACAGAATCAGACTAGAGATATAGTGAAATACAGAACTTGTTTCATTAAGTTCTACCACTTTCAAAGTACAGGCTTAACGAAAGCCACAGCATCTGTGTACTGTGACATTAGCTAGCATTTTCTATCAACTTAAGAGAAGAAACACTGTTATAGTTTAAACTATACACAGACTAACAAAAGATTTTGCAGACACATTGCCAGCAATGTAAAGAAAGCAGAAATGTTATCTAGCATGGCACAGAATGAATAAATTCTGACTTTAAATGTATCATACAGAAAACTAGGGTTATACAGGAGAAAACTATGGGAAGATACACATAAAAATATTGAATGAAATAAAATAATTGAATATTAAAATTCAGCACATATTAAAAAATTATCTACCTAATTTAGTTTAATTTCATGGCAAACGATAGTTGTCTTATACGGTACCCTAAGAGACCCATGCTTTTCAATGGCAGTATAAGCCCACAGATATGACTTATGAATAATTTAAAAAAGCTTAAAATATTCCCCACAACTACAGCCCGTTTGGCACCTTAACATGCTCCGACAATTTTTCATTTCACCCACCAAGAACCCATTTACTTTCATCTTAGAAAAACGTAATAATTCCTAAGAATGCAGTAAGGTGCTTATATATGAGCAAAAGACTCGCTACTCTTATAAATAGAACTTAGATGACTTGTTATATCAGCACAAAAGATGCAAAGACCAGTTAAATATAGTTAAGCAATTCAGATAAAATAAATTTAAAGATCTGGAAAAAGGGCATAACAAAGAGTTACATGTGATTATTTCTGAAAAATAATTATGCACAGAATCAGTTATTAAAAATTATCTGCTGGAAAGAAAAACATTCTGAAGGAAAATTATATACTGTGACAAACTTTTTCATCTCCCCCAAAAATCAGTAATAAGCAGAATGTAAGGTTCGTGTCATGACTGATAAATAAGATAAAAAATAATCCATCCTATTAAACAAATACAGAAAAATTTTTGCTTTAAAAGGGGTAGTTACTGTTTTGACTGCAACTATGGTGTTACTTACATAGGAGAGACTAGTAGATAACTGAAAACAAGGCTAGAAGAACACACAAATCAGCCCTATAAAGAAAAAAAACTGGAACCCTAAAAACTCAATGAAGGATTGAAAATACAGGGTGGTAAAACTGCATCATCGATCACATGAGTTTAGCTGCCTCCAGAAATATGGCTCCAAATTCTTTACTATAACCACACAGAACTAGACATTGCAGACCATTAATTGTAACTACTACAGCTTATTAACATTAACCATCATACGAGTAAAGGCCATGATGACCCTATTAAGGTAGATCCATCTAAAATCTTTGCCCCTTGTATTTCCCATGGGAAAACTCATGTAACTATTTTCTTCACAATTAATGCTTTCCCAAGGATGAAAATTTGAACATCAATAAAAATAACTTCACATTATAGCCCTAGTATACTTAATATTTTCTAAAACTTAACCATAATTATATTAAAAAACAATAACTTTTTCTTTGGTGGTGTTAGATCAGAAAATAGATGGTGCCACATCTACATGTGACTTACTAAATGCTATCATGTTGCATTTTTTTTCAATAATTTTATTATGTTTCGGAATGGAATCAAAATTTGAGTGTATCCATGGAACAGTCTGGAATGTTTAGAATGATTTGTGTCACTTAGATTAAATGTTCTGATAATAATTTAGCTGAAAATGTTAACAGAACCGTAGATGCTGCTGATTTTGAATTCTGAAATAAACCAGCAAGCTCACTCTGCAATATTTTCAGTTAAATTAATGTTAGAATATTTAATCTAAATGGCTCGAATTATTCTAAACATTCCGGACTATCACACGAATGGACTAAGTGTTGATTGCAGTCCAAAAATGAATGAAATTAGTGAAAAAAAATGTGATGTGATAGCATTTAGTAAGTCACCTGTAGATGTGGTGCCATCTATTTTCTGGTCTCAACACCACCAAGTTATTGATTTTTAATATAATTATGGTTACATATTAGAAAATATTAAGTATACTAGGCTATAATATGAAGTTCTTTTTAACGATGTTCAAATTTTCATTCTTGAGAAAGCATTCATTGTGAAGAAAATGGCTACAGAAGTTTTCCTATTGGAAATACAAGGCAAAGATTTTAGGTGGATCTACCTTAAGATGTGATGTACCCTAAAGTTATTTGTGCAATCATAGATATGTTATTTTCCACTTTACCATATTTTCCAATTATAATGCAGCAGTGTTAAACTAAATTTTACAAACATGCAGCTCTAAAAAGTGGCATTTCACTAGGTGGGGTTTAACTTATAACTGTTTTCAGTAACATTACAAGTTCAAACCACTGTTCACGATGTATGAAAAAAAAAAAAAAAAAAAAAACCTTTGTGAATAATTTATGGCTGATCCTGGGCTATAAAGAACTTGAATAAAGAATTGCACAATTAAATATCAAAATCTGATGTGATATGATGAACTCTGAAAAGGTTTAGTCTCTGCATACAGTGAATTCAGGACTGGTAAAATAATGAGTCGTTTTTGCTCAAAAATTCTAGGAGAGACGAGATACAATTTGCTCACACGAACTGGAAAGCTGTCAGTTGTGGAGATGATTTGCAGTAGTATATACAAACACTCTCACTTTGAAGCACGGGTAAAACGTCAGTGCCTTTTTTCACAGTACTATGCAGCGTTCGAATTCCTTGGTGGGTTGCTGGTCCGAGACTACCAAGAATCCAGTCGGTCCACCAAAATAAAAATGGCAGTGGCCGATGCAACAGTAAAATTTTACTAGTTTATCGAAAGCAGTATGCAGTATCTTTTTTCAAAAAGGTAAAGTGCAAAATACTTTTCTCCCATAGTAGGCAGCAAATTCTTTTTAAAAGTTATTGCTGTCCTCTTTAAAGTTTCTTCTTCTTGGTTACTCACTCCAAGGATGGGTTGTTCAGTAAATGTACTCTGTCTCGCTACCCCTCTCTATTCTCTACCACTCTCTTCAAGTCATAGTATGTCCTGGCATTAATGTCTTGGACTAGCTGTACCACAAAACTATTTCTTGGCGGCCCTCCTCCTCTCTTGCCTTGAATTTTTCCTTCCAAAACTTTCAGAATCAAGTCTCCATGGCACAATGTGTGCCTCGTCCATAACATTCTTCTCTTTATCATGTTGGTCTGATTCCTGGGTTCTCCCACTCTCTCCAGGACCTCCTCATTAGTCTTTCTATCAACCAACTTATTCTCTCCATTCTTCTATAACTCCACATCTCAAATGCCTACAGCCTTTTCACTTTCCTCTTGGTCAATGTCCATGTTTCAGAGCCGTAGAGAGCTACTAGCCAAACTTTAAAGTTTAGTGTATGAAAATTACTTAGCACGTGCATTGGTGAGGGAAAATCCCTAAGTGAAGTATGTTAAAAAAAAAGTGAGCATCCTCAGGCAAGCCAAAAAGCTACAGAGTTGATAGCCTTGAAAAATGGCAATAAAACTGATAGTGTTCATACTAAATGCATTAATATTTGTGCCATTTGGCAGACTACCAACTCTTGGTATACACTGGAGTGGTAGATCAACTTCTGGTTATAAACTGGGCTTGCAGACCAACTTCTGGTATATGATGACTTCTGGACCAGTGAAGTTTTAAATTCTGTCACTGCTATGGCTGGCCAATTCAAACAGAGGGTTCTGCAACTTGTAAGACTGATGGCTACCAATCTCTGATAAAAGGCATACAATGTACTCCGCTATTGTTGTCAGAAGTCATGTTTTGATCTCAACGAACAGATATTATGGTCTCCTGAAGTTCTTTATTATTATAATAGCCGACTGTATCTAAGTGTCAGCAAGGGATAGAGGGTGGAATTGTCCCCAAAATAGAAATTTCTTTGTGGTATATTTACCTGCAGCTTTATACTTGGTGTGGCATTACTCCCAATAACAAAACAAGGAAATAAGCAGAACTGCGGCATGATATTGAAGCAGCACTATTCCCAGAAAATACGGTACTATTCACACACTTAGTAATCGTTAAAATATTTTACCAACTTCAATAACTGTAGGACTCATCTTTACTATTCTAATATGAAATGCAAGTGATATTAAAAATTGTGAATGCTTACACTTTTGAAAATTAATGCACAATTAAACAGAAACTGCAACCAAATGACAGCTAATTCCAGAACAACCTCTTTAAAATTTACAACTTTCATTGTTTTTGTTATAAAGTATCAAACACAAGTTCTTAATCTTCATGTTTTAATACTGCTCTCAATTTTATGGCACATTATTTTACACAAATGACTCTCACGCTATGCATGTGGTACATCCTACTGAGACAACTGTAACAAATAAGAAAAGGAAACAGGAGTACAGCCCGAAGGGAAAAGAAAAACAAGAGTAAATAAAATATAAAATTATAATTTAATATTTTAAAAGCCTACCTATATAAATAGCAAAAATACAGCTGTAAAAGTATTACTCACACATATGTGTACAATAACTTACATAAAAAAAGTTAAGTAACTTTTAAGACTTTGATTTCACCACTGAAGTGCAACTTTGCCACCTTGAGCAAATAAATAACTTAAGTGCAGTTGAAAAAACAGGAATGTTGAACACAGAACTTTTCTTAAAAATACACAATATATATTATAAAATGACTAATAAAATTCTTTTCAAATCACAACCAATCAAATAATTAAAGAAACCTGCAATCTGAAAGAATGCATACAAATTGCAGACTTTGTATAAATAGCTGTATTTACAATATATTAACAATACTTAAAATTTTTAAATAATATACAAGAATTATTCAACAGACTATGATTAACTTATGGGATGAGCAGTTTCTTGACTCTGGAAATGAGGGGGCGGAGCATGAAGGAAAAAGAAACGGCCCACTACGGAAAGTATAAAGCCTTCACCCAAGAGCAAGGCACTTCTAATATCTGGGTGGGAAAAAAAGGGTTTTACATTATTTTCAAAGTATGAATCCAACACTACATAAACATCAATATTTCACTGAAGAGAAAATAATTGATTGATATAAGAACTACCATCAATTTTTGTAAAGTAAAGACAAAAAAGTATTTGTGAAGTACTCCCAAAATAACATTGGAAATTGAACTCTACTCTTCAAATTATGTAAAATAAAAAAATTCAAAAACACTATGAGGAATTGACTTACATGACTTTTAAGGCTATGCATCTTTTCCATTATTAGTAAAGTAAATTTTAAGAAAGAAATTTTGATTTAATCAAAATGGGTAACAGTGCATCATTGTCAAACAACGCACTTGTTGCTAATGCTTCCAACTTGTGACATCTTTAAAGGCTAAAGATTTTGTACAAGCTATAAATAATCTTTATCTCTTGAATACTTTTAAACTTCACCTTTATTTTTCCTACTTTCAACCCTGTTGCATATTCTTAAATATACCAGTAGAATATCTGTAATTTGATGAGCTCACTCCTCAAGGACCTGTTAATCAGAACCCCAGGGATTATAACCCAACTATATACAGGGTATTTCGAAAATATCTGGCCAAATTGTAAAGGGTGGTAGAGGGGCTCAAAATAAAAAAAAAATTGCCAAAGAATGTGTCCGCAAATGCCGCATTTAGGTGGTAGAGGGCGTTGTTTAGGTCAGTCGATAACATCATTTCCGTGGCGTAAGGCGTCATACCCCGCTCGAATTTTCAACGGCATGCATCGCTACACGAATTCAGAGCTCACAGATACGCATCTGATGTATGGGGCTGCGAACGGAAACGGACTAGCTGCTCAAAGGTTGTACAGTGCACGATTTTTTGATTGGATCGTACATCCTACCTAGTCGCTTGACCGGCCGCATGAACCGCATCTTCCTGCAAGAGACCTTGCAGGAACTTCTCACTGCTGTTCCTCCATCTGTTCGAAGAAGAATCTGGTTCCAGCATGATGGTGCACCTGCACACTTTAGCACTGATGTGTGGAATTATCTGGACGCAACTTATGGAAACCACTGAATTGGTTGGGGTGGACCTGTTCCTTGGCCACCACGATCACCAGATTTGTCATGTTTGGTTTCCTTCTTCTGGGGCCACATAAAGAGCATCATGTACGATACCCCCATTAACTCCGAGGAAGATCTCGTATCCAGACTGTCTGTTGCTGCTGGAAATGCCTGGAATCTTTGCAAATGCACGCCAATCCATGCGCCGACGATGTGAAGCTTGTGAATCTGATGTTGGTGGTCGCTATTTTGAGCATCTACTGTAAAAACAGGACTCATTGAAAGGTTTGTTGCACTTGATTTTATCTGTCTTTCATTTTGTATTTCAAATCTTGCTTTAGGTGCCAGCGCTTAAACGTGGCATTTCCGCACACACATTCTTTGACAAAACAATGTTTATTTTGGGTCCCTCTACCACCCTTTACAATCTGGCCAGATATTTTTGAAACACCCTGTATATAGCAACTCTCATAGAAATTACCTGAAGAATAACACAGCCAATAACAGCTTTCTGAGTTATACTACAATTCTGGGTAAGTGTAACATAATCATGACAATCATTAACTATAGACTTGTTTATAATACAACTTTTTTTTTTGTTTTGATTGGAGGTTTAACGACCACCGTGAGCAACTCAATGGGCTATAAGCAGTCGCCCGTCCCTAATTTAGGGTCACTGGTTCCAGGGAAGGGAGAGAGCCAGTGCCGTAAGACAAACACAACATCCATGCCTCACCGGGATTCGAACCCGGACCCCTTTCGGACGAATGATCAGAGGCTATCGCCTTAGACCACTGCGCCACCGGGGCGGCATAATACAACTTTCAACGAGTTCAAAAAAAAAGCTGAATTTAATGATATGCATAGTGCATGCGGCTTGAAAATATCTAATAGCATGTGAAACAGTGATATGAATAGTTGTTCAACTACTGACTTATTTGTCAAACCCATGGTTGAAATCTGATCATGCTGTTCCATTAAGTGAAGAAATAATAGTTACTTTCATTGTTACCAAACAATATATTTTACGGAACTATAGCCATCAAACATAATTTTACCATATTTTACACAAACATAATAACATTTCATTGCAATCTGCAAAAAAGTACAAGAGCCTGGTGCCAAATGTGGTAAAAGCCATTACAAAAATGCCTTTTGATGCTATGCATTTTTTCCTGACAGTGGTAAAGCACTATCTTTTGTCAAAGTTCAGGGTTTGTAGTTTTTACTTTTCTGACTTTTGTGCTATATGTATCTCCGGGTAATAAGATTGATGACACTATACACAGCCGAGTCACATTATTGTGACCACCTCCTACTTTTGATGTCAATAGCGCGTTGCCAATGAAAGAACGCGCGGTCGTGAGCTGGCTTGGATGGTATAAAAGATGTGCTGTAGGCATTCTGAAAACATATCACTCGTTGCTGTCATGGATAAAAGGAGTGATTTATCAGATTTGCAGAAAAGGGATGTTTATCGGCTTTTGGGCCAAGGGTGGAAGTATTTCTGAAACAGCGCAGTTTGTGAACGGTTTGCGTGCTGCTGTGGTTAAACTGCATCGTGATTGGAATAATGGCACCATTGCGAATAAGCGATGTGGAAACTGTGGAGCACCAGGTGCCATTCATGTGAGAGGTGAACGTCGACTTCGAAGGTGTACGAGGGCTGATCGACACGCTACAGTGGAGCAACTCACTGGCTGAATGAACCCGGGGGCCACTGGAATTGTGTCTAAAAGGACAGTTCAACAAACCCTGCTGCATATTGGGTTCCGATGCAGACTGATGGTCACTGCATCTATGCTAATGAAGGTGCATCAGCAGAAAAGGCTTACATTTGCACTGCAGTATCATAATTGGACCTCTGCTGATTGGCAAATTTCTCGGATGAGTCACAATTTCTGCTTCATCGAATGGATGGACGTTGGCATATAAAGGCGAAAAACGTCGGAGAACAAACACTCTTCAACCATTGCTGGAAGAACACAAGCTGGTGGGGGTAGCGTTATGGTCTGGGCAATATTTTCGTAGCACTCTCCGGAACCACTAATACCTGTGGAAGGCACTATGGACTGAATTCATTATAAATCAATCTTTGCTGACCACGTACACCCATACATGCTGATTGTCTTCTCTGGGGTGGATGGGATCCAGCACGACAATGCGACGTGTCACACAGCTAGAAATGTCCGAGAGTGGTTGGAAGAGCTCGATGAAGACTTCAAAGTACTTCCCTGGCCCCCTAATTCCCCAGACTTAAACCCAATTGAGCATCTGTGGGACCACCTCGATCACATTGTTCGCAATGATGGATCCTCCATAATGCACCCTCTAGCAGCTGTCAGATGCACCGCAGTCAGCATGGCTGCACATACCTGAGAAAACCTTCCAGCTCCTTATTGATTCACTCCCAGCCCATATAGCTGATGTCCGGCCTGCACATGGTGGTTACTATGGATATTAGATGGTGATCATAATAATGTGACTCGACCGTGTAGAATTTGTTCAATTTGTACTGCTCTCTACACAGACAGTACATGGGATCTGCTATTATGAAAAGCTCCAAAAATTATCACTTGATGTCCATGATATTAGCCAGAGATTTCATTATTAACTTTGCTAAGTCAGAATCTAAAGCATTTGCCAATTTTCTAAATGAAGAATTTGGTCTGACAATTACTATAGATTTCAACTGTTTCTATGACGAAATGAAATATTACAATCTATGCTGTTCTCCAGAGCAGAGACACTTGAATAGTCTAGTAGTCTAGAATCACAGGTTTACATATCCTATTTCAGTTACCATGAGCCTATTGTATATGCTATACATGATAAGAATGCAATGTGTTGTAAGGTGTGTGTGTGTGTGTGTGAGAGAGAGAGAGAGAGAGAGAGAGAGAGAGAGAGAGAGATGAAATATATATATATATATATATATATATATATATATATATCGCTTTTAACTTTTTGGCATCAGTTAAGACGGGATGAAATTTACTATGCGTTTGAGATTCTTATGAAGTCCTATGGATTATTTACTTTTATCTACAGATGTTTCATGCCCTTTGTTGTTCTCCAGGGTTTTGTTGCCAGATTCATACAAACACTGTTTGTTGCCATTCTTGTTGTTTGTAGGAATCTGGCAACAGAAAAGACACTGTTCAAGAATCTTCTGAACATATATCAACAGTAAAGCATTGATAATGTGTCCTGGAGAATAACAAAGAACATGAAACATCTGTAGATAAAAGAACCTAGAGATAAAGAATAATTTTTAGTATATTATTTCTGAGTGAATTATTTATTTTTGGTCTACTTTGGGTAAGGCAACTTTTTAATTTCAGTTATAGTAAAGTCCTATGGGTTCTGCTGTTACAGTGTTCTTCATCTTCAATGAATTGGTAAAATTTCCCTGTATAAAAACTGCTCTGTATAAAACTTACATGAAACAATCTGGAACTTAGCACAATGATAATAATACGAAACAATTTTGTAGTGGCACTGAAGATTCCCTATCCATAGTTCCATAGTCATCCATTCCCATGCACACTGGCAGCAGGGAGGCCAGATATCAATCTCCTTTTATATGAAGCAATCTGGAACTTAGCACTTATGAACTTATGATAATAATACAAAACAATTTTGCCATGGCACTGAAGGTTTCCTATTCCACAGTCATCTATTCCCATGCACACTGGCAGCAAGGAGGCCAGATTTCAATCTCCTTTTATGTGAAGCAATCTGGAACTTAGCACAATGATAACAATACAAAACAATTTTGCCGTGGCACTGAGGTCAGCTATCAATCTCCTTTTAAATGAAACAGTCTGGAACTTAGCACAATGATAATCTCTCTATTCTAAAAAAAAGTAACTGCCACCACCGCTGTTTTAGAAATTCCGCGACACTCGTGCTTTTGTAGCTCGCAGTGCAAAAAGTGTTAAACACAAAAATATGAAATTTACGTCGTTTGTAGAGAATTGTTCAGAGAACAAACTTTTTTTATTTTTTTATTCTGGCAATACTTCAAGAGTTATTGTATTTCAAAGTGAAGGTAAGCAAAAAAGTCCTATCAGTTCTTGTTCCAAACACACTAACAGCAACAGAACCACAAAACTTTGTAAGCATTTAGGATCATGGTCGAAGTTTTGCACCTCGTCGCCCTTATTTAGCACGTCTTTTGTAAAAAAAGATCGTGCTTATGTTACCGGTTTGTCCGTCCGTCTGTACCCACGATATCTCTGCAACTATTAGTCCTATATGAAAAATTCTTTTTGCATTGGGAAGCTTGAAATATGCGAATGATGGTCCTTTATTTCGTTTTTTTTTTTTTTATGATGTACAATTTCGCCGCTAGGGGACATAAATGCAGATGATGTCGAATTCAAAAATACGTTTTATTCCACATATTTGCTTCTAAACATCCGATTGAAAAAATCTTTTATCTTTCGATTCCATTTATGTCAAAGAGTATTTTAGATATAGTTACTTTTTAAAATTACGCATAAATTTCCCGCTAGGCGGCGTAAAATTAAATTGCGTTTTTCCCGATAACTCTTCTAGTAAAACTCCGATTTGAAATTTTTTTCTTCAGCGGATACACCTCCTGATGGAAAATCTTTTGCATATAATTTCAAAATTTTGGGTAAAGAATACTTTCGCCACTAGGGGGCGTAAGTGTAAATTTTTGCTTCTGATGTATTTGCCATAAAATCTGAGCTTCTAAAATATAGATTGAAAAAAATCTTTCGTGGACTCATGACACTCACATCGATAAACCTTTTCCGAATATTTTCTTTTTAAAATATTCCCCAGTTTCTCCGCCACGGGGTGTAGATGTATATCTTATTTTTGTCAATATCTCTACTTCTAGGAGCCCGATTTGAAAAATTCCTTCTTTGTTGGATAGCGTTTCCAGTGTGGCATGTTTTTCATATAATTTCAAAATTTTCAAGTAATTCATAGACTTTCCGCTAGGGGGCGTAAAGGTAAATTGCCCCCCCTATATCTCTGCTTCCAAATCTCCGATTTGAAAAATTCTTTCTGCACTGGATACAGCTTCTGATGTGAAATCATTTGCACATAATTTCTAAATTTTGTAAAAAATGGTTTGGCCACCAGGTGGCATAAGTCTTAATTTCCGCTTCTGATGTATTTGCAGCAAAATATCAGCTTCTAAAATCTCGATTGAAAAAAAAGTGATTTGTTGGCCGATACTACTCATGTCAACAAACCTTTTAGAAACATTTTCTTCTTGAAATAATGCATGGTTTCTACGCCAGGTGGCGTAAATGTATATTCTTATTTTTGTCAACATCTTTACTTCTAGGAGTCCGATTTAAAAAAATCCTTCTTTGTTAGATAGTGTTTCCGAGGCGAAATGTTTTCCCTATAAATTCAAAATTTTCAAGTAATTCATAGACACTCCGCTAGGGGGCACAGAGGTAAATTGTGTTTTCTGTGTTTTTTCTGCTTCTAAAACTCCGATTTGAAAAATTCTTCCTGTATCGCATACAAGACCAGATGGAAAATATTTTTCACATAATTTCTAATGTTTGGTAAAGAATGGTTTGGCTACCAGGGGGCATAAGTTTTAATTTCAGCTTCTGATGTATTTGTAGCAAAATCTGGGCTCCTGAAAACTCTACTACATTTTTTTTTTCTTGGACTGATAGAGCTCATATGGAAAAACCTTTTGAGAATACTTTCTTCCTAAAATAATGCATGGCTTTTCCATATCGACAATAATAAGATGGGACGTAAAGTCACATCTTATTATTGTCGATATCTCTGTTTCAAAGAGTCTGATTTGAAAAATTCTTTCTATGTTGGAGAGCGTTTCCGGTGTGAAATGTTTCTCATATAAATTCATGTTTTTCTTACTGCACAAGTCTGCAACCAAAGGGCGTAAGCTCACGATTCCGTTTACAACAATATCTGAGGGATTAAAAACCTGATTGAAAAACTTGTTTCTTCCGTCAGATACTATTGTTTTCCATACCGGTTCCATTGACTTTGGATAGCTTTGATAAATTTAATTTGTGTCAGAATGGATTCAAAAGACGTGCTTATTACACCTGAAAATTCGGTGTCATGTTTCTTGTTTGAATTTCGATTTAATTTACCAGACATTAAATTTCACAAAATTCAATATTTTGCAATGGGATCTATGACAAACTATAAATCATAATGCATTGCATTTTTTACAGCATAAACTCACAATCATCTATCTTTAAAAAAAAAAAATTTTTAAAGAAAAAGTTATTTTCTGATTTTCAAGCATTTTTTAAAGAAGTAAAGGAAAGAAACGAGCAGCTTACTCTGTTTTCAGCATTAACTACACAGTAAAGTTCTGGTCCCGTGACCTGCTGCCATGGTGACGCAGCTATTTTTAGCACTCTCTTTCTCATTGGGTGAAAGGACAGGCAGGCTACAATCAAACTGGTAATGATGCAGTGACGCTTTTAAAGTTCAGCATTTTCTGGCCGGCATACGTGGGTACCTATGTAAATATAGGCTTTTGCCTCGTATATAAAAAGCAAAGAGGGAAAATGCGAGTGCGTTCATCCGCGAATTGTTCGACCACTTCTAAATGACCTAGAGATCTGAAAATTGGCATGCTGATAGGTCTTAAGGTTTGTATACCTAAAAAAGTACAGGGAAAAAATCAAAATGGCAGTTTTGGAACATTGTCTGCTTGAATTTTTTGCAAATTGTTTGATCACTTCTAAATGACCTAGAGATCTGAAAACTGGCAAGCAAATAGGTCTTAAGGTCCGTATACCTAGAAAAAGTACAAAAACCAAAAAATAAATAAATAAAAGTCGGCTTTGAAACATTGTCTGCTTGAACTTTATTGTTAGATTACTTCTATATAACCTAGAGATCTAAAAATTGGCACGTTGGTAGGTTTTACCAGATACCTGCAAATACACAAAAACCAAAAAAAAAAAAAAAAAAAAAAAAACAGCACTTTGAAACATCAGCTGCTTGAATTATTCTGCCACTTCTACACCTAAAAAAAAAAAAAGTCTGAAAACCAAAAAACTCAAAAGGGTGGCTTAGCTTTACTGTTTCGAAATGCTGATAGGTTTAAAGATAATTTTGTCATAACGACTGAAATGCTTTGATTTCAAATTTTGATTTAAAATTAAGGGGCACCAAAGCCTGCTCTGTTTTACGTCAAACCACATGCATTGATGTCACGCTTTTCTAAATCGTAAAACCGTGATGGATTTTAAATTACTTTTCCTTCCCTTAATTACTTTCCCTTTCTTTACTTTTATGTTAAAAAAATGATTTTACAGATTCACCGTTTGGAGTACGGGCATGATTGCTAGTAATACAAAACAATTTTGCCATGGCACTGAAGATTCCCCATTCCATTGTCATCTATTCCCACACACACTGGCAGCAGGGAGGCTAGATATCAACCTCCTTCAGCAAAGAAAGTGTGTGCTAGAAGGAATGGCCATCTCAGACTAGTGAGCAAGTTTTTAAATGCCGTTGTGACTCCAACTGGACACAAACGTTATACCACAAACCAAGGTTGCTGGAAAAATGGCACTCAAACATCTTGCATTGCAACATCACATGAGATGACATCAATTTTTTTTTTTTTTTTTTTTTTTTGGATTAGAGGTTTAACGACCACCGTGAGCAACTCAATGGGCTATAAGCAGTCGCCCGTCCCTAATTTAGGGTCACTGGTTCCAGGGAAAGGAGAGAGCCAGTGCCGTAAGACAAACACAACATCCCTGCCTCACCAGGATTCGAACCCAGACCCCTTTCGGACGAATGATCAGAGGCCATCGCTTAGACCACTGCGCCATCGGGGCGGCCAGATGATATCATGTCTCCACATTCCATGGAAGAAAGTGATGTTATCACGAGCATACACCACAGGGAGCTATAATAAATTGACACAATCAATCCAAACATTTTGACCACTTTTTTTTTTTTCAGTACAAGAAATGATTCCAGGCCAGGAAAAAAGGGAAATCAAATTCCAGGACTTTTCCACGATTACAGGGGCTGTGCAAAAGTTACTGCATGACCTGCAAAAACCATGAATTTTTAAGTTTAACTCTTTTTTTAACTAACTAATTTTCATAGTCACTTCATCATTTATATGTCATTAGATGCAAAATTAAATGAAGATTTAAAAAATGTCTTAGTTTTTCAAATACCTACTTTTGTTTTTAAGATATGGCATAAAATATAGGGTTCAAAAAACACATTGAAATTCACATTAGCTGTGTATCAATTGTTACAACCACTCATAGACATTCTTCTACCTGATTGGCTGCTTCCTAATGTTATCCTAATCATACTTCAACATTTATAAGGGTTGATGCAGAGCTACAAGAGCATTGTAGTGGTTGCTTCTTGTCAGGGTATAATTTTTGTACCTTCTCAATAATGTAAATACATGTCATGAAAGCTATCAAAACTAATAACTTCATGTTTCAACATAAATTTAGAACGATTACTAGTAATAGAGGTAACAACTTACCTCCAACCAAACATATACACATGTGTATGGCATGTTATGAGCTCGGCAGACACATGCTCCCACCCTGAGAGAGGCTCAACATACGTAGCTATTTGCTAGTTAAAATGAAATATTTACAAGCTAAAACACTATTAATAATATTAATTAAGGGAAATTTAAAAGTTTAAATATTTAAGGTATGTAAATACAATTTAATTAAGTATTGTAAATTAATATTATTAATAGCGCTTTAGCTTGTAAATATCCCATTTTAACAAACAAATAGCTACGTATGTTAAGCTTCTCTCGGGGTGGGAGCACATGTCTGCGAGCTCATAACGTGCCATATACACTATATTGACAAAAGTCACTGGACGCCCCTTCCAAAGCAAATGAACGGATCCGCTGTGTTGTTAAGATGCATGGAACATCTGCAAATGGTATGAAAACAAGCCAACAGCTGACCGCGATCATATCACACTGTAAGATTGAGTGAAAATGTCGCAGAACTGACTTTGAGAAAGGAAAGGTTGTTGGGTGTTATATTAGTGGGTTGTCCATAAGAGAAACCAAGAGGCGTTTAAACATACCCAAGTCAACTGTTTTGGATGTACTGAATAACTGGAAGATACATGGTGTGCCTGAAGCAGCAAAACGTATCGGCAGACCAAAGAAAACCAGTGATAAGGGACGTCGAAGCTTCAGGAGAGTCGTTACAGCCAATCGACGGAGTACTGCACAAAACCTCAGTGTACAGGTGAGTAAAAATGATGGAACCTCAGTATGTACACGTACCATTCGCAGAGAACTTCATTCCATGGTTTACTGTGGCCGTGCGGCTCCTCATAAGCCTTTCATCTCCACTTGGAATGTTACTCGTTGTTTAGCATAGTGTAAAGAACATTAATTGTGGACCACAGATCAATGGAAATGGGTCCTATGGACTCACAAATCCAGATACAGGATCCATTAGTCTGATGGCCGTGTGTGGGTACGGCAGCAGCCGGGGGAACGCTATTTACCACAGTGTACTACTGTTCCTCCGGTCAAGTTTGGAGCTAGCAGTGTACTCATGTGGTGGAGTTTTTCGTCGTACGGTTCTGGCCCACTGGTTATCATGGACAAACCTGCTAACCAACACGTCAACCTCAATATGCTGGACAATTATGCCCTACCAACTCTGTGGCAATACTAAGGAACCAAGCCTTGTTGGTACCAGCAGGATAATGCACCGAGCAATAAAGCAAGGACTGTTATGGTGTGGTTTGATGATAATTCCGTATCGTGTGTGGACTGGCCAGCACAGAGTCCTAATCTTAATCCCATAGAGCACCTATGGGATGTATTAGAGCGTAACATAAGAAGTTTGGAACCAAGGCCTACTACTAAGCAACAGTTAGTGGCAGCATTATGTACTGAATGAAAGCGCATACCTATCGCGGTGTTCCAAAACCTTGCTGAAAGCATGTCTCGAAGGGTCAGTGCATGCATTAAGGCCAAAGGCAGACCGCCTCCATACTAATGGATGTCACTAAATGCTATGTTGTGTTTCTCTTCTAGGAGTTCCGGTGACTTTTGTTAATATATTGTATGTTAGGTTGGAGGTAAGTTGTTACCTCTATTACTAGTAATCGTTCTCAATAATGGTTAAAACTGAAGAACTGTCCACAGCGGACAGAGTAAAAGTAGTTGTTGAGCTGGAAGATGGATATTCTTCAAGGCAGAGTGGGCTGTAATCAATCTACAGTTATTAGGCTACTAAAGAAAGTAATCAATCAACAGTTATCAGGCTACTGCATAATGTTGGCTAGTATGCATTCATAAGGGCTTACATGCAACACAGTTTAAGTGCACTTACAATGAAAACACAGGCATTTTATAGCAGGGGGGAAAATAATCTTTCTTACACAAAGCAGTGACGAGAGAAGAGACTGGCGGATGGCACGGGAAGAAACCCAGTCGACCAAGAGTGTCAAATGCGATGAAATGGAAGCGGATCAAAATGAAGTGCAACTGAAGGGCTACAAACTTTCCTCTAATGTGGAATCCAGTGAGTAGTTTGGATGCTGTTCTTGTGAAAATCACGAGTCCATAGACACCAATGAAAAATGACAACATGTTTAGCCCCATTAAGTAAGGTGCAGCATTATCTGGGACAAACTGAAAAATGGATTTAAAATCATTAAAAATATTCAAAACACATGAATAGTTTCAACAAAGTGACATCTAAACATACAATTCAAAGAATTTTTGCTGGTGACACAGAGTGCTACGAGATTTAAAACTATACCATCTATATACACTCATTGTCATAAAAATACATGCCCTAATTGAATTATTTAAATCCGACGCCTCCCTAAGAAGGAGGCGTCAGATTTAAATGAGATTTTAGTAGTGAGATGGTACATACCAAGGACAGAAGTGATTACAATATCACAACCGCAGGATGATTTCCCGTGGACATACGGTACACATTCCGGTCAGGGCTAGTACCCAGTCGGACTGCCTAGTGCTCGGATACATGTGGTGATACAGTCCAACATGGAGTCAAAGATATACTGTATGTTATCCTGGGACAGATTGGCCCACACTTTTTGCAACTACCGCTCTAAATAATGAACACTGGGACATGGAGAAAGCTGGTGTCCCATCTGGTCCCACACGTGTTCAGTGGGCAAGAGATCAGGAGATCGGACTGGCCACGGAAGCATGACATAGACAGTCCTGGGAAACCTTAGCTGTGTGCCGATGGGCGTTATCTTGTTGTAAAATAGCTTCGGGTCACCCCGCCAGGAAAGGTAGCACACGGAGTTGCAGTATCTCCTGTACATAGCGCTGGGCTGTCAACGTCCCTGTGATCACTGCGAGGAAAGTCTGGCTATCATACACGATGACTCCCCAGACCATCATGCCTGCAGTTAGGGACGTGTGCTGCTGTACAGTGAGGTTGGGATTGCAGCGCTCACTTGCGGTCCTCCACACTCTGACACTGTGGTCGTCCGTTTCCATACAGAAGCGGGATTCGTTGCTGAATACCATACGTTGCCAGTCCATAGCATTCTATGCTGCTGGCACCACTGCAATTGATGCCGATGATGGTCAGGTGTTAATGGCAGAAAACGTAAGGGCCATCGAGAGTGCAGATTTGCCTCTGCCAGGCACCTGGAAATGGTTCTGGCGGACACAGGAGTCCCTTGTACAGCTACCACATGTCTCTGGATATTGGACAGGACATCGTTGCATCTGTGCATGCCACTTTCACGATCCTCTTTGCTGGTGCATGTTGAGAGGCTGGGTGCCTTCCCGTGTCCATTGCAACTAATACGATCACACCATACTGTCTGACCAACCCAAATGGAAGCCGATTCAGCATGCTGGCCACCCTGCCTCTCTCATCCTGATGATATTGCCTCATTCAAACTCTGTCAGTTGTTCGTACGCACATCTACAGTGGCTCCTCGGAATGTCTATCGCTCAGGGATCTCACCTGACTCTTATCGTGCACTTCGGCACGAATATGATCCTTGGGGCTTATAAGGCCACCCCTGCGCGGGGCCTTATAAGCCCCAAGGATCTACTGTGGCTCCTCGGCATGTCTATGGCTCAGGCATCTCACCTGACTCTTACAGTACACTTCGGCATGAATGTGGAGTCCCCTGCGCAGGGCCCTATAAGCCCTAAGGATCTACTGCGGCTCCTCGGCATGTCTATTGCTCAGGGATCTCACCTGACTCTTACCGTGCACTTCAGCACGAATGTGGAGTCTCCTGCGCGGGGCCTTATAAGCCCCCAAGGATCTACTGTGGCTCCTCAGCATGTCTATCACTCAGGGATCTCACCTGACTCTTACCGTGCACTTCGGCACGAATGTGGAGTCCCCTCTGCGCGGGGCCTTATAAGCCCCAAGGATATACTGTGGCTCCTCGGTATGTCTATCACTCAGGGATCCCACCTGACTCTTACAATGCACTTCGGCGCAAATGTGGAGTCCCCTGCGAGGTGCCTTATAAGCCCCAAGGATTATGATAGCAGCACCGGTCTTGGATGTGCGGGCATGCGGAAGCACAAGAAACTTTAATCATTTGCTTGTCTGCCCTACGCGTAGTTATTCGCAGATTTTCGCGTTCGTCGCATGGTTTTTTTCTTGGTATGTGGATTTTTATGACAATGAGTGTATGCAGGGTGAACAAAATAACGAAAATATGTATTTAGATATAGCTTAAGCTCAGGTTACACTTGTTGCTGGATTACATGGTAATCATTAACTGAATTTTTGAAGAACAATTATCGTTCTTCTAAATCTTCTGCTCCACACGTTAAATTCGAATGCTCTGACTGAGGAAGGCAGTGCGCTCAATCATTGGGTTAGTGTGAACAAAATGTTTGGCGTGAACGAGCAGTAGAGACAGGCCCCCACCACAGTGGAATGGAACCACCCACAGGGGATGCGGGTATTATGTCACAGAGTTACTATAAATAGCTAGCACGTGCGTGAAGAACAAGGTTCAGGTGTGGTTTGTTTGGAAGTAACATGGCTCGCAAAGGAAACACGCAGGCGTAGGATTTGAGAGTCATCTTCCTGTATGGATTTAAACTGACCCATTCTGCACGAATTGCCACTTGAAACGTTAACAAAGCGTTTGGGGTGAATACAGCCAATGAACGAACCATACGGTGATGGTTTGAGAAATTTTGAAGCTCAGATACGGACCTGCAAAACGGAGCACGTGGTCACCGACATCTTGCTTTTTCTGACGATGTTCTGTTACGTGTGGTTGAAGTGGACCCCCAAGAAACGTGTCGTGAGATAGCAGCAAAGGTAAGTGTCCACCACATGACACAGTTGTTCGGTGTCTGGCTGCGCTGGGTAAGGTAAAAAAGCCGGACATGTGGCTGCCGCATGAGTTGACAACTGCCAACAAGACTAGGCGTTTGGAAGTCTGCAAGTCACTGCTTGCCAGGAATAAACAGGAACCTCTACTGCATCGAATCGTCACCTGCGACGAGGAGTGGATCCTTTATGATAATCCGAAATGATCTGCACAATGGTTAAGCAAGGCATAGCCTGCTGGACAGCATCCTAAGCTACCCCTACACCCCAAGAAGATGATGCTCCTTGTCTGGTGGTCCACAGCCGGGATAATTAATCGGAGTTTCTTGGCAGAAGGTCAAACCATCAATGCAGAATGTTATTGCGCTGAATTACACCAGATGCCCCAGAAACTGCTACAGAAACAATTGGCTTTGGTCAACAAACATAGTGTTCTTCTGCTCCAGGACTACGCCCACCCCCATGTTGCCCAACGAATGATGCTGACACTAAGTGCCTTAGGCTATGAAACACTGCCTCATCTGCCTATTTCCCGGATTTGTCTCCGGCAGACTATTATCTGTTTTGTCGCCTGGATCACGTCCTGTCTGGGAAACACTTCACGACAGACAACGAGGTTCAAAGTGTGGTTGATGACTTCTTTGGGTCCCAGCCGCAAGACTTTTTCCATTCTGGGATGATGGCCTTGCCGGACAGACGGCAACTATGCGCCGATATCAAGGGGATTCTTTTGCCTCAGCAAGTTGTCCTCCTTTTCAGTTCTCGCCTTCCATGTGTGCTGGTCCTTTGCCAGATATTTCATTCGCACCAACCCAATAGTTCTAGGAAGTGGTATTATACAATTTACAATGACAATGCAAAATGCCAACTCACCATTTCTTTACTTGAACTTCCCACTGGCTGCTTGCTGCTCTTGTTAAACATATTGGGATAAATGTCATTTTACAACATTCATCTAACATGTTTTGCGGCATTTATCCAACATTTAGTACATTTTATGACATTTATTGAACATTTAGTTCGTAAAACGACATTTATCCCAACATGTTTAGCAAGAACAGAAAGCAGCCAGCGGGAAATTCAAGGAAAGAAAGGGTGAGTTGGCACTTTGCATTGTTATTGTAAATTGCACTCTACCACTTCCTAAAACTAATTGAGTACACTGCCACCCTCGGTCAGAGCACTACTGCCTTCCTTGGTAAAACTAATTGAGTACACTGCCTTTCTCGGTCAGAGCACTGCCTTCCTTCATAAAACTAATTGAATACATTTCAATTAGTAAAACTAATTGAAATGTATTCAAATTAGTTTTTTTTTAATGTAAAAACTAATTGAGTACACTGCCTTTCTCAGTCAGAGCACTGCTTTCCTCTGTAAAACTAATTGAGTACACTGCTTTCCTCGGTCAGAGCACTGCCTTCCTCAGTAAAACTAATTGAGTACACTGCTGTCCTCAGTCAGAGCACTGCCTTTTTCGGTAAAACTAATTGAATACACTGCCGTCCTCGGTTAGAGCACTGCCTTCCTCGGTAAAACTAATTGAGTACACTGCCTTTCTCGGTAAAACTAATTGAGTACACTGCCTTCCTCGGTAAAACTAATTGAGTACACTGCCTTCCTCGGTAAAACTAATTGACTCTGTAAAACTAATTGAGTGCACTGCCTTCTTTGGGAAAACTAATTGAGTACACTGCCTTCCTTGGTAAAACTAATTGAGTACACTGCCTTCCTTGGTAAAACTAATTGAGTGCACTGCCTTCCTTGGTCAGAGAATTCGAATTTAACATGTGAAACAGAAGATTTAGAAGAACGACATTTGCTCCTCAAAAATGCTAGAAATATGTATTTTGTAGAACCTCAACTAAAATATACATTAAATGTCAGTATACATGGAGTTTAAAAAAAGAAAAAGGAAAACTGAAAACTGCTCTTAACAATATAAACATACAACTTTGGAAAATGAATTTTAGGGAAACAAATAATGGCAACAAAAAATAACTCCAAGTACGCATTATTTGGAACAAACTGAAAAATGGATTTAAAATAATTAAAAATATGTAAAACACATGAATAGTTTTAACAAAGTGACATCTAAACATACAATTAGAAGAATTTTCGCTGTTGACATTGTTACGAGACTCAACTACAGAATCTACATATGCAGGGGTGAACCACATAACAAAAATATCATGTAATTTACAGGACTTTGACTAAAATGTACTGTATTTTGAAGAATAAAAGATACCCCCACATTTTTTGAGAAAAAAATGTCATTTTCAAGATTTTCATTGTAAAAAAATTAAATTTTATGTATAAAAACAACAGCTTATGAATCATTATCTGGGCACTGCTGGGACTGTACCCCAGATCTCTCGATAATGTTTGCCTTACGCTACAGTGGCCAAAAATCCATGGCACTATGTGTGTTTATCTGTCAGCATCTGACTTCACAAATCAGTAGAGATGGGCTCAGCAACAATAGACAAATTCATCGCTCTTTCCACGTTTTTCTTTGATTAACACATAGCATTCATAAGCACATGATTCATAAGCTGTGTGTTAATTAAAGAAAAATGTAGAAAGAGCAATGACTTCCTCTATTCAAATTGTCTCCACATATTTGGAAGATTTTCACTAGCTTATGAAACATTGAATTCTTGCGATTTGCAAAATTAGCAATGTGCAACACCATTCATGAAAACAATACACCCTGATTCATAAAGAAGTATACAGTTTCCAGATGCTGTAAAACAGTAACAGTTGAAGACACGAACCACAACTGCGGACCGTTAGGTAGATGTACTCAAAAAGTTGGTGTCCCGCTACTGAGGGAAGCGACGTAGGCGATAGCGCCCATGTCACGTGACTAGTCAGTCAAAATGGCAGTGTCTGCAGCGGAGAAGGCATTTTGTGTTCTTGAATTGAGCAAAACGGAATCTGTAACTGTTGTGCAATGGCATTTTCGATCACGATTCAGAAAAAAACTCCAACCAGAAAATCTATCTACGATTGGCATAAAAAATTTGAAACTACGGGGACGACCGCGTGTATCGGAAGAAGTCGTCGATAGTGTTTGCACTGCCATTCGACGAAGCCTGGGAAAATCAACGCGGAGGGTGAGTCGTGAAGTGCAGATTTCACAGCCCACTGTCTGAATAATTTTGAGAAAGAAGCTGAAAATGATTCCATACAAAGTGCAGATATTGCAAAATCTCACTGATTTTGACAAGACAAAGCGCTTTGAATTTTGTGCCGAAATGCAGCACCGTTTTGAAAATGACTATTTTGCCGATCACTTAGTTTTCACCGATGAAGCTACATTTCACGTGAGTGGTGAGGTAAACAAGCACAACGTTTGCTTTTGGGGAACGGAGAATCCCAGATTTACAGTGTAACACATGTGAGATTCCCCTAAGGTAAATGTGTTCTGTGCTGTGTCCAAAAAGAAAGTGTACGGACCCTTCTTTTTTCACGAGAAAACTGTCACGGGAGGCTCTTTTCTGGATATGTTAAGTCTTTGGTTGATGCCACAGTTGCAGGACGACAGTGACAACTTTATTCTCCAATTGGATGGTGCACCACCGCACCGGTTAGGCGACGTGCGAGATTATCTCGATGAATATCTTCCTCACTGATGGATTGGACGAGCCGTGGACTACAACATGCCACTGACCCAATGGCCACCCAGAAGTCCTGACTTAACACCTTGTGACTTTTTCCTGTGGGGGTACGTAAAAGACAAGGTATTCGCCCCTCCCCTTCCTGTTGATCTAGCGGAGCTGAAACAGCGTATCACAGCCACTAATTTTTTTTTTTTTTGTTGTTTGGAGGTTTAACGACCACCGTGAGCAACTCAATGGGCTATAAGCAGTCACCCGTCCCTAATTTAGGGTCACTGGTTCCAGGGAAGGAAGAGAGCCAGTGCTGTAAGACAAACACAACATCCATGCCTCACCGGGATTCGAACCCGGACCCCGTTAGGACGAATGATCAGAGGCCATCGCTAGACCACTGCGCCACCGGGGCAGCCCAGCCACTAATCATTGCACTTGATTCAGATATCTTACCTCACGTTTGGGCGGAAATAGATTATCGGCTCCATGTTGTGTCGTGTGACTAAGGGTGCACACATAAAACATCTGTGACTGTCTCTAAAAAAACTTGAAACATTCCTCTAGAATTCTGTTACAGGTAACAAAATATCTTACATTGTTCTTGTTTTATAGTGCGTTGAAACTGTATACTTCTTTATGAATCACCCTGTATAGAGAAATGGCACTCCGTGCGTCAGCCAATGGCATACATGTACTACAGGATTTGCCAGTGATGTCACACTTTCATACAGCCAATGGCCTCATCAGTGGTTCTCAAAGAGGGATGTGCAAATCTAGTACCAGTGATATGCGATTAGTTAGCAACCATACTGAGTCGCATAGTGAACCGATTTTCATGTCAACAAAATTAACAATTTGAATTTATGGTTAGTGTTGGTAGAGTGAGTGGTGAAGTTACTGTGTAGAGAGGTGGTGCTCCCCTCCACTACCCCTCCAAAACTGGTTTGGCCAATCACTGTCAAGCTTCATCGCTCAGTCACAACAATGATACTTTCGTGTGTTTGTGTGTCACTTGTGGTTGCAATGGGAAAAGAACATCCAACTTTGTGGAGCACTGCCATTAAATATTTTTTTTATTGGAGGTTTAACGACTACCGTGAGCAACTCAATGGGCTATAAGCAGTCGCCCATCCCTAATTTAGGGCCACTGGTTCCAGGGAAGGGAGAGAGCCAGTGTCGTAAGACAAACACAACATCCATGAATCACCGGGATTCAAACCCAGATCCCTTTTGGAAGAATGATCAGAAGCCATCGCTTAGACCACTGAGGCCACTGGGGGCGGCCATTAAATATTTGCCTTTTACAACTACATATTTATATGAAACCGGCTTTTCATCCTTAACCACCATCAAAACAAAATATTGAAACAAGCTGGATGTTGAAGACAACTTACGTTTGTACCTAAGCAATATAACTCCAAATACTGATGAACTTTGCAAGAGTAAACAAGCTCATACATCTCACTGATAATAGTGAGAAGGATTGGCAGTGAAGCACGTAACACCCTAAAATTTAGAAGAATCCCTAATACTATCTTATCATGCATTAGTTACAACTGATGCTAACACCACATGGTTCATTCCACGTGTTTCACTCCACAGCTGGGGGAGGGGTGTCCCCTACTGAAACGTTCCACCACCATTTACAGTTCCATAAAGTAACCAATGTGTGATAAGAGGATATTAGGGATTCTCCTAATTCTCACTGATTACTAAACAAATACGATTTTACCAGTTTTATTAGATTTTACAAACTATCCATGCAATTTCTGTGACATCAATACATGCAATTTTTGCAAATAAATATTAATGTGTGTCATTCATCATCATGGTCAACCATTATTAATCCACTGTTGGATGAAGGTCTCCCCAAGTTTCTTCCACAATGGTCTGTCTTGTGCCATTCCTTCCATGCATGCTTTTGCCAGTCTCCTCCGTGTTACTCCCTCATGCTTTCGAATTTCATCCACTCATCTCGCATGTAGTCTTCTCCCTTGGAATCTAGTCTAAACTTTCGGTTGTGCATTGGTGGTCTGTACTTCTAGCAACATGTCCAGCCCATTGCCATTTCAGGGATTTTACTCTGATTACAATGTCTTCCATGATTACGATGTGTGTATTTGTATGAATATGCATTTTTTTTATTTTACACCCACATATATGCACACATAAACAAAAACATACTGGAGTAAACTTTTCATTTATTAGTAGGCTGCAGCCCTAATATCTAATATACACTATCTACCAACAAGTAATTGGACACCTGTGATAGCAAAGGAAAACGAAGTTTATTCACCTTCAATAGTTGGTGGAGCCTCCACAAGCGGCAATTACAGCTGCGACCCTTCGGAGGCATACTCTAAACCAGGCGCTACACGACGTCTAGCGGTATTTTCTTCCACTCGGCTTGGAGAAGACAGGTCAGTTCCTTCACCGATTTCGGACGATGGGGGCACCCCTTAAGTCGACGCTTCAACTCGTCCTAGAGGTGCTCGATAGGGTTAAGGTCCGGGCTCTGCACAGGCCAGTCCATTCGATTAACCCCATTGTCACCATACCAAGCCATGGTGGACCTCGCAACATGACAGGTGGTATTGTCATCCTGAAAGTAACATGGGTCCACCCCGTAAAACTGCCACAATGTAGGAAGCACATGGTCATCCAAAATGGTGCAGTAGGTCTCGGCGTTGAGTCTACCAGGAATTGCGACCAAGGGTCCCGTGCCATACCAGGAGAAACACCCCCATAGCATAATTCCACAGCCGCCGAACTTCACAGTTGGCACAATACATTCCGGCAGGAGGCGTTCTCCAGGCAGACGCCAAACCCAGACCCTGCCATCCGAACGGTAGAAGGTGAACCTTGATTCGTCGCTCCAGAGAACCTGTTTCCACTGTTCAATGGTCCACTGTCGAGGTTTTTCGCAACACGTTAGCCGAGCAGCGCTATTAGACTTAGGATGCCATCTATCAAGATGATAATGCCTCAATTCACAGGGCATGGAATGTCCAATCATGGTTTGAGGAACATGAGGACGAACTTTCAGACCTCCCTTGGCCTCCCCAATCACCAGACTTAAACATCATCGAGCTGTTGTGGTCTGTGTTGGAAAACTGAGTAAGATCCTGTTATCCTGCTCCTGCAACTCTCAAGACTGGAGCAGTTTCTGCATAAAGGATGGTGTAACATTTCACTAACCACAATCTAGGATTTGTATGGGTCCATTCCAAAGGAGGATTCAGGCAGTTTTGAATGCCAAAGGTGGTCCCACACTCTATTAGGTACATAAAATCTTTTTCTAGTTGTTTACATTAATCTCTCCATGCCCTGTAGTTAACAATGGATAAACATAAAAGTATATAGTACATGCAAGCATTCATAATGCAATGATATTGTAGATAAAGTGCAGAAGAATATCAGTCACTATATCTAAGATAAAGCAATAACATTTTAAAATCATTTAGCAGTCTTTATTGCAGAAAAACACATGAATTCGATCGGATTCCATGTCAACATGGGGAACCATGCTACACTGCAGTAATGGTCTGCAGGGTGTGCAAGCACATTGCCTCACTGTATTTGAATTTTAGATGGCTTGTGAAAGCAGAGGAGAATTGTGCAAAGGTCGATGGCTTGTGAGAAGAGGGTCAAAGGTCAATTGACATTCTTGAAAGACAAGTGGAATTATAATGTACTCAATTATAACTACTAAAAATCCAAAATTTTTTGGCATAGAATACAAATAAACTTTCCAAGCTTTTGCATATCAACCAGATGGCTTTTTCAAGGAAGGTAGACAACTAACTGTTAGCTGTTTACCTTCCTTGAAAAAATTATCTGGTTGATGTGCGAAAGCTTGGAAAGTTTATTTGTATTCTACGACAAAAAAATTCGGATTTTTAGTATAGTTATACTATTTTGAATATAATTTGGTGTACAGTTCCTACTTATTGAAAAATAATGTATTTAGCTAAAACAAAAATGAAGAAGATCAGGGGTCAATGCATGACACAGCTTTGGAGCTGAATGTACCAGAAAACATAGAGTTCATGAATCTCTCGAGAATCATCCTGTTATATGGATTTCTGCAATGGTCCTGTCTGATTTAAATAAGTGAAAACGTGAGTTTTAGATATTTATATTACAAGAGTAAGAGTTGTAACAATGCACATGCACAAGTCAATGATAAAGATTAATATAAACCTAGAATTTGCATGATACACAAATATAAGCAGCAACTATTGTATGAATACACCTATATACAAAGGCCATTCCATAAAAACTGAGAGTATTTTTTTTTTTTGAGTTGTAGACAATGCAAAGGGGAAAAATAACCATGCAGACGACTAACTGAATTAAGGAAGTATCCATGGCAACAGTTACTAGGCATGGAAGATGATTCTGGTTTTGTTATTGTGCAGTTGTTTAAGGTATGTCTGCAGTTTGCCATACAACAATGGAGATGAGTGATTCAGAGTTAAGAACTAAAATGTGTTGTGCAATAAAATTTTGCTATTGTTTAATGAAAAAAGTTGATTTAATGAAAAATGCTTACAAAGATAAATGCTTGGGTGAGTCAATGATTTTTAGATGGCACCAGGATTTCAAAAACAGGCATTTGTCAGCAGAACTTGCTCCTAAGTCTGGTCGACCTGAAAGTGTTGTTACGGAGCATATTGTTAACACTGTTTGGACAATCTTGCAAAAAGATTGACGAATGACGTGTGAAGGCATAGCACTGTCAACTAATATTTCAAAAACGTCAGCATTTCTCATTCTATGTGATAAATTACTGCTGCATTGTGCAGATGGGTACCTCATCACCTGTCCGCCAAACCGAATGAGCTGAGAAGGTGATGATAATTTTCTTTGGCCATGAAGGTGTAGTCTACCAGCATGACGTTTCTCCACATATTACTGTCAATGCTGAGTATTACATTTCAGTCTTGAAGCGTCTGCGATGACACATATCGATTAAGTGACTGGAACTGGTCGGCAAGTGAATCCTACACCATGATAACGCCCACCCACATGTGGCTGCTTGTGTTCAACGGTTTCTTACGAAATGCAGTATTGAAATCATGCCACAGCCATACATGAGACTGACCAAGAAACAAAAAGCTGAACTTCTTAATCGGGCAAAAAAAAAAAAAAAAAAATCAGAACACGCAACACGAAAGTGTGAATATAAAGCAGCACGAGCAAGATGAAATTGTTCACTGTATTCACAATATAAAATTACTGAATTCAAAACAAAATGAAGTGATTTTAAAAGACACTGCTTCAAACATCTCTTTCTCTCTCCCTGCTTTCTTCTCAGCAAGTTACATGGGCATATTTGTCTTTTGTTGGTTCTGCAGCTGCACAGCAATCTTTGCTTAGTTTTTCTTTCTGTTGCTGTAATTCCCTTCCTATTTCTTCACCACTTGTCTTTCCTCCTCCCCTTTTATTCCCTCAGATGACAATTTATCCATCATGCTGAAAGAACTTTTAGCCTGAGGACCATGAACACATGATATCAAAGCTTTAACTATTTCAGATAAATGGTGTGGCTTTCAGAATATGAACATTTTTTAACCCCATGCATCAATTCTAACAAATTTTCAAACTCTGTCACTTCCATTTTTGGAAAATTTCCCCTCCCTTATCAAGCTTAAGTGCAGACATTTATGGGGGAAAGTAACTCTGAACAACAAAGGATAGTGAGAACATTGCAGGAAGAAAAAAATATGATTTCGGGAGAAATCTTCGCTCCAACCGACTTCCGTTTTCAGAAACTTCTTCCTCCATTTTTAGGTTGAAATACAGTATTTGTGGAATAAAAGGATATTTATAAACAATACCGGGCAGATAGAACATTGCGAGGAAAAAAAAAGATTATTAAGAAATCTTCGCTGCATCTAACTTTCGTAAGACGGAATGCCGTCGTCAAACGAAAAACGAATCCCTCTCCCCCATCATTACCCCCTAAAATTTCTGTTCAGTTGTGCATTGATCTCGAGAGTGCCCAAAATGATAACGGAAATGGCAGAATTCTTCAAATCCACGGAAGAATCTCATGCCTGAAGATTACAGGATAATCTTTGCGCCATCTTAATTTCTATTTTTGGAAATCGTTGCTCACAGTTTCATGCTGAAATACAAACATTTATGCAATAAAATAACATTTAATAAAAATATTGGGAACAGGCAACATTGTGAGAAAAAAGAAATTACGATTACGGGAAAAATCGTCACTCCGTTTAACTTCAGTTTTTGAAAGTTTTCAAAGACAAATGCCATCCCCAGATGAAAAACGACACCTCCACCTGCCATTTCTCTTCAGTTCAGCATCGATCTCGAGAATGACCCAAATGATGACAAAAAAAGCGGAATTCCGCGAATCCGCAGAAGAATCTCCTGTATGCACAGCCTGCCTACAGTCCTGACCTTGCCCTATGCGATTTCTGGTTGCTTCCAACAATGAAGGAGAAGTTCCGTGGCACAAACTTCAACACAGATGCTGACGTTATTCAAGCTGTACAGTGGTCACTAAAGCAGCTTCCACAAAATGCCTTCGCCACATGCTTTGAAAAGTGGACAGAACGATATGACCGCTGCATATCATCCGAGGGAAGATACTTTCAGAGAGAATATAACATGTATTTTGATGTACCTATATTACTTCATTTTGTGTGATTTTACTCCGAGTTTTTATGGAACGGGTGTTGTACACAGATCAGCCAAAACATGAAAACCACCTACCTAATATGATGTAGGTCATCTTCTCGCAGCCAAAAGAGCTCTCACACGATGAGTCATAGATTCAATAAGATGTTGGTAAGTGTCTCTTGATATTCGGTAACATGACTGCAACAGGAGATCCTGCAGTTCCCGCAAATTATGTGCTTGGGGTGATGCTGCTGGCACCCATTTCTCCAACTCAAATCCTTGATAGGATTCATGTCCAGCAAATTTGGGGGCTATGACAATAAATGGAATTCCTCGTCAGGTTCTCGGAACCATTCCTGAACCTTCTTTGCAGTGTAGCATGAAGCATTCTCTTGCTGAAAAACGCCATTTTCACCAGGGAATACAGTAGCCATAACAAGGCGTACATGATCAGCCATGATGTTCAGTACATGGCATCTGTCAGAGTTCACTCTACATGAATAATGGGTCCAAGTGTTCCCCTGTCAGAGTTCACTCTACATGAAAAATGGGTCCAAGTGTTCCCCTGTCAGAGTTCACTCTACATGAATAATGGGTCCAAGTGTTCCCCACAAAATATTGCTCAAACCATCACACTTTCTCCAACCACCTGGATCTGTCTCACAGTACATTCAGGTGAGACTTCCTTGGATAAACGTCACACACAAGCTTGTCTGTTAACATGGTGTAATAGAAAGCGGGATTCGTCAGTCCGTAAGACCGTCTTCCAGTCTTCTACGGTCCAATGTTGATGATTATGTGCCCACTGCAAGTGTTGCTGATGGTGAATGACTGTAAGCATAGGCACAGAAATGGGTCTGCTGCTGTGGAGAACCATATCCAGAGCGTACAATGAACTGTGTGTCCAGACACATTGTGCCCTTCACTACATTTTACATGATGGGTAATGTCACCCACAGTAGTCCTCCTGTTGCTGCGGACAAGACGAGACAGCCAGTGCTGACCTCTGGCATCAGTGGGGCATGGCCTGCCCATACGGGCCTTGACAATGGCTCAAAATGTCACCCATTTCAGACCATCTTTGATAGGTACTAACTACTGCATAGCGTAAGCAGCTTACCAGTATCGCTGTGTTTCAGAGATACTCTTACCAAGGCGTCTTGCCATAACGATCTGGCCTTTGCCGAATTTTCTTTGCTTTTTCCATGTTGTAATGAAATGAAATACTGACTGAGAGAGCTACGACCTAGATATTATTTGCGATCTTGGCATGTGACACTGATTGGCTGCACGCACACTTATTTGTATAATGCAGAAGTGGTTTTAATGTTTTGGCTGATTGGTGTATATACTATATAATTTCCATTTTTTTCCTTTACTTACTTGTAGTTCTTTGAAAACTCCAGCATATGAACATATTGTAGCAATCACAAAAATCCCTACTGGAGCTAGGAAATATTGGTATATTGCAGCTTTAACAACCTTAAACCTCCGTCTGAAAAATATATTTTTTTTTACCATTTAAAAACGTTACAACACTACATATAAGCTAATACCATTAACAATTTTAAAGTACAGGGTGATTCATAAAGAAGTATACAGTTTCAACACAATATAAAACAAGAACAATGCAAGATATTTTATGTTGCCTGTAACAGAATTGTAGGGGAATGTTTAAAGTTTTTTTAGAGACAGTCACAGATGTTGTATGTGTGCACCCTTAGCCACATGACACACATCGAGCCGGTAATCCATTTCCGCCCAAACACGAGGTAAGATATCTGAATCAAGTACAGTGATAGTGGCTGTGATACGCTGTTTCAGCTTCGCTAGATCAACAGGAAGGGGAGGGGCGAATACCTTGTCCTTTACGCACCCCCACAGGAAAAAGTCACAAGGTGTTAAGTCAGGACTTCTGGGTGGCCATTGGGTCAGTGGCATGTTGTAGTCTGCGGCTCGTCCAATCCATCGGTGAGGAAGATGTTCATCGAGATAATCTCGCACATTGCCTAACCAGTGCGGTGGTGCACCATCGAATTGGAGAATAAAGTTGTCACTGTCGTCCTGCAACTGTGTCATTAACCAAAGACTTAACATATCCAGAAAAGGGCCTTCCATGACAGTTTTCTCGTGAAAAAAAGAAGGAGCCGTACACTTTCTTTTTGGACACAACACATTTACCTTAGGGGAATCTTGCACATGTTGCACTGTAAATCTGGGATTCTTCATTCCCCAAAAGTGAACGTTGTGCTTGTTTACCTGACCACTCACATGAAATGTAGCTTCATCGTTGAAAACTAAGTGATTGGCAAAATCGTCATTTTCAAAATGGTGCTGCATTTCGGCAGAAAATTCAAAGCGCTTTGTCTTGTCAAAATCAGTGAGATTTTGCAATATCTGCACTTTGTATGGAATCATTTTCAGCTTCTTTCTCAAAATTCTTCAGACAGTGGGCTGTGAAATCTGCACTTCACGACTCACCCTCCGCATTGATTTTCCCGGGCTTCATTGCATGGCACTGCAAACACTATTGACGACTTCTTCTGATACATGCGGTCGTCCAGGACTTTTAAGTTTGCACAAACAGCCCGTAGTTTCAAATTTTTTATGCCAATTGTAGATAGATTTTCTGGTTGGAGGTTCTTTTCCGAATCGTGATCGAAAATGCTGTTGCACAACAGTTACAGATTCCATTTTGCTCAATTCACGGTGGCAGCAACTCGACGTCGTTCCAACCGATGTACATCGGTTTGAACGATGTCGAGTTGTGCCACCTAACATTTCAGGCATTTCCTTGCCCAATTCTCATTTCCGTGACTTTCTCTGATTTCCTCTGACTTTCCAGAATGTGGACACCCTGGACATAAAATGTCCAGAAAATGTTCCTTATCAACTGTTGTGCTGTCAGGAATAAATTTGAAATGGACAATGCCGTGAGAATAAAAAACACCTCCGATATGACTTCCCTTTGCTGTGATCCTGCCTGAATTTCTTTGATCGCTGTGAAGACGGTGATTTCCCTGTTGAAGAAGCACGTTTTGACTGAATATCAAACAAGTACCACCATGTTTCATCCCCTGTGATGATGCTATCCAAAAACGTAGGATTGCTATCGGCTTTGTCGATTAATTTGCCCGATATCCACATCCGTTCATCCTTTTGTTCAGAGGTCAAAAGGTGAGGGACAGCGTGCTGACACATGCGGTGCATGTTAAGATCCTCCATCAAAATGCGTTGGTATGCGGTCTCCGACAGGTCAGTTGTATTACCGATTTCCTCAAAGGTTCAGCGACGATCTTCATGAACACACTGCACCACCATCATAATGTTTTTCTCACTCCGTCCAGTCACAGTTCAACCACAGCTTATCGTCGTTTGAAACGACGATACCATTCGTACACCTTTGCCATCATAGAGTGACTTTACACCTTCCAAAGAATGTCTAAGGTCTCTGCAGCTGTTTAACCCAAACACTGACAAAATTTAATGTTACAACTTTGGTTTTCAAAAGCCGTTTCTCATATCGCAGAAGACAGACAACTAACCACAGCAGCAAACGTCTGTGCTCGCATTCCAATCATTTCCCATGGGCCAAACCATTCTGAATACGAAGGGGAGGGATAGTGGGGTGTATTTCAGATGCAGTAACTTTAACTATTAGGGGTGCAACTTAATTCTCGGCCCCTAACCGCAAGCGATCATAGAACGTCGGCAAATGCAAATAGTTGTGTGCAATAATGGCTGATTGCAGTGCAATCCAATAGCTTTCCAGACAAGCGTAACTGCTCACAGCTGTAGTGACAGAAGGGACAAAAGTTGACGGTGAAAGCAATGTTGTTCGAGAAGCAACATTTGAGGCACTGCCTCATGTTTGCGTTTCAGCTGAAAAAAGTGCCAGCAAATGATCTGTGCTGCTTTGGGTGAGGCTGCTGTGTCCTACAGTACGTGTAAGAAGTGGTTCCAGCAGTTTAAGCAGGGAAATTTCGATCTCCATGATGCAGATGTCTGGGACAGTCACAGAAAGTTGACGATGAGGAACTGGAACAACTGTTGGACGCGAATCCCTGTCACACACAGTCAGAGCTCGCCCAGGAACTCGGAGTAACACGGCAAGCCATTGCAAAGCGCCTGCACAAGCTTGGACGGATTCACAAGGAGGGCCGTTGGGTGCCCCACCAACTCACAGCTGCGAACAAGTCTAGGCGCTACGATGTTGCTGTGTCCTTGCTCTCCAGATTCAAGAAGAAGGATTTCCTCCACAAGATTTTGACCTGTGATGAGAAGTGGATCCTCTACAATAACCTTAAGCGGCACAAATCGTGGGTTTATCCACGTCAGCCTACCGCCAAACCGAATATCCATGCCTGGAAGTTGTTGCTGTGCATATGGTGGGATCAGCACGGTGTCGTACACTATGAGTTATTCAAACCTGGTGAAACGGTCAATGCTGAGTGTTATTGTCAGCAACTTATTCGTGTGAGTGACGCACTGGAGGCAAAAAGGCCATACACCGGCAAGGGCAGAAGGTCGGTCCTGTTGCTTCAAGATAATGCGCATCCTAACACCGCAAAAACAACTTCAAACATGATCACCGACCTGGGATGGGAGATTTTGTCCCAACCCGGCGTGTTTTCCAGACTTTGCCTCGTTTGGATTATCTCCTCTTTCGCTCCCTGCAACATCGGCGGAGTGACACGCACTTCACTTCTGTCGAAGAGGTCCACACAAGTATTGATGACTTTATCAACTAGAAACAGCCCTCTTTTTTCCGGAGTGGCTTTCGACAGATTCCTGACCGATGGCTCAAATGTATCCAACACAATGGGGATTATATTATTTGCATATTTAACGGCATTAAATACCAACAAAGTGCGCATATTTATTTGCAAGTCATTAATGACATATCAATCAAAAAAGCCAAACACTTACCTAAAAGCAGAGTTCGCCAAAATGCGTAATTACGTGTCTAGGACGCGTCGAAAAGTGTGTTTACGCCTTGAAATTTTGCCAACGCGTAAAAATACAAATCGAGAATTTTAAGCTGAAAATTTTTCATTTTCAACTTTTTATTCGAATTTTGTATTTCAATGATATGATCAGCGATATCCTTTGTTACCTCAGGCCAGATCTCACGTTGTAGACGATCCATACGACCGGAGCTATGATGGTGTGACCCGCCAGCCAGTCAGGGCGTGACGTCAGGGAGACATCGTTCCTTACCTTGACGTCGTCGTCTCGTCGGGAGCGCAATCGCATCGCAAAATTCCTGTCATTGCTGCTACAGCTCGTGCTCGATCAGATGAGTGAAGTACGTTTCGCAATCGCAATTCTGGAGCGCCTTGTGGTCGTGATTTGTAGAGATTGAAACAGCTTTATAAGACACTGTAGTATCAAATGATGTGTCGAAACAGTGCACTTTAACGCCATTTTTTTTTTTCGGCTAGACTCAGTCCAATGGTGTAGAAAAGAAACAAAACGCAGAGGAAGGAAACAACAAAATCTGCAAAAAACTAGCGGTGGAAATACGAAAGCAGCCAACGAACATGGACACTTCATTAGAAAATGAAGAATGCGTTGTGTTACATCAACGTCAAAGTTGGAAATTAATTCTTGTTCTTTACCAAAATGGTACAAAGAATTTCCAGGGATTAATTTTCCATGGGCTTGTAGTGTTTATGTTATTTATGTATTATATATATATTTTTTTAACTAAAAAAAGAAGCAAAACATCCAAATACATTCAGTAGTAGTGAAATATTTTTTAATATGAAAAAAAAAAAAACAGGGTTTTTTTTATATATACATAATTTCCCGGTGTTTTCGCAATTTTTTTTTTTACTTCACTCGTTAATTTTTCTAAAATACTCCTCACTTTTAAAAATTACTCCCTGAATTTTTCCAAAGGAGTAAAAATACTCCTTCAAATTATTTGTTCGGCGAACTCTGCCTAAAAGCTCTTGGCTACTTTCTTGCTATACACTTCATGCACGTCAATTAGAACATCCGGTTATGTAGCTGGCCTTCAAAGTTTGAAACTTTCAGCTTATAGGGCGCTGTTTTATATTCGTTCTTCCGGTCATGAAACATCGTATTTTTATTCACAGGACAAAAAAACGCTGACCTCTGTCTGCCCGTATGACATGTAACATAGCTCGTCATCACTAGGTGTATACTCACTATAACGTGAGTGTTGTCAACATTTCATTACGCCTATTTTTTATCGTATTCCTCTTTCACTCCCCCATATGCAACATGGCCTTAAAATTCACAATTCAAAAAATGGTACTCACTTTGAAAACACTTATTCACCCACCTAATAAATACTCATATATAGTACTCTCAACCATTTACACTCCCCATAAAACCACTCTAAGGCACACTATATGCAACACATTCATACACTCAATTAAAACCACTATGTACATAATTACACTATTTACATTCCACGGCAGTCAAATTGTTGTCAACTGTGACTAATGTAGTGCTCCATCTGCCTCATATACCAAACAAACCCTACAGCAAAAAAGCTCATTCAGCCCGTCATATACAATCCCCTAGCGCTTTCAACAGTATCTCTGTCATCCTCAGGAGGTCGATGTGTCTCTCTGCCAACGATGGGGATTATTTCTCTGATTAGGTACGTATTCGATTTGCTATAATTTGCTGTCAACGTGTTGTGCCTGTGGCCGAGAATTAAGTTGCACACCTAATACATGCTTGCGTTGTCACGGGTAGGTGCTGTTCCCAAACTTTTGGATTGCCGTCGTCTCTGTGATGATGGCGGGCAAAACACGTAAGAAGAATAACAAATAAAGGTAAGTATATCATGCTAGTTACGTTAAGAGATTAGTTCTACGAACTTTCTTTATAAAAGTTCAAATCTCTTAACATAACTAGTGTGATCTTTTCACCTTTATTTGTTATTTATCCTACTCTGTATACACGAATCATAAATTTACAATTAGTCTTTTTTCTATGGATCAAATTGCCCCCCCCCCCACCACCACCATTCCTTTGTCCTTGGATCCATCTTCGGTTCAACAAAAATTTTGAAACAAATAAGATTGCTGAAAATATATCACACATAAAAGCAAAAATGGATATTTATACTACTACCCTTACATTAAGAAAAAAATATGAATTATATATCACAGAAACAAAACAAAAATAAAATATTCAAGATGTTCACAAACCTTGTGAAAGGAATCTTAGGACAGCACCAAAATACACAACAGAAAGGAGGTCCTTGAAGTGGAATCAACTCTTCTTCCATTTTCTCAATCAGTTTCTTTTCTTTACGCGCATAACTAACGACAACCCAGAAGTATGTCACCATAGGAGCCGGGAGACATCTGAAAAAATATTACGTAAGTCTCTATGTTTTCATCATGGTTACATGCAAAGCTTTAAGAAATTCACAAAAGAGAATTACTAAATCTTGTAAGTGTGCATAAGGTAAATGCTGTACATGACTTATCTTTTTCACTTCTATTTCTGCATCAGAAAAAAAAAAAAAATATGAAGCTGTCTTGAGTGCATGTTTTAACCATGAAATTGTCCTTTTAGAATTTAGATAATTTTCATTATATGTATCTATATATTAGTATGTTCAAAAAGTTCCGGAACTTTTTGAATATTTGCCAAATATCAGGGAATTACGTCATTCCCCGCCGAGCAAGTGAAGAGCATCCTGTGACCGACCAGCCAGAACTGGTTTGATGCAGATCCAACACGTACAGCATATGTGCGTAGTTCATGATTACAGGTCTTCGAGGCTCTCCGTCGCGAGGACAACGATGCCAAATTTTGAACGGCGTTCAAGTGCAAAATTTTGTGTTCTGCTCGGAAAATCTTTTGCTGAGACTTTTCAAATGATCAAGTCAGCGTACGGTGAGAGTGCAATGAGTCGAACTAGAGTTTATGAGTGGCATCGACGATTCGAAAACGGGCGACAGAGTATCGAGGATGACCTTTAACATCAACAACGGATGAACAATTCGTCATTGTCAAAGAAATTGTGGAAAATGACCGTCGAAAACCTGTTGCAGAGATTGCAGAAGTTGCCGGCATCTCGGTTGGAAGTTGCCATGCCATTTTAACAGAGAAACTGGACATGCATCACGTGTAATAACAAATTGTTCCCAAAAATATGACACAAGAAATGCCAGGCCCGACCCGTTCCCACCTAGTTAATGTCAGGCCCGGCCCGGCCCAGCCTGCCATAGGTTTCATTTGCATAACTGTCACTTGCTTTAACATAGACGGTATTTGTACTGTAACTTTTTGGGAATAACTTTGACTAGAGCTCATGTAAAAAAAGGGCATAAGCAAGTTAACTAACTCACCAGTAAACAGAAATACAGTAAATGCAATAAATGGTATTCAGTGAACTTAAAGTAAATTATCATAATTCAATAATTGAACCTTTCATAGCATCAGATCACTGTTTATACGAGTTAAGTACTGTCTTCTTTGATGCTTTTGCCCAGAACATAATATTAGGTGTGCAACTTAATTCTCGGCCCCTAACCGCAAGCGATCATAGAACGTCGGCAAATGCAAATAGCTCTGTGCGATAATGGCTGATTGCAGCGCCATCCAACAGCTTTCCAGGCAACCGTAACCGCTCACAGCTGTAGTGACAGAAGGGACGAAAGTTGACGGTGAAAGCAATGTTGTTCGAGAAACAACATTTGAGGCACTGCCTCATGTTTGCGTTTCAGCTGAAAAAAGTGCCAGCAAATGATCTGTGCTGCTTTGGGTGAGGCTGCTGTGTCCTACAGTTACGTGTAAGAAGTGGTTCCAGCGGTTTAAGCAGAGACATTTCGATCTCCGTGATGCAGATGTCTGGGACAGGCACAGAAAGTTGACGATGAGGAACCGGAACAACTGTTGGACGCGAATCCCTGTCACACACAGTCAGAGCTCGCCCAGGAACTCGGAGTAACATGGCAAGCCATTGCAAAGCGCCTGCACAAGCTTGGACGGATTCACAAGGAAGGCCGTTGGGTGCCCCACCAACTCACAGCTGCGAACAAGTCTAGGCGCTACGATGTTGCTCTGTCCTTGCTGTCCAGATTCAAGAAGAAGGATTTCCTCCACAAGATTCTGACCTGTGATGAGAAGTGGATCCTCTACAATAACCTTAAGCGGCACAAATCGTGGGTTTATCCACGTCAGCCTACCGCCACACTGAATATCCATGCCTGGAAGTTGTTGCTGTGCATATGGTGGGATCAGCACGGTGTCATACACTATGAGTTATTCAAACCTGGTGAAACGGTCAATGCTGAGTCCTACAGTACGTGTCAGAAGTGGTTCCAGTGGTTTAAGCAGGGAAATTTCGATCTCCATGATGCAGAACGCCTGAGACAGCCACAGAAAGTTAACGACGAGGAGCTGAAACAACTGTTGGATGTGGATCCCTGTTGCATACAGTCAGAGCTCGCCCAGAAACTCGGAGTAACATGGCAAACCATTGCAAAGCGCCAGCACAAGCTTGGATGGATTCACAAGGAGGGCCGTTGGGTGCCCCACCAACTCACAGCTGCGAACAAGTTGAGGAGCTACGACGTTGCTGTGCCCTTGCTCTCCATATTCAAGAAGGATTTCCTCCACAAGATTTTGACCTGTGATGAGAAATGGATCCTCTACGATAATCCTAAGCAGCGCAAATCGCAGGTTTATCCAGGTCAGCCTACCACCAGTACCGCCATACCGAATATCCATGCCAGGAAGTTGTTGCTGTGCATATGGTGGGATCAGCGCGGTGTCATACAATTATGAGTTGCTCAAACCTGGTGAAATGGTCAATGCTGAGCGTTATTGTCAGCAACTAATACGTGTGAGTGACGCAATGGAGGCGAAAAGGCCATACACCGGCAAGAGCAGAAGGTCGGTCCTGTTGCTTCAGGATAACGCGCGTCCTCACACTGCAAAAACGACTTTGAACACGATCACCGACCTGGGATGGGAGATTTTGTCCCACCCGGCGCATTCTGGCGTTACTGCAGGTAGGCTGACCTGGATAAACCCGCGATTTGCGCTGCTTAGGATTATCGTAGAGATTATTATTTCTCATCACAGGTGAAAATCTTGTAAAGGAAACTTCTTTTTGAATATGGAGAGCAAGGACACAGCAACATCGCAGCTCCTAAACTTGTTCGCAGCTGTGAGTTGGTGAGGCACCCAACGGCCCTCCTTGTGAATCCGTCCAAACTTGTGCAGGCGCTTTGCAATGGCGTGCCATGTTACTCCGAGTTTCTGGGTGAGCTCTGACTGTATGCGACAGGGATCGGCGTCTAACAGTTGTTTCAGTTAGTGTGTGGTTGACCATCACATGTTTTCTTGATGCTGGTATGTCCGTCGATGGTATATTTGCAGTACACCCTTGATGAAGTTGTCCTCAGGAACCTTAGAGTTCTTGCCACTTGGGTGACAGAATTACAAGAGATATAACAAAAGTTCTGCACACGTTAATTTAAAATGGAAGTGGATGACACAATCGGGAAAATTATTGCATCAAAATCACACTCTCAGCAACACAGTGGTGTAAGAATGACGTGCTATTATCTGCTGCGTGGATGTGGGAGGGTTTGGAAATGGAAGTGTGCAGCTCCTCAGATTGAGTCTCATATAGACCAGCGCTCGCACATGAAAATAGAATATGCACGTATTTCTCGATGTATCGAGATTTAAAAACATGTTTTTCATACGTTATTCTTTTTCAGTTAGAACCATTCAATGCTGGTTTTAACTGTTGTAACTTTTTACATGTTATATTTCCTTTGAGTGAAAAGCAATTTCTTAGTTGGAAGTTATTAATATTCACTGCGAATATATATCATCTCGGTAATCAAATTTGATTCAAGGGAAAATATTTCACGTACCTCTCAGTTGTAGGTGGTCGATGTTCAAATCTTTGCACGGTTGTTCTCGTCGGGTTCTTGAGTGTAGGCTTTTTTAGAGGTTAGTCCGCACATTTTCTTGACTAGGATATACTTTTTAGTTGAACTACGGGAGGCACATGAAGACAAAAGAGATGTGAAAATTACGTTGGGAGACTTGAAAAAACAGGAAAACGAATCACTTGAAAAAATATTCGTACGAGAAAATGCAATCACCAAAAAAAAAACTTAGGCAGACTTCCTGGATGTATTGTCCGATGCATTTTGGCAGATCTGTCTGCCACCTTCTGGGACCTCTGGTCGTCCATTCTCTTTGTAGTCTACGTTGAATATGCCACGTGCTCATTAGTAGTGGAGTAGAAATGGCAATTCCATGGAAGATACGGACTGAAGAAGAAAACAAAAAATGGAAAGGCAAACAGAACAGAAACAATGCAAACACACAGACATAAAGTGGAAAAGAAAAAAAATCCAGTCTTCAAATCATAGGAGTGGCAACGCAACACATTCGATGACATGTAACACACAAAGATTCCCAGACTGAGCACGTGGCATATTTAACGTAGACTGCAGAGAGAACGGTCGACCACAGGTCCCAGAAGATGGCAGACAGATCTGCTGAAATGTATCGGACAATACATCCAGGAAGTCTGACAAAGTTTTTTTGGTGATTGCATTTTCTCATGCGAATATTTTTTCGAGTGATTCATTTTTCCGTTTTTTCAAGTTTTCCAACGAAATTTTCACATCTCCGTTGCCTTCATGTGCCTCCCGTAGTTCAACTAAAAAGTATATCCTGGTCAAAAAATGTGCGGACTAACCTTTAAAAAAAGCCTACACTCAAGAACCCGATGAGAACAACCATGCAAAGATTTGAACATCAACCACCTACAACCGAAAGGTACGTGAAAGATTTTTCCTTGAATCAAATTCGATTACCGAGATATACAGGGTGATTCATAAAGAAGTATACAGTTTCAACGCACTATAAAACAAGAACAATGTAAGATATTTTATGTTACCTGTAACATAATTTTAGGGGAATGTTTCAAGTTTCTTTAGATACAGTCACAGATGTTCTATGTGTGCACCCTTAGTCACACGACACACATCGAGCCGGTAATCCATTTTTGTGCCCAAACGCGAGGTAAGATATCTGAATCAAGTGCAGTGATAGTCAGAAAGGTTGTACATCTGCACTTTGTATGGAATCATTTTCAGGTTCTTTCTCAAAATTTTGCAGACAGTGGGCTGTGAAATTTGCAATTCACGACTCACTCTCCACGTTGATTTTCCCTGGCTTCGTTGAATGGCAGTGCAAACACTATCGACGATTTCTTCCGATACACGTGGTCATTCAGGACTTTTAAGTTTGCACAAACAGCCTGTGGTTTCAAATTTTTTATGCCAATCATAGATATATTTTCTGGTTGGAGGTTCTTTTCCGAATCGTGATCGAAAAGGCCGTTGCACAACAGTTAGAGATTTCGTTTTGCTCAATTCAAGAACACAAAACGCCTTCTCCACTGCAGACGCTGCCATTTTGACTGACTAGTCACTTGACACGCGCGCTATCGCCTACGTCACTTCCCGCAGTAGCGGGACACAAACTTTATGAGTACATCTACCTAACGGTTCGCAGTTGTGGTCCGTGTCATCAACTGTTACTGTTTTACAATATCTGGAAACTGTATACTTCTTTATGAATCACCCTGTATATTCGCAGCGAATATTAATAACTTCCAACTGAGAAATTGCTTTTCACTCAAAGGAAATATAACATCTAAAAAGTTACAACAGTTAAAACCACCATTAAATGGTTCTAACTGAAAAAGAATAACGTATGAAAATATAAACTCTGCAGGGGAAAAACTCCAGCACAGATCCACACTGCCTTGCAAGAAGTTTGTGGAGAAGGAACTCTTGATTGAAGCACAATTTCTTTCTGAGGACAAAGCTGAGAACGAAAATTCGTCATATCGTCCCAACTTGCTGGAAGCGGGAGCGATCTTGCTGCGTGACAATGCATGGTGTCATGGTGCAGCGTCGCTATTGGGACATTTGTTGAAATATGGCCGGGAAACTTTATTCCACCCACCATACAGCCCTGATCTCAGTCCATCCAACTTTGACTTTTTCCCAGAGTTAAGAAACTGGCTCAGTGGCATCCGCTACAAATCGCTGGACAAACTGTCATTGGACATGACGAGAGTAACACGACAGCTGAACGAAGATGGTGGGCATCCAGGACCCACTTCACCACTAGCAAGCTGTCATCAGCAGCGGAAGGGAGTACACTGAATGACAATAAGGTAAGTTTTCTCCGTTACTTCAAAGTTTTCTCAAAAATGGACAGTGTGCAGAACTTTTGTTATGGCCTCTGTATCTGTCTTGTGCCAACAATGTGTCCACGATCAAAGTTGCTCAGATCACCACGTTTGTTCGTTACGATACAGTGTTGGGAAGATCGGATCATATGTAGAGGATTTTAGGAAGGGAATGTCTGGCCCTGGGTCTTAAACAACCCTTACAAGTAGGAAGCTAGGAGATTTGGCCTAGAGTGCCCGATAGGAAAATGACACGGAAGCGAAGTAGAAAGGGGGAGGAAGATGCCCTTATTTATCACCGGGGAGGCCAGTACCCCGGGTCCGATGGCTTAACGTGCCCATCCGACACACTGCAAATATTTAGTGGATCGAGCTTTCGTACCTGCCTGGGATCAAACCTGAGGTCCTTTCCGTGGCAGTCACGAACGTTGCCCACAAGGCCACCACCCTCGGCCCAACACTGTTGGAAAGCCCTGCTCTCCACCTATTTATCTATATTTGGTTTGGGTCTGTTCCATTTTGTGTGGGGATGTCTATGTCAACTGCTCATCACCCCTATCGCTAATGTTTTGTCTACTGAGTGTACACTTACGGACAATGAAATTTGCGCACCAAGAAGGAAGCACCGAATTGAACTGAAATTTTATGGATGTAATGATACAGACGAACGATACACATGATGGCAAAAACACAGCTGTAGGACAATTACAGAGGCATCTGTGGCACGTAGTTCGGTCATCTTCAATAGCGCGTCAGACTGCCTTGTGCGACAATATGTGCTGCAATACAGTCCGGCATAAAGGCGAACAGATGCCTGTTGTTGTCCTGCGGCAGACTGGCCCGCACGTGTTGGACGGTGTGCTCCAAATCACGGATAGTGTGGCATGGCGGCAGCTGGCATTTCAATTGGTCCCACACATGCTCGATAGGAGACATGTCCGGGTAGCAGGCAGGTCAGGGAAGTGTCTGGACTTGAAGTAGGCAGTCCAGGGCAACCAGAGATGTGTGCGGGCGGGCATTATCCTGCTGGTATAGAGCACTTGGAATCCCAGCCAGAAATGAGAACACATGGGGCCGTAGGATCTTATCCACATACCGCAGACCCGTCAATGATCCACGTGCCACTACTACAACTGATCAAGTATTGTAGGCAAAGGCTCTCCAGACCATAATGCCTGCAGTGGGGGAGGTATGGGGCTCGATAGCGAAGTTGGGATTATGCCATTGACCCCGAGACCGCCACACCTGGACACGATGATCATCTGTCCCCAAAACGAAGCGGCACTCATCGCTAAACACCACAAGTCACTAGTCTGGTGTTCCACGTCGCTCTGGCCCGGCACCACTGCACACAGAGCCGGCAACGTTCCGGTGTTAATGGCAGCACACCTAAGGGGTACTGGGCTCGCAGATTCGCTTCCACGAGGCGTCGGGAAATGGCTTGTGGGCACACAGCAGCCGCTACATCTGCCTGTACAGTGGACCGGGTCCTGGTGGGATCCGTTCATGCCTGGCGCACGATTCGTTTATCCTCTCTACCGGTGGTCCTCCTGGTCCATCTGGAGCCGGTGGCAGTGCCGTCACGTGTCCACTGCTCCCAACACAGTCGGACGGTATGGTCAGAAGGATCTACGTGGTAGGATATGTGGCGCGACAACCACCCTGCAGTTTTAAGCCTGATGATCAAGTCTCTCTTTAAGTCCGTAAGTTGCATAAATCGACGTCTCTAGAATCTACCCAGTATTTTTGTCGCCCTGTACTCTTGCTTGCATTGGCTGGTGCTTTTCGCTTTCATGGGGTATAGGCTACATGCTAGTTTATAAGGCTGCCGGCTCGTGTTTGCAGCATCAACACAGGGTGTGTGCGGTCATGTGCACTTGCACCTAACATGGTTAATTTGCATACCAGCATGCACTCTAGCTATTTGCAAAGTTTCACGGTTGTAGCATGTTTTCTTCTAGGTGCACAAATTTCATTGTCCATGAGTGCATTTGTAAAGAAGTTTTTAAAGCTACATGGATTTTTCTCTGTGGACTGGGAAAATTTCTTCCAGTTCCTAAAACTTTACGAGGCACTCCTATCAGTGGATATTCTTATCATGTGTGTTTACTTTAGTTTAGGGAAAGGGGATGGGTGCTAATTCAAATGTTGCTTGCATAGAAAAAATTATTCTGGCTGGCCCAGGGTCATTTCTTCTATGAATAGATAAATTATAGCTAAACTGCCAGAAGAGATGGAAATACACTACAGTTCTGACATGATGGTCACCAAAGATCTCTATGATGCAACTAATTGTTCTAAAGTGTTTCTGCATAAACAAACTCCAACCGTGCGCCACTAAAGTCAGTCACCATAATGCTACTAAGGGACCTGGATTCGAAGAAACAGCTTTGTAAAGAAACACATCTTTGTATCACAGCACTACAGAGGAATGTAATTACAGCTGCAATGGTTTCTGAATGAAATCATAGTGACACAGTCTTTATATCAAGAAATGATTCGCTATCAAGTGATGTAAATCTCACTTTCATTTTTGAAGCATTAAAATTCCCAATAATTCCTATTTATGCTATGACAACCAACAAATCACAAGCACAAGCTTTTGAATGCACTGACATCTCTTTAGATGAACCTCTGTTTTTCCCGTGGCTAACTTTACATAGCCTTATCAAGATGCAAAAATCTGCAACAAATCAAGGTTTAGGTTAAGACAATTCAAGTCCAAGGAAATCTCTTAAACCATATTAAGCAATACACACAAAACAATGTTTGATTCGATTTGCTTTCAAGTTTGTTTGAGTTGATAACACCTGAGGTGACATAGTCTTTATTCCAAGAACTGATTTAAAAGTCTTCTTTTTCATTTTCAATATTTAGTTTCTACAAAAAAGTATTATTTTAATCATCTACTAGACGAAACCCATCGGAATCGACGGTAAGCTGTTTTGTTTTGTTTTTTAAATAATAAACTGATATGAAACAACAAATGTAGACTTTATTTGATTGGCAAATTCATTCAACCACTTCAGTAAAAACAATAGTCCAGGTTCGTGATTTTTTTTTTTTTTGTGACTGAAGATTTAACGACCACGGTGAGCAACTCAATGGACTATAAGCAAGTCGCCTGTGCCTAATTTTGGGTCAGTGGTTCCAGGGAAGGGAGAGAGCCAGTGCCATAAGACAAACACAACATCCATGCCTCACCGAGATTTGAACCCGGTAGATGAAACCGGTCGGAATCGACGAATAGTTTTTTTGTTTTTTTCCCCGGTAGACAAAACCCGTTGGAATTGACAATAAGTTTTTCTTTTTTTTTTTAAAAGAATAAACTTACATGACACGTTTATGTATTTACATCTTTACATAATGGAAAGCGTCTTACGTACGTGAATAAACTGAATCGAATGATGTTAAATTGTATATATACATCACACAGTCCAATGACACAATGCAATCAGGCCTTTGAGTGTTCGAAGACCTGATTGCATTGGTCTTTCAAACAAATACCGGCTTGCGTTGTTTTACACAACAGTTCGCTGAGAAGAGAGACTTCAGACTTTGGATTATCTGAGTCGCTCCATACTTCCGCCTTCAACAGCGCGTGAGTCAACCGCAGGCAATCGGATGTCAACCGCATGCTTCTCCCATTGACTTTACATGGGAATTTTGCCGCCCCACAAAGCCCGTACCGTTGCCCCAATCTCATTTTTCTCTTCAACTGTCACACCTACATGGTAAGACCTTTATTTTGACACCTCAACCATATGTTTACATTCAGCCGTTCTCTCACAACTGGTCTTACAGTAAAAAACCTTATAGAATTAACATATAGTTCTTTTTTAAAATGCCAGCCTAACGGCAAAAAAAAAAAAAAAAAAAAAGTCTTTATATCAAGAACTTATCTAAAAGTATTTTTTTTTTCATTTTTAATGTTTAATTTCTCTAAGAAATTATTATTTTAATAATCTATTCTGTTTAAAAAATGTCAGCCTAAGTATCAAAAGACAAATCTTTATACAACGAACTGATTTAAAAGTCTTATTTTTCATTTTTGATGCTCAGTTTCTTCAAGAAATTATTAGTTTAATCATCTATTGTTTCTGTAGATGCCTGCCTGAATGGCAAAAGACAAGTCTTTATACCAAGAAATGATTTAAGTCTTACTTTTCATTTTTAATGTGTTCAATTTATTCAGAAAATTATTATTTTAATCATTTTAAAAATGCCAGTTGAAATAACGAGATGTATTTATCCCAATGGGCAGAACACTCAGAAAGTTTTACAAGTTTGATAAGCTCCTTAGAGATTTTCGACAATCTATTAATTAAAACAATATTTACCACAAGAGCATTTCAACCCCTTAGAAAATAATTTTTAACACATTTATGAAAAATGAATAATAAAATTATCAGCAGTTTAACAAGAAAAGAAATATTTTTCTCATTCTAATTCAAACTTCTTTCAGCTACATAACAATAAAAATTTTAGGCACAGATGCATGGCATGGGTCATTGGATAATTTAAAAAAAAATATTTTTACAATTGAAATTCATTACCATAACTGTAAACTCAACTTTTTAAACATAAATCTCATGAAATTTTTTTATAACACAACAACCATAAAACTTACAGAACAACAGTTGGAGTGGTGTAGCTAGTTGCTCTGGGAACAAGAAGATTAAGGAAAAAGCAGAAGCCAACAACCTGAAAAAGGAAAAAAATCAGGGACTCTTTGTGTGCTTTTTCCAAAATTATTAATAAAGAGATGGAAATCAATGTTTAATCAAAGTTAACACTACAAAATCAGATGGAGAAAAGTTTTGTACATGCTCAATACACTTATTACAGTTTATCTGACATGACAAGATTTGATATACACTCACAAGGAAAGGCTGTGATTCGGTTACTACATATCTAACTGAGACTGCTATATCACTTACTCAAGGCTTTAGCCAGAAATATTTATTTAATTCTAGTTACACTTGAAGAATCTTCATTTAATCTTCCTTTCCTCTGACAAGGGAATGGTCCGGACCGTTGTAGCTAGATGCACAGAGCTTGTTATGTCATTCGATGGTAATGAAGGGGTGGGGTAATGGATAATGACAAAACTTTTAGGTGCTATGGAATATAAATGATGAAGTTATAGGACATCAAAGAACACTGACAGAGACAATATTCATGAAATCTCCATTACTCTTGCGGGTCGTATCAGAATGGTTTTTGTTGTTTTAAGCAATTAGTATAAATTACAAAGTATTCATGATTAATACAGACATTTAACGTGGACCAGGGACATCAAACAAAGATCTTTGCTCTTTCCACGTTTATAAGTGAGTCACGGAAAAATTCTCATTGGCCGCCACCGGGAGTCGAACCCAGGGTCTTCCAGTTACGCGCCGAATATGCTTCCGCTACACCACAGCGGCCTCGAATTCCTCCAGACTAACACACGCTAACTGCCAAGCCAATTTGGCAGGTTGCTTCTTGGAGCCCCGCACAATGCTGGGGATTCACCAAAGATGGTAAGCAGCAACTGAAGAAATAATTAGAAGGCGAATGAATAATTAATACAGACATTTAACGTGGACCAAGAACATCAAACAAAGATCTTCGCTCTTTCCACGTTTATAAGTGAGTCACGGAAAATTCTCATTGGCCGCCACCGGGAGTCGAACCCAGGGTCTTCCAGTTACGCGCCGAATATGCTTCCGCTACACCACAGCGGCCTCGAATTCCTCCAGACTAACACACGCTAACTGCCAAGCCAATTTGGCAGGTTGCTTCTTGGAGCCCCGCACAATGCTGGGGATTCACCAAAGATGGTAAGCAGCAACTGAAGAAATAATTAGAAGGCGAATGAATAATTAATACAGACATTTAACGTGGACCAAGAACATCAAACAAAGATCTTCGCTCTTTCCACGTTTATAAGTGAGTCACGGAAAAATTCTCATTGGCCGCCACCGGGAGTCGAACCCAGGGTCTTCCAGTTACGCGCCGAATATGCTTCCGCTACACCACAGCGGCCTCGAATTCCTCCAGACTAACACACGCTAACTGCCAAGCCAATTTGGCAGGTTGCTTCTTGGAGCCCTGCACAATGCTGGGGATTCACCAAAGATGGTAAGCAGCAACTGAAGAAATAATTAGAAGGCGAATGAATAATTAATACAGACATTTAACGTGGACCAAGAACATCAAACAAAGATCTTCGCTCTTTCCACGTTTATAAGTGAGTCACGGAAAAATTCTCATTGGCCGCCACCGGGAGTCGAACCCAGGGTCTTCCAGTTACACGCTGGATATGCTTCCGCTACACCACAACGGCCTCGAATTCCTCCAGACTCACACACGCTAACTGCCAAGCCAATTTGGCATGTTGCTTCTTGGAGCCCCGCACAATGCTGGGGATTCACCAAAGATGGTAAGCAGCAACTGAAGAAATAATTAGAAGGTGAATGAATAATTAATACAGACATTAACGTGGACCAGAAACATCAAACAAAGATCTTCGCTCTTTCCACGTTTATAAGTGAGTCACGGAAAGTCGAACAACCGGGAGTCAAACCCAGGGTCGCGTAACTGGAAGACTCTGGGTTCGACTCCCGGTGGCGGCCAATGAGAATTTTTCCGTGACTCACTTATAAATGTGGAAAGAGCGAAGATCTTTGTTTGAAAGTATTCATGAATGGATATACTGTATAGTGTGTTCAGTAATGGATATACATTGCACTCACCTTTCATGTATGACAAAAAATATGAAGATCTTTAATTATGGAATGATCCAAAAAAAAAAAAAAAAAAGTAGTTCTCACAGTGAGCACATTTCATGAATGCTGTTTCACAGCAATCTTCTCTACCACATTTCTCAATTAGGCCCGATTCAAAATAATACTGGTGAGATGTTTGAAAGTATCCAGCATGAGTAGTGACATAACCACATTTATAAAATGTAAAGTGGATTAAGTTTCAAAATACAGGTGCTGAAAACTGATAGTGAACAAAAGACTGCAGATGGAGAAAGTGGTCTCTGGGCCAAAAGTTCATGTCTGATGTACCAACACAGGGTCCATTATGAATTTAACCATATTTTTACAGGGACTTACACTTATTTTTATAGAAAATATTTGTAAGAAGTTCTAATACAGTATAACATTCATAATATACATCATCATCATTGTCAACCATTATCAATCCACTGCTGGACGAAGGTCTCTCCAAGCCTCTTCCACAATGGTCTGTCTTGTGCCAGTCTCCTCCATGTTACTCCTACATACTTTCGAATTTCATCCACCCATCTCCCATGTGGTCTTCTTCTAGGTCTTTTCCTGTCCCTTGGAATCCAATCTAAAATTTTGACTGTCCATCAATGGTCTGTCCTTCTGGCAGTATGTCCAGCCCATTGCCATTTCAGTGATTTTACTCTGATCATGATGTCTTGTCATTTTTCTGATCCAAGAGTTCCTCTTCTTATCTCTCCTGGTTACACCAAGCATGCACATCTCCATGCTTCTTTGAATTGTCTGCAGCCTTTGTATGTATCTTTTAGTTAAGGTCCACGTCTCTGCACCATATGTAAGCACTGGAAGGATGCATTGATCAAACACTTTTCTTTTAAGACATAATGGCATATTGCTCTTGAAAATTATGCTGTTTCTTCCAAAAGCTCTCCAGGCAAGTTTTATACGCCAATTAATTTCTTCATCAATGTAACCCTCACTTGATAATCTATATATATATATCATCATCATCATAATTGTCAACCATTATCAATCCACTGCTGGACAAAGGTCTCCCCAAGTTTCTTTCACAACGATCTGCCTTGTACCAGTCTCCTCCATGTTACTCCCGCATAATTTCGAATTTCATCCACCCATCTCCCATGTGGTCTTCTTCTGAGTCTTTTTCTGTCCCTTGGAATCCAATCTAAAATTTTGACTGTCCATCGATGGTCTGTTCTTCTGGCAGTATGTCCAGCCCATTGCCATTTCAGGGATTTTACTCTGATCATGGTGTCTTCCACTCTTGCCATTTTTCGGATCCAGGAGTTCCTCTTTTTATGTCTCATGGTTGCACCAAGCATGCACCTCTCCATTCTTCTTTGAGTTGTCTGCAGCCTTTGTACGTCTCTTTTAGTTAAGGTGCACGTCTCTGCACCATACGTAAGCACTGGAAGGATGCATTGATCAAACACTTTTCTTTTAAGACATAATGGCATATTGCTCTTGAAAACCATGCTGTTTCTTCCAAAAGCTCTCCAGGGAAGTTTTATACGCCGATTAATTTCTTCATCAATGTGACCTTCACTTGATAATCTCTCTCTCTCTATATATCATCATCATCGTCAACCATTATCAATCCACTGCGGGACGAAGGTCTCCCCAAGTTTCTTCCACAACGATCTGTCTTGTGCCAGTCTCCTCCATGTTACTCCCGCATACTTTTGAATTTCATCCACCCATCTCCCATGTGGTCTTCTCCCGTCCCTTGGAATCCAATCTAAAATTCCGGCTGTCCATCGATGGTCTGTCCTTTTGGCAGGATGTCCAGCCCATTGCCATTTCAGGGATTTAACTCTGATCATGATGTCTTCCACTTTTGTTATTTTTGGGATCCACGAGTTCCCCTTCTTATCTCTCCTGATTACACAAAGCATGCACCTCTCTCTCTCCATGCGTCTTTGAGTTGTCTGCAGCCTTTGTATGTCTCTTTTAGTTAAGGTCCACGTCTCTGCACCATACGTAAGCACTGGAAGGATGCATTGATCAAACACTTTTATTTTAAGACATAATGGCATATTGCTCTTGAAAACCATGCTGTTTCTTCCAAAAGCTCTCCAGGGAAGTTTTATACGCTGATTAATTTCTTCATCAATGTGATCCTCACTTGATAATCTCTCTCTATATATATATCATCATCATCGTCAACCATTATCAATCCACTGCGGGACGAAGGTCTCCCCAAGTTTCTTCCACAACGATCTGTCTTGTGCCAGTCTCCTCCATGTTACTCCCGCATACTTTTGAATTTCATCCACCCATCTCCCATGTGGTCTTCTCCCGTCCCTTGGAATCCAATCTAAAATTCCGGCTGTCCTTCGATGGTCTGTCCTTTTGGCAGGATGTCCAGCCCATTGCCATTTCAGGGATTTAACTCTGATCATGATGTCTTCCAATTTTGTTATTTTTGGGATCCACGAGTTCCTCTTCTTATCTCTCCTGATTACACAAAGCATGCACCTCTCTCTCTCTCCATACTTCTTTGAGTTGTCTGCAGCCTTTGTATGTCTCTTTTAGTTAAGGTCCACGTCTCTGCACCATACGTAAGCACTGGAAGGATGCATTGATCAAACACTTTTATTTTAAGACATAATGGCATATTGCTCTTGAAAATATACATACATTACATAACACAATGCTCACGAACAAAGCTCTAGTGGCTTCCCTGTTGTCCATAGCAGCTCAAAGTTTGGATATAAACATATCTTATTCTCCTATATTTAAGCAACATATTTTGATTTTACAATCAGCGATAACCACATGTCCGTTTCCTTGTGAGTACTTTTTGTAAAAAAGGAACTCGTTTCTGGCCTTATGATATCATACAAAGGTCTCTGGCCTCTGATTTTGACTAAAAGCCAGAAATGTCTGTAAAAAACAAAGGACCCAGAGAAAAGGAAGATTAAATGAAAATTATTCAAGTAGAACTAGAATTAAATAAACTTTTTTATATCATTCTATGTACAAAAAGAGGAAAACATGACTTTGGACCATTTCACAATTTCTTGAATTCAGAAATAACGTGCCAAAAGGGTACAATACAACATTAAGCAGTGGTCACTCTGATTTTGACGTAGGACTACGTCTAACTCCGCGGATAGTATGGAGGCAACTTTCGGCCAACTGCCTGTGACAAAAATAGGTCCCAATTGAAATCATTATAGCATTAAAAAAATGTGTTGCACACTAATTGTGTTAGCATATTCCTAAACAGCATGTAGTCCAATTCCCGTACTGCGCAACACATTGTGCGTGCGATGTTCCCCTCAATCTCTGTCCAATTTATTCAACTTTATGCAACAAGTAATGTCTCTTACTGATTTGTTTTTGTATTCATCAAGGGAATAAAACACCTTCAGTTCATTTTTTTAATTTTTTTAGCTGTATCAAAATTTGAAGCATAGTGTTCTTTAAGTTCTGATAATAGATGTTCAGGGAAGCTTTCACAAAATTTATCAAAACAGTTCAAATTCAAAAAAGCCACGAATTTAAGATAAATCACTGATTTTAATTCATTGACACTTCACACAAACTGAAACAACTCTCCTGAAACACGTGTTCTTATGGGCAGGAGCATGCGAGTGACTGAGGAAGTCTAAGTCTTCTCTTTTCTGAGTGAACCATTTCCCAAAGCAATGGGCCATTCCCCTGTACTCGCTCATTCATGTTGTCATGGAAACGCTAACAGATGATCGTATGGAAGGCCTTTGAATCAAAACAACGAAGACACTTGCGTTATGTCGTTGGTTTTCTCTCGCCAGACTGAGTCGAAGAAGCGAATTCGCACACGTTTTTTTGTATGTGTGTGCAGCGAAAGCATCAACATGTCTTAATAACGGTGATAATTGACTTTTTTTTTTGTATACTTAATTAACTTTAATTTGTGCATTCTCTGGGCTTCAGCTAGCCTCAAATATATACCACTGATGGCTGTATATGAAAGTGTAATTGTTGCTACTCTGATGTGTGGCAGTGAGACCTGGGTACTGCAGAAGAAACATAGGAGTTGTTTATGAGCTGGAGATTAAGAAGAAGGTAGTGTAGAACACGCTAAGTTACGCATAAAAGTTTAATGCAAATATATTTCAGCCATTACTATGGCCTTCATCAGTGCGACTACGATTGGTTTGCATTGCCAGATAGCAAAGGTAAGTTTTGTAATGGTAACTCCAGGTGACGTAATGCAATGAGGGATTTCCAGACGTAGGGAATGAAAATGGGGAGCTCACAGTTGCAATTTTTGGAAAATAAAATTTCCAAACTTTCTCTAAACCTCCGAGCATACCGATTTTGGAAGGGAGCCAACTTTTTAGTATACCATTACAAAAACTTTCCTTTCCAATCTGGCAACGTAAACCAATCGTAGTCGCACTGATGAAGGCCATAATAATGGCTGAATTATATTTGCATTAAACTTTTACATGTAACTTAGCGTGTTCTACACTACCTTCTTCTTAATTTGTTTGTTAGTTACGTGCATTGCCTACCACTCATTTAAGAGCTGGAGAGATGCGTTACTTACGGAAGGTTTGTGGCAAGACATGCTCTGATCATGTGAGGAACAAAGATGTGTTGCAGATGTGCAATGCGTGGCAAAATGTTGTTAGTAAGGTGGCGACTAATATTCTTAGGCGCCAGCCCTTGCTAAACTGCTGAAATTTCTACTAGCCAATGTGGCTAGTGAAATAAAAATTTTACTAGCCAAATGACAAAATATACTGGGCATATGAAATAAAAAAAAGTAATAATAATTCAGTAACTTCTCTACTTACGTTTCTATGAAATTAAATGGGTGCATGTTTTTTTTTTTTTTTTTATAATTTTTCTAATGAGAGACACCTCCCCCATTAACTTCATAAAAACAGATGCAGAGCAGTTACTGCATAGGATCATTGGATTGACTGCAAATATTGCATATGCTTTTGTTCCAAACTGATTGATTTTTGATTATTTATTTTCAGTGCTGTACTATCATTACGCTTACTATCTTAATTAACACATACATAATTTATTTTTGAGAGGCCATTGAATTTAGATGTCTAATTTCTTTTAATCATACATGAGACCGGCCGATGACAAAAAAAGCTGAACTTTTTAACTGGGTGGAAAATCGGGACACGCGAACGTGCGGTGAGCAAATTCAAATACAGCATATATACAATATTTAAGATTACACTAGCCATATGGAATTATTTTCTGTAAATTGTGTAAGTAAATATTAAAGCGAAGCTCGTTATTATATTCACGATAGAAAAGTAGGGATTTAAGAACAAAATAAAATGAAATATTTTAAAAAATCAGATTTAAAACTTACATGTGAATCTTTACTAGCTAAATCCTGAGGTTAAAAGTATTTGTCTAGGAAAGTTTGTGAATTTAGTCAAGCAATTAGAAACTTGCAAGAATTAGAAACATATATCCCCAGATTACTTTTCAGTCATTGAAGAAGTCAATAAAGTATTTCTCAATGTAATCTTTTAAAATGGCTTGCAAAATTTTTTGCTTGCATTGTGAATATGGTGACATGAATCTCCATCAATGCCAAGCAAGTGGGGAGATTTTCTCTTCCGAATTCTTGTTTTTAACTCTGTTTTTGAGCCTCTCATGACACATTCTTTCTACTTAGCTTTCAAACAAGCAAAACAAATTCCTTCTTAGAAAGAAAGAATGAAAAAAACCAACGGAAAGCCGCTTCACGAACTTTTTAGAGGCTTCGGGCCGACATAATACTGGCCCGAAGCCGTGCTCCCCCCCCCACACACACACTTAGCTTTCAAACATGCAAAACACATTCTTCCTTAGAAAAAAAGAAAGGAAAGCAACAGAGTTGCATCATGAACTTTGTTCAGCAGCTTCGGGCCGATGTTATCCTAGCCGGGCGCCGTGCTTTCTTTCCACTAAGTTTTCAAACAAGCAGAACACATTCCTCCTCCTTAGAAAAAACAACAACAAAGAGTTGTGTCACGAACATGGTTCAGAGGCATCAGGCCGACGCAATTCCGGGCAACAGCAAAAGAAGAACGTACGAGCCAACATAATTCCAGATCACGGCAAAAGAAGCACGCCAGGCCTACATAATCTCGGCGCGGCGCCGTGCTTTCTTTCCACTTAATTTTTTAAAACAAGCAAAACAAATTTCTTCTCTTCGGGGAGGGGGGGGGGGGGGGGTGTAGAAAGAATTTAAGGAAAGAAAGCTTTCACACTTTGAAACAAGCAAAACAAACTCCACCACCTCAGAAAAAAAAAAGACAAAGGGCTGTGTTACGAACTTTGTTCAGAGGCTTTTACATTGATTATTTACAAAATCAGTAAAACTTTCTTAATAACAGCGAAAATCTGAATATCCATAATTTTTTTGTTAGTCACCCGTAATCCCATGGGAAATCCGTAATAATTACGGAGATTCCGTACTTTTTGGCATCCTCCGTAGGACGAGGTTTCACGAGAGCTTCGATTCTCGAACGATCTCAGAAAAGCAGGAACGCATTCGGGTACATTTGCAAATTACAAGAGAGAGTTTCTGGCGATGACGTCACGGATAGAATCAAGCGGATAGAATGCAGAGTGTCGATTTCCCGCAAGACACAGAAAGGGCTGCGGGAGTTTCCCTAAAGCACGAAGTAGGCGGAGCTTCCACCCTTTGCGCTGTGATGCTCAAGTGACTGATATCCCATCCATTGTTGACAGCAGTAAATGAACTGAGCTCCTGACTCCCCCATCCCAACATTTCTTCTTGCCCCCGCGTCTGCTCCAAAAACAACGCTTTCAGCCAGAAAGCGCTTAGTTCTTTTACTCCACAAAAAGCGGAATCGCGGAATTCCGCCTTTTTTTTTTCTCTCTAAAAAAAAAAAAAACAAATCTTGAAAAATTTCTCTTCATTTTCCTTTCGCGCGAAAGGAAAGACCCTGGGTTCGACTCAAGGTGGCGGCCAATGAGAATTTTTCCGTGACTCACTTATAAACGTGGAAAGAGTGAAGATCTTTGTTTGAAGTTCCTGGTCCATGTTAAATGTCTGTATTAATTTAGAAAGTCTTCTTAAGAAAAAAAATATGAGTATGAAGTACAAAAAGTCGTGCATGCAACGTGTGATAGATGCCAGTAAAGCTCGAGCTGTGTGTTGAGATCACAGTAAGTGGAGACGTCTGATACACCAACAGTATTACATAAAATCTAGTTCCATCAGTTAAATGTTTGTCTGGCAGATTTTCTTTCTTTAAGGAGCTGGTCTCCAAATCTCAGAGAGCAGCTTAATGATATGTTTGTACAGTATGGAGTATATTCATTTCCAGTGTAACCCTATCTCCAATGAAATATTTAGTTTTCATCATGGACTGTCACACAAATTCATTTATCATTCAGGGACTTGAAATAACAAAATTGGGAAGCTCCTATAGAAATCAATTAATAACAAAGTTGATGACTTACAGGAAATACACATAGACATCCAGATTTCAGCAGGAAAAGTCTAACAGGCCAATGACGATAGATATAGATTAGTTCTTCCACAAAAATGCAGAACATCCCAGTTGTAACTATTCCACCAAGAATAACTAGGCCAACACTTAGTTCGCCTAAAGCTGAAAAAAGCAGAACACAAAAGAGGTGAAAAACATATAACAGCAACAACAATAAGAATTTTAAAATCATAAATTACAAAAAAAGTTATTTTTCAATTACTTCCGATATTGGAGGTTAATTTTTTTGACGTGCATAATGCAATTGCATTTTTGAACTTACCGTTATGTTGGTGAAGTTCAATTAACACTTACTGCAGTGGATCTTGGCTTTTTCATATTTCCGGTAGATGTGGCATGGGGGTTTTCATTCAGTTTCGGGTCCTCTTCAGTTTTTTCGTTGGTTTTAATTGGCCTCATTACTAAATGAGTTTTTTCCTTTGCTGCTTCCACATATACTTCAATACGTTTTCTACCCGAGTAATTTCGGTAACATCCCGTTACCGTCATCTAGGGGACGTTTGCTCCGACCAGCACGGACCATGTCAGTAGGGCATTTCTGTGGTTCTCGTGGGCTGCATCTGTTATCGGCTATCGCTTCCTCTTGGCCGTTGTGGCGCCATCTCTTGTTGGTCACCGATCTCATTTTTCAAAATTTTCCGTTTTTTTTTATCAATTTTAATTAAATTCCTCCAACTGTTTCTTAAAATATTAGGGTCATTATGGTTGCAAACTTTTGCTCTATTTTTTTCTATCATTACCGACTCTGCTACTCTGAGGTGTTTTTGGATTTACAGCTTTTTATCATTTTTATATTTTCAAATTTAGGATATTTTTGGTTAGCCAGACAATATTGAATAAGTGTTGTTTTTTCTTCTTTTTTCTGCCAGGTTAAAACAACATGTAAAAAATTGGCAGAAAAAAGAAGAAAAAACAGCACTTATTCAATATTGTCTGGCTAACCAAAAATATCCTAAATTTGAAAATATAAAAATGATAAAAAGCTGTAAATCCGAAAAACACCTCAGAATAGCAGAGTCGGTAATGATAGAAAAAAATAGAGCAAAAGTCTGCAACCATAATGACCCTCATATTTTAAGAAACAGTTGGAGGAATTTAATTAAAATTGAGCAAAAAAAATGGAAAATTTCGAAAAATGAGATCGGTGACCAAAAAGATGGCGCCACAATGCCCAAGAGGAAGTGATAGCTGATAACAGATGCAGCCCGCGAGAACCACCGAAATGCCCTACTGACACGGTGTCCGTGCTGGTCGGAGCAAACGTCCCCTAGATGACGGTAATGGGATGTTACCGAAAGTACTCGGGTAGAAAACGTATTGAAGTATATGTGGAAGCAGCAAAGGAAAAAACTCATTTAGTAACAAGGCCAATTAAAACCAACGAAAAAAACTGAAGAGGACACGCAACTGAATGAAAAAACCCCATGCCGCATCTACATAACGGAAATACGAAAAAAAGCCAAGATCCACGTGCGGTAAGTGTTAATCGAACTTCACCAACATAACGGTAAGTTCAAAAATGCAAAAAAAAAAAGTTATGCATTTCTACATCTTAGAAACATCGCAAAAAAAATTTCAGTTGTTATTTTAGTTCATTAAAGACACTGTGCCATTTATAAAACATTTTGTTCTTTCCTCAGTAAGACGACAATTTTCCCATTCAAGACAGATACAGTAAAAAAGAAACATTTATACCACTCAATTCATATTATCAGTTCATATTCCGACTTCGAAATAGATCGGAACAGGCTACTATTCATTTTTACGTGCATTATTTCAAAAACTTGGAAATATTCTAGTTGGATAATGCTTACCTGAATCATTGCTAGAAATGGAATGCCTAGGTAGGTATTATACAACTAGAATATTTCCAAATTTATACCACTATGTGTGCATGTGCGTGATGACACTTAACCCCAATATCGTACATTGGAAGTACTAAAAACATGTTTAAAAAAAAAAAACTAAAACAGCACATATCTAACTGGCAAAAAAAAAAGAAGCAAAAACTGCATTAGTGCAATTCTGTATTGACAACCAAACATTCCCAAAATTCGAAGAAATTAAAATGCTAAAAAGGAATAAAAAATCAGAGAGGCGAATGAGAATGGAGGAATCGATCTTAATTTATAAAAATAAAACAAGGGTGTGTAACCAGAATGACCTTAATACATTATCTAGCCTTTGGAAAGAGCTAATAAGAAAAGAAAAAGAACAACAACAACAACAAAAAACGACAAAAAAGACAAGGGAACAGGGATAGAAAAAGAAAAGAAGAAGAAGAAAACGGAAAGACTACATCAACGACCATTTGAAGGGGGGGGAATATATATATAGAGAGAGAATTAGTGAAACATAGATGGCGCCAGCTAGGTTTTGGTCAAGAAATATATCTAATATAGCGTATCTGACGATTGGCAACATGGGGTATGGGACTCCATTGGCGAGAAGTAAACCACAAACATCGGTGGAAAAGTCGTCACGGGGCAAAAAATGTAGAGCATTAATAATGGTAAAGAGTTGATGTATGTGAATTCTAAAGTGAAGATCTACTGACTCTACCCAAAGTAAACAGTGTGTTTCACGTGAATGGTTGTTTGACATACAATGGACAATAACTTCAACGAAGACCGGAAAACGTGCGAGAAATGTGAATGATCGCTAGAAATGGAATGCCTAGGGAAGCATTATCCAACAAGAACATTTCCTAGAACTTTCAATATGTTGTTTCTGATACTGTGTCAAGTAACACTCTGAGGTTTACACTAAAAAGGCAACAGTGTTCTTATATCTCTTGAATAAAATGGATGCCCAACTCTAGTCATATTTTCATATGTTCAGTAGATAAAATATATACTGTCTGACATACTTATGCTTAAAACATGTTTTATACAACGAAGAGCCAAAACATTATGACCACTGCATCTTTATGAAAATTAAAGCAACTGCTGGTCATTAAACAGTATATAATGTACTAAAGTGCCAAAAGTCATGGGATATGTACCTAGTATCATGTAGGATCTCCTCTAGCCTGGTGAAGTGGAGTAACTCGACGTCGCATTGATTCCACAAGTGGGCGGAAGACTTCTGGAGAGATGTTGAGCCATGCCGTCTGAATAGATCAGACTAATACACCGAAGTGCCAAAAGTCATGCGATACGTACCTAGTATCGTGTAGGACCTCCTCTAGCCCGGCGAAGTGCAGAAACTCGACGTGGCATCGATTCCACAAGTGGCCGGAAGACTTCTGGAGAGATGTTGAGCCAGGCCATCTGAATAGATCAGACTAATACACTGAAGTGCCAAAAGTCATGGGATACGCACTTAGTATCGTGTAGGACCTCCTCTAGCCCGGCGAAGTACAGCAACTCGAAGTGGCATCGATTCCACAAGTGGCAGGAAGACTTCTGGAGAGGTGTTGAGCCATGCCGTCTGAATAGATCAGACTAATACTCTGAAGGGCCAAAAGTCATGGGATATGTACCTAGTATCGTGTAGAACCTCCTCTAGCCCGGCGAAGTACAGCAACTCGACGTGGCATCGATTCCACAAGTGGCCGGAAGACTTCTGGAGAGATGTTAAGCCATGCCGTCTGAATAGATCAGACTAATACACTGAAGTGCCAAAAGTCATGGGATGCGTACCTAATATCGTGTAGGACCTTCTCTAGCCCGGCGAAGAGCAGCAACTCCACAAGTGGCCGGAAGACTTCTGGAGATATGTTGAGCAATGTCATCTGAACAACCGCCCACAGTTCCCTGGTATTTGTATGTGCAGGATCTTGGGTGCAAATGGACCTTTCCACCAAGTCTTATAAGTGCTCTGTTGAGTTCATGTCTGGCAAACGTGGTGGCCGCACCATCTGTCAGAACTGTCCAGAAGGCTCTTTGAACCAATTTTGGATAACTTGGGCCTGATGACATGATGCGCTGTCCACCTGGCAAATCCCATCATTGTTAGGGTACATTAAGTCCATGAAAAGCTGTAAATGGTCACCCAGAACAGCAACAAAGCAGTTACTGGTTAATGACGTGTTTTCATGGACCAGAGGGCCCAAAACATGCCATGTAAAGACATGCCACACATGTATGCACAGTGCCTTGTTGACAGCTTGGGTCCATGGTCTCATGGGGTCTACGCAACACCTGAACCCTGTCATCAGCTCGTAACAACTGGTAGCATGACTCATTGGATCATGCCACATGTTGCCAGTCTTCCAGTGTACAATTATATTAAGTTCATACGCGCAGGTGAGGTGCTGTGTCCAATGTCGTGGTGTTAACAAAGGCGTTCTGGTGGGTCTTCTGCTCCATACCCCATGGCCTCATGGGGTCTGCACCACACCTGAACCCTGCCATCAGCTCGTAACAACTGATAGCATGACTCATTGGATCATGCCACATGTTGCCAGTCTTCCAGTGTCCAATTATCGAGTTCATGAGCCCAGGTGAGGTGCTGTGTCTAATGTTGTGGTGTTAACAAAGGCGTTCTGGTGGGTCTTCTGCTCCCATGACGCTAAATTAAGATGCACTGACCTGATGGATATGTCTCTGCTACCTCCTGCATTGAATGTAGATGTTATTTAAGCCAGTGTCGCATGTCTGTTAGCATGAACAATGCAGGTTAAATGCCACTGGTCACGTCATTCAGCACCCGTGGTCGGTCGGCCACGGCGCTGTCCACGGTGGGTGGTAATGCCTTCCATGAGGTATTCTAGGTACACATGTGACACTGTGGATCGAGGAATGTTGAATATCACACAACTTTGGAAATTGAATGTCTCATCAGTCTGGCTCCCACTAACATGCCTCGTTCAAACTCCGATAATTCACGTTGGCTTGCCATAATCCTACTGGAAGGTGTTCAACCTGATTTACGAGATTGCACCTCGCAACTCATAAAAATCATGGCATGCGTCAAAGCCTTTATATGACTGCAGTACCAGTTAAAAATTTGAATACTGCTATCACTGGGGCTGCAGATGATTTTGCGACCCTCTATTTTCTCTTAGTGTTTCCTCCAAAGGAGAAATCCTGTGATTAAATCCGAGAGAGAATTTTTGTAAGGAGTGAGCGTTGAGATGTTTAATACAGTGTATGTTTTTTTTTTGGTTCTTTTTGTATATACAAGAGTTGTTCCAAAGTAAGTCAAAAGTGGGCATTATTTTTTTATTAACAGACAGAGGTCATTCAAATTGCACATGTTGGTAGAGTAACTCTTCCTCTATAGTAACCCTTCTTCTTCATTGCAGGTTAATACGAGGGTTGTACCCAAAGAAAAGCAAAAGTGGGCATAACTTTTTTATTAACAGACAGAGGTCATTCAAATTGCACATGTTGGTAGAGTAACTCTTCCTCTATAGTAACCCTTCTTCTTCATTGCAGGTAAATACGAGGGTTGTACCAAAAGAAACGCAAAAGTGGGCATAACTTTTTTATTAACAGACAGAGGTCATTCAAATTGCACATGTTGGTAGAGTAACTCTTCCTCTATAGTAACCCTTCTTCTTCATTGCAGGTAAATACAAGGGTTGTACCGAAAGAAACGCAAAAGTGGGCATAACTTTTTATTAACAGACAGAGGTCATTCAAATTGCACATGTTGGTAGAGTAACTCTTCCTCTATAGTAACCCTTCTTCTTCATTGCAGGTAAATACGAGGGTTGTACCGAAAGAAACGCAAAAGTGGGCATAACTTTTTTATTAACAGACAGAGGTCATTCAAATTGCACATGTTGGTAGAGTAACTCTTCCTCTATAGTAACCCTTCTTCTTCACTGCAGGTAAATACGAGGGTTGTACCGAAAGAAACGCAAAAGTGGGCATAACTTTTTTATTAACAGACAGAGGTCATTCAAATTGCACATGTTGGTAGAGTAACTCTTCCTCTATAGTAACCCTTCTTCTTCATTGCAGGTAAATACGAGGGTTGTATCGAAAGTAATGCAAAAGTGGGCATAACTTTTTTATTAACTGACAGAGGTTGTTCAAATTGCACATGTTGGTAGAGTAACTCTTCCTCTATAGTAACCCTTCTTCTTCATTGCAGGTAAATATGAGGATTGTACCAAAAGTAATGCAAAAGTGGGCATAACTTTTTATTAACTGACAGAAGCCATTCAAATTGCATATGTTAGTAGAGTAACTCTTCCTCTATAGTAACCCTTCTTCTTTATTGCAGGTAAATAATGTATTCCAAACAGAAGCAACGTGCCGTCATTAAGTTCTTGACGAAGGTAGGGTGCAGGCTGTCCAACATCCACAGAAGGCTATGAAATGTTAACGGAGATGACGCCATTGACAAGAGCAATGTGCACAGATCGAAGAAGAAGTTTAAAGAAGGGGAAACCAGCATTGAAGACAAACCACACAGCGGGAGACCATCATCTGTGACCACTGACACAAATCATCAGCGAGTGGATGAATTAATTCGCGCGAAGATTCGAGTCACAATCTGTGAGCTTTCTGCACAACTGAACTGTGGTCACAATGCCACATAGAAGATGGTGGTAGACTTAGGATATTGAAAAGTGTGACAGGGGATGAAATGTATCGGTATCTTTGCAATCTGAAAACAAAGAACCAATCCATGGAATGGCGTCACACCTCTTCACTAGGGCCTAAGAAGTTCAAGGGCCAGCGTTCAGCACAAAAAGTTATAGTGACCCGTTTTTGGGATGACAGGGGTCATTCTCCTTGATTTTCTGGAACGTGTCCGTACCGTGACCAGCGAGCGGTACATTGAGACACTCAATAAGCTTAGAGAAGCCACAAAGAGGAAGAGACTGAACAAGGATCTGAAAAGGATTCACATTCATGATGACAATGCCAGACCACACACATCTTTGGAAACAAATCAGGCGATCAGCAAATCAGGCTGGTCGGTGGTCACCCATCCACAATACAGCCCAGATCTGGCACCCTCCAACTTTCACCTCTTCGATCTAATGAAGTACAGTCTCCGGGGACAACGATTTGATGACACAGACGAGATGAAAGTGGCTGTGAAGAAGTGGGTACAACTGTCCATACCTGAATTATTTCAAAAATTCAAGAGTTGGGTTCGACGACGGCACAAACTCATGGCTTGTGATGGAGACTATATTCAGTAGTACCTTTGTATAGAGGAAAAGTTACGCTACCAACATGTGCAGTTTGAACAACCTCTGTCAGTTAATAAAAAAGTGATGCCTACTTTTGCATTTCTTTCAGTACAACCCTCATACTATTCTTGATCAAAATACTGGCAAAGTTTCACCAAACAGGCAACCTGCTCTGTCAGTTTGGTGAAACATGTCGGCCCAAATGATCAAAAAGTCAGTGTGTCAGACCTCTCAGCCACCAGGATGGCAATAAATTTTCCAATTTTGTTTTTATTTGCCATTTTTTAGGTGCTATGTGTTTTTTTGAGCTCCTTTATTCAGTCCAGCACTGATTCATAACATATAGTACTTTTTTTGCAGTAAAATTCAGGTTAATGTTTTTATTTGTACAGGGTGTACACAAATTAGTTGGGCAATTTTGTAAGTGAATAATGTGCGAAATATTAATTGTAAGTTACCGGTTCAAATGCAGATGAGTCTTAGTGTATCCTAAGTTTGCAGATAGATGGCGCTAGGTGTGTTATGTCCACGTCTCAGTGAGCTGTAGGTCGTAGTTGTTCATCATTCGTTCTGTGTTTCCGTAACGATGGAGATGCATACCGGCGGTGAAAAAGCTAAATGCTGTCTGTGGTTCCATGAAACGCATTCCGCTGTGCAAGTGCAACGAAATTTCCGTCGAGAATACCACAAAAGCGCGCCGAAAAGAGACACCATTGTCCATGGCCAGCACGATCACCAGATCTTTCACCCCTAGATTTCAGTGTATGGGGTTTTGTTAAAGACCAGGTTTATCGTCCGCCGCTTCCGAAATTCATTCCGGAATTGAAATCACGAATCAGCAATGCACTTGGTTTGATCGACGTGAACATATGACAAGAACTGATGTACTGATGGGACATTTGCAGAGTAACGAAGGGCAGTCACATCGAACATTTGTGAAAAAGGTAAACTTGGTGTGTTTCACTATCTTATAATCTTGTTCACTCTTGTGTGTGCCTATATAACTACGCATAATAAACCATTCTTTTTGCCCAACTAATTTGTGTGCACCCTATGTAATATTATGATACTATATTACATTTGGTATAAATAAACTCTTAGAATATATTAAATATACATGTATAAATAGAACAAACTTTTTTCTGATAGGTCCTTATTGATACTCCAATTACTTCCCAAAACGACTTTTTCAATTGTGTGTGTGTTATGGTTTTCCAAGGGACACAAATTGTATATCTTGCACGTCGCACTAATCACCATCGTCTCGCCACTGAAGATGATGAAAGGTGAAAGGTCTCGGTGCCACTGGAACAATCTAAAGCATCACAGTGGAGTATGTTACAATTAAACCTTAAAAGAACATTTGTTTTTGGCGTTGACTTTGGGATAAACACACGCAACTGTTAATTTATGTTGTATATCTTTCATATGGGACTGAAAAACTGTACAAGCTGACACATGCACACAAAGTTTGTGGGGGCATCTTAATATATAATCTGCTAGAGCCTTCCTCCTCCTCCGTGCCACTTTTTAAGTCACCATAGCAACAACCGAGAAACAAATGTTTGTGACGTCCCGCTTAGCTTTTTTGTGTAGGTGACATCATCACCCACACGCGCGCATTCCACGCTTATACCACTTTGTTTTGTTCTCATAGCAACAAAGAGCACAGCTAGTGGCATGACGTCATCTAATCCAAATCATTCTCACATGACGTCAGATGTCAGAGATGCGCTACGTCACACAATCAACTCAAAAACTTTTTTTTTTTGGTTGGAAATTTAACGACCACCGTGAGCAACTCAATGGGATATAAGCAGTCACCCCTCCCTAATTTAGGGTCACTGATTCCATGGAAGGTAGAGACCCAGTGCCGTATAAGACAAACACAACATCCACGCCTCACAGGGATTTGAACCCGGACCCCTTTCGGACGAATGATCAGAGGCCATCGCTTAGACCACTGCGCCACCGGGGCGGCTACAAAAATTTTACATCAGGAATTTTGGTTCACTACCTGAACCAGTGTTCAGCCATACTATTTGTGGCAACGTCAAGAGTACGTCGATCTGACGACGTCAAGATAAAAATAGTTCACAGAAAAGAACAAGGGAAATTGATACAGGGTTCACAGAAAAGAACAAGGGAAATTGATACAGGGTTCACAGTCAGTATATACGAAAAATGTTGTGTTCAAGGAAGTGTTGACAAAATAGGGACTAAAGGTTTTACAAAACACATAACAGACAGCCAGCCTGTCACATCAAATTCCATAACAGACTGCTCGGGAAATTTTCAGAAAGCTGTGAGCCAACGTCGCCATCTATTGACGTGAAACTCAAAAACTTAATAAATAAATGTCAATAATTTCTGTATCATAAATTTTATTTTTCCAAGTCATTAAAACGGGCTGTCATCTGGTCAATGTATATTGTTGCACAGGGTACCATGAAAGCTAAGACTGACCCTGACTCCAGTCCTATATTTAGAGTATATCTTACAACAAGGTAGACTATGTGAAAACACTCATTTACCTGCAACAGCTTCTTCCATAGTAGGAATATACTCTTCCTCCAGGAGTGATGAGCAGTTCATCCTTATTAGTTTCCATGGCCCAATGATTGAACAGCAAATGTATCCATCTATGAGAAAACTGCACTTATGTAGCAAATGATGATACATGTGACAGCAAATAAGTTTTACTGAAAATACAATCACCTAGTAAAAATATTATGAAAGCCCATTAGTATGAGTACTATCAGCCAAAAAGTCTCATTACAGCAGTTAAATGATGCACTAGTGCATGCTAAACATAAAATTACTCAATCATAATGGGGATCTGCATTTAGACACTTTTCTTATCGCCAGTGGCGGCTTTTCAGGTGAAGTATGTGAAGTGCCTCTTCACCTATTTTATTTGAAATAAGGTTTTATTTAATAATTTCGTATAATATATTCTTTTTTTGCCTTTATTGCGTGCTAAAATACCCAAAATTTTGATTAGATATCAATTCACAACGCATGTCCAATACGGAAAACAAGTCCTTTTACGCAAAACAGTTCAAGTGAAGAGCTGAAATGAGAATGCTTGGAATTCTGCAGTTTTCGTTGGAGTTGCTATGGTAACAGTGACGTCACCCTCCCCTATCTGCCGGGCAAGTGAAGTGTTTTAGCTTGAGACGCCAAGCCTCTGCACCTAAAGTCGTGACCTTCCGAAGAGATTGCAGTGGAACGGGAACCCTTGGCAATCCATTATAGGGTTTTTCTTTGCGGTGTTTCGGGACATACTTTCCGAAAGAGATTTGTTTTTTTGTGTTTTGTGATTGTTTGTTAAAAACTTCATTAGTTACTTTAGTTTCGTGTACAGTTTAACTGATAGTGATAGTTTTAGTTTTCAGTATGTATCCTGTGAACGACATTGTCTGTAATTTATTGCAAACTCTGTTCAATCGGTGGAAAGATGAAAATAAAAGAGACATTTTACTTCAAGGACGACCGACGGATTCACTGACAATTGTCACCAAGAAAAAAATCAAGAAGAGCGGCAAATCTTACAATAATATTTTTAAAAAATGTTGGTTTACTGAATATAAATGGCTTTGTAGCCCTTCTGTGTTACAAAAATTATTTTGTTGGCCCTGCTTATTTTTTAGTAATAAAATTCGGCATGGAATAAAGACAATTATCAGATTTCTTAAATATAAAACGGTCACTTCACAAATGTGGTGATTCTAGCGAACACCTGAAATGCGAATTAATGCTAAATAATTCTGAAAAGAATCAGAATACCATTGCCGATGCCCCGAGGGAGAATGCTAGGCTTTTGAAAATGCATTTCAGCGAAAGCGTTCGTTTAAATAGACTTTTCCTGCAGACAATGATTGATGCAGTACTGTATTTGAGTAAACAAGAACTAGCATTCCGTGACCATGACGAAGGCATTGACTCGATAAATCGTAGAAATTCAAGGAATTGTTTTCACTGTTGATATCAAGAACTCCTTTAAAAATTTAAAATCAATACGAAATGATAAAAAATGTCTTCACAGGTGACTCAAAAACTATTCAAAACGAATTAATTGAATGCATTTCTGAATATATAAATGATCACGTCAAATATGAAATAAATGAAGTTCAATGCTTTTATATTCAAGTAGATGGGAAGACATAACCAGACTTCCGAGTGCTCTTTAATAATAAGATCTGTTGATTCGGAAGGTGTATTGGTTGAGCGATTTTTGGGTTTCCATGGTTTGAGTGAAGATAGAACGTCAGAAGCTTTATACAAAATACTAGACAAAATTTTGGAACAGCTTGATTATCAACACAAGTCAATAGGACAATGTTACTATGGGGCAAACGTAATGTCTGGACACTTGACTGGGTACCAGAAAAAAAAAATGAAGCATAAAGCTTCTCAAGCTGTTTTTGTTATTGCTTAGTACATCGTTTGAACCTTGTATTACAGCAGAGTTTTTCTAAAATTTCTAAGTGTCGAATATTTTTTGCAAGCCTCAGTTTAATTCCTTTGTTTTTTATCGTAGTTCGTGCTTCATGGGTTTGCAGCAAGTTTTTCTGCTTCAATGGTTGTGTACACAGATACATTTTATTTTTATACAACTGTGAGTGTTTTGTCTTACTCACAGTTGTACATAAAGGCTGCACTAACCAGATTTTTGCATTACGCATGATGATTGAAAAGTATCTGGCTGTTCGTAAGAAAGTTTTTGCTGCCTTCAAAGATTTAGAGAAAGCTTACGACCGAGTAAATAGGACACTTTTGTGGAAGGTATTGAATGAATATGGTGTTACTGGGAATCTACTTAATAGTGTAAAAGCCATGTATGCTGGTAGTAGAGCTTGTCTTGTGTATGAGTGAATGGTGTTTTATCAAAATTGTTTTCCATTGGTGCAGGAGTTAGACAAGGTTATGTAATGCCACCATGGCTGTTTAATATATTTATGGACACATGCATGCGTGATGCCAAAATAGATGATAGTGGCTTATGTCTTGGTGATATCCGTGTGTGCAGATTGCTGTATGCTGATGACACTGCCCTGTTGGCAGAGAGCAAAAGTGATTTGCAGAGTAAGTTGTCTCGGATGTACGAAGTTTGCGTGAAATTCAAACTGAGTATAAATAAGGGAAAAACCAAAGTTATGGTGTTTGAGAGAGGAACTGGTAGCACTGAATGTAATGTAAGTATAAACGGCACTGTGATTTACCAGGTGAGTGAGTTTGTGTATTTAGGAAACATGTTTGACAGAGTGAACAAATTGGATGGTGAAATTAGTAGGTGAGTGAATTCTTCATTGGAAGTCATAGCTGCTCTGGGAGGTTTTCACAGGAATGATGGGTTCTCTAGAGCATCCAGCATTGCTGTATATGAAAGTGTAATTGTTCCTACTCTGATGTATGGCAGTGAAATCTGGATACTGCAGAAGAAACATAAGAGTCGTTTGTGTGCTGGAGAAATGCATTACTTACCGGGGGTTTGTGGCAAGACAGGTCCGATTGTGTGAGGAATGAAGATGTGTTGCAGTTGTGTGATGTGAAGCAAAATGTTGTTAGCAAGGTGGAGACCAATATGCTTCGGTGGTTTGGCCATGTTGAAAGAATGAGTGATGAGATGCTTACTAAGAAAATCTTTTTAGCCCAAGTGGCAGGAAGGAAAGGCAGAGGAAGGCCAAGGAAGACATGGGTGAATCAAATTCAGGAGTGTCTGAATGAGAAACAGATTATGAGTATGAAGAATAAAAGATCTTGTGTACAGTGTGTAATGGATATCAGTGAAGCCCGAGTTGTATGTCAAGATTGCTGTAAATGGAGAAGTTTCATACAACAACAGTAAGTAAAAATATCTGGTAGTCTGAATTTCTTTTTGGAGCTAACCTCTGAATCTCAGAGAACAGCTTAGTGATATGTATGTATGATGTGAGTAAGTGTTGCCATTCATGAGCTAGATTCCAACCTTTCAAATCATTTAATGTTGTACCTCTTCTCTTTATTTCAAGTCCTGATTCGAAAGGTTGGAATTTAGCTCATGAATGGCAACACCTACATACTTGCCATCCTGATGAAGGGTAGGGGTGCTACCCGAAAATTTGACTGTAAGTAACATCCATTTCTTACAGAGTAAATCACACAATTTTGTATAGTATATTAAGTCTAAGAATAGCCATGTCATCAATTATTACCATTTCATTTTATAAATATATCGGGTTGGTGCGGAAGAAATGTTCGGCAAAGGACCAGCACACATGGACAGCGAGAATGGAAAAGTAGGACAACTTGCCTAGGCAAAATAATCCCCCTTGGCATCGACACATAGTTGCCATCTGTCCAGCAAGGTCATGATCCTGAAAAGAAGGCAAAATAATCCCCCTTGGCATCGACACATAGTTGCCATCTGTCCAGCAAGGTCATGATCCTGAAAAGAAAAAAGTCTTGTGGCTGGGACCTGAAGAAGTAATCAACTGCACGTTGACCCTCGTTGTCTGTCGTGAACTGTTTCGTGGACAGGAAGTGATCCAGGCGATGAAACAGATTATAGACTGTCGGACATAAGTCCGGGAAATAGGCAAGATGAGGAAGTGCTTCATAGCCCAAGGCACTTAGTGTCAGTATCGTTCGTTGTGTGACATGAGGGTGGGCGTTGTCCAGGAGCAGAAGAACACCATGTCTGTTGACCAAAGCCAGTTGTTTCTGCAGCAATTTCCGATGCATCTGCTGTAATTCAGCACAATAACGTTCTGCAGTGATGGTTTGGCCTCTTGCCCAGAAACTCCGGTGAATTATCCCGGCTGTGGACTACCAGACAAGCAGCAGCATCTTCTTGGTGTGTAGAGGTGGCTTAAGATACCGTCCAGCAGGCTGTGGGCTGTGCCTTGCTTAACCATAGTGCAGATCGTTTCCGATTATCATAAAGGAGCCACTTCTCATCGCAGGTGACGATTCGATGCAGTAGAGGTCCCCGTTTATTCCTGGCAAGCAGTGACTTGCAGACTTCCAAACGCCTAGTCTTGTTGGCAGTTGTCAACTCATGCGGCAGCCACATGTCCAGCTTTTACCTTACCCAGCACAGCCAGACGCCGGACAGCTATCGTGTGATGGACACCTACCTCTGCCGCTATCTCACGACACGTTTTTCGAGGGTCCGCTTCAACCACAAGTAACAGAACATCATCAGAAACAGCAACAGGTCTGTGACGATGTGCTTCGTTTTGCAGATCTGCATCTCTGCTTCGAAATTTCACAAACCATTGCCGAATGGTTCGTTCATTGGCATTCTCCCCAAACACATTGTTAATGTTTTGAGTGGCAATTCCTGCAGAATGGCCCAGTTTAAATTCATACAGGAAGATGACTCTCAAATTCGGCATCTGCCAATTCTTGGAAGCCACGTTATGTCCAAAACAAACCATGCCTGAACCTTGTTCTTCACACACGTGTTAGCTATTTATAGTAACTCTGTGACATAATACCCGCAACACCTGTGGGTGGTTCCATTCCGCTGTGGTTAGGGCCTGTCTCCACTGCTTGTTCGCGCCTTAACTAAAACAGACATACAAAGACTCAAAGAAGCATGGAGAGGTGCATGTTTGGTGTAACCAGGAGAGATAAGAAGAACATGTGGATCAGAAAAATGACAAGAGTGGAAGACATCATGATCAGAGTGAAATCCCTGAAATGGAATTGGGCTGGACATATTGCAAGAAGGACAGACCATTGATGGACAGCCAAAATTTCAGGCTGGATTCCAACGGACAGGAAAAGACCTAGAACAAGACCAAATGGAAGACGGGTGGATGAAATTCAAAAGTATGCGGGAGTAACATGGAGGAGACTGGTACAAGACAGACCAACGAGGAAGAAACTTGGGGAGACCTTCGTCCAGCAATGGATTGATAAGGGTTGATGATGATATATATATACACAGTTGAGTCACACTATTGTGACCACTTCCTAATTTTGACGTAAACAGTGCATAGCCAATAAAACAAGCCACATGTTGTGAGCTGGCTTGGAGGTTATATAAAGTGTGCTGCAAGCATTCTGAAAACATATCACTCGTTGCTGTCATGGATAAAAGGAGCAATTTATCAGATTTGCAAAAACGGATGATTATTGGCTTTCGGGCCAAGGGTGGCAGTATTTCTGAAACAGCTCAGTTTGTGAACTGTTCGCATGCTGCTGTGGTTAAAGTGTATCGTGATCAGAGAAATGGCACCATTGCGAATAAGCGACATGGAAACTGCGGAGCACCACGTGCCATTGATGTGAAAGGTGAATGTCAGCTTCCAAGGTGTGTGAGGGCCGATCGACATGCTGCAGTGGAGCAACTCACTGGCCGAATGAACCAGGGGGCTACTGGAAGTGTGTCTAAAAATGACAGCTCAGCGAACCCTGCTGCGTATGTGGCTCCAATGCAGACAGATGATCACTGCACCTATGCTAACAAAGGTGCATCTGCAGAAAAGGCTTACATTTGCACGGCAGTATCGAAAGGATTGCCTTCTCTGATGAGTCACATTTTCATTTTCTGCTTCATCGAATGGATGGAAGTTGGCGTTTAAGGTGAGAAATATCAGAGAACAAACACTCTTAAACCATTGCTGGAAGAAAACAAGCTGGTGGGAGCAGCTTTATGGTTTGGGGAATGTTTTCGTGGCATTCTCTGGGTCCACTCATACCTGTGGAAGGCACTCTGGACCGAATTTATTATGAATCCATCCTTGCAGACCACATACACCCATACATGCTGATTATCTTCCCTGGAGCGGATGGGATCTTCCAGCACGACAATGTGACATGTCACACAGCTAGAAATGTCTGAGAGTGGTTGGAAGAGCACGATGAAGACTTCAAAGTAGTTCCCTAGCCCCCCTAATTCCCCAGACTAAAAACCCAACTGAGCATCTGTGGGGTCACCTTCATCATGCTGTTCACTCTATGGATCCTCCACCACGCACCCTCCAGCAGCTGTCAGATACACTGCAGTCAGCATTGCTGCACATACCTGTGAACACCTTCCAGCACCTTACTGAGTCACTCCCAGCCAGTCTAGCTGCTGGCCGCACTGCACATAGTGGTTACTCTGGATATTAGACTGGTGGTCACTACAATGTGACTCGTGTGCGTGTGTGTGTGTGTGTGTGTGTGTGTGTGTGTGTGTGTGTGTGTGTGAGAGAGAGAGAGAGAGAGAGAGAGAGAGAGAGAGAGAGAGAGATGGTTTGGTTTGGAGCAGGGTAAGCAGGTATCGGTTGGCGGATCTGAATGTTGAATATGCACAGTTTGAGATAGTTTGTTGGACTCTTGTTTTCCCTTGTTTCAAGAATAGCCAGACAGAAGTTAAATTAACTTTGAAATAAAGCTCATGTTAAGTTTCCAGAATCCCAATATCTCACATGCTACTTTTACAGTAGTGTGGCATGTAGCTTCACTATTAAAAGAAAAAATAGTTGCAGCAGTAGCACTCTATAAAATAAAGTAGCTTGTAGTGCAAAATTATGCTACAAATTGTGCTCCTTATAAAAGGAGTTGTGAAAAATATTCTTCAAACCAAGTGACATTTTCAGATATCCTGAAGCTTCATTGGTTGGAATGTGGGACAAGGGGGGAGCCTAGCCTACAGACATGTACCTGACTTGTCTTATATTGTGAAAGGTGATCAAACTTAAAGTAGTATAACTATACTAGTAATACAAATTTCTTGGTGTAGAATGGAAATCAAAGTTTCCAAGCTTTCGCAAATCAACCAAATGGCTTTTTCAAGCAAGGTAGTCAGCAAACTGCAGTTGTTGACTAGCCAACATGTACAACACAACTGCACAAATGGTTTTATTGAGGGATACTGACTGCAAGATTCAATCCTCTTAGTCAAAAGGAATGAATTTGCAGGTATTTCTTGATATAATTTTTATTTCAATTCCCTGGGCTTTGAGGCTAGTCTAGCTAGCCTATAATACTTGCCACTGAATGTGATAAAATGTGTTACCTACATTAATCAGAGCTGAGATAAATGATTATCTATATAATGTAGCTTTGTATTCAGCTCTGAATGACAGAGTATGAATGTAGATCTAAAGATCATCCTCAGAACTTGCACTTCTAATTGAAGCCTAAAAGTAAAAGTGTAGCTAAAAAGAAGTGAAAGTAGCTATTTTGCAGAAAAAGTAATGTAATGCTTTTATGAAGCATGTCCTCAGAGAACTTGAAACTACTGTAGTTTGCTGTCCATCTGGTTCATGTGAGAAAGCTTGGAAACCGATTTCTATTCTATGCAAAAAATCCAGATTACAAGTATAGTTATAATATTTTAAGTACAGTTCCTTGTTATTTAGCTAGTCAAACTGTTAAATGAGAGATATAGGAAATGAGAGATATTAAGGAAGAAATATTCCTCAGAAATACATGGGAAATTCACTAGATTATTCAAAGCAATCAGAATTGTGTACTGAATTGCCAGTAGTTTACTGGTCTTTATGAAGCATGTCCTCAGAGAACTTGAAAATTAAGGAAGAAATGTTCCTCAAAAACACATGGGAAATTCACTAGATTATTCAAAGCAATCAAAATTGTAAACTCAATTGCCTGTAGTTTACTGGCTTTTATGAAGCATGTCCTCAGAGAACTTGAAAATTAAGGAAGAAATATTCCTCAAAAATACATGGGAAATTCAATATATTATTCAAAGCAATCAGAATTGTGTACTGAATTGCCTGTAATTTACTAGTTGCCATGAAACATCTCCTCAGAGAACTTGAAAATTAAGGAAGAAATATTCCTCAGAAATACATGGGAAATCCACTAGATTATTCAAAGCAATAAGAATTGTGTACTAAATTGCCTGTAGTTTAACTGGTCTCCATGAAACATCTCCTCAGAGAACTTAAAAATTACATTGCCTGGGAGTGGGAATCAAGCCCCCTCTCCCGATTTCCATTCAAGCATTTTATTCTTTACAACACTCAGGACAATGAAGTTCCAAGCAAATAAGGTGAAGCATTAATAAATTAGGAATCTGAACTTTAGATTTTCGCTAGTCGAAGAGATCCTGCCTCAGTAGTGTCACTGATGCCTTCACATCCAGGCATGGATATAGGTGGTAAAACGTATAATGTCAATGCGATATGAAAATTCCTGCCAAACACGGTCTAATGTGTCATTGGTAACTGTTTCTAAAGAAGCAGAAATGCGTTGTTTAAGTTCACATAGAGTTGTGGGCAAAGGAGGCACAAACACCTGATCTTTTACATACCCCCAAAGGAAGAAGTCACATGGGGTAATATCAGTTCTAGTCATCCAGTCTACTCCGACCAATCCAACTGCAGGGTAGCTCTTGCATGTAAAGGCAGAAGTTCAGTCATCGTGGCTCATCACAAGGCTTCAGTGCTTGCAAGTTACACAATTTGTATGGCTTATAACACAATTTTTTCCTCAACACATGCCGAACAGTATGCTGAGGAATCCCCAGTTCTCGACTAGTGCAAATGGTCTATTTCTTCGGGCTGCGTAGAAAAGTCTCTCTCACTCTTTCAACATTCTCTGCAGATACGCCTGGTTGCCCTGGATTTTTTCCTTTACAAAGACATCCAGTGTCCTCGAACTGATGATACCACTTGTGAATACTCTGAGACTTTGATGGATTAATTTGGTACTTTCTACAATATTCACGCTGAACAGTGATTACCGTAACACATAAGACACACATAAAAGCTTTCTGCTCACTAGACACCATTTTTACTTTTTCGCCAAAAGAGCTTCATAAACGACACACTAGCACCATCTATTGTGCATAATCTAAAACTTAGACATTTTCCCTTTGCATTGATGTATTACTTATCATTCTGTGTTATTAATTTTTCGAAATATAAATTTTTGAAATTGGATGATTCTTTCTGAATAACCCTGTATATTGCTAAGTTATCGGAGAAATCAAATATGGAGCTTTGATATGTGGACAGTAATATTCTTCTGCTAAGTTTGATAGTGCATTCGGTCTACGAACCTGTTTTCCACATTCAGGGAGGAAGAGAATTGGTTTGCCAACTTGGTGGTCTAAACGCTGACTTCTGACTGTTCATTAGAAATGGGTTCAGGTTCAAATCCTGGTGAGTCACATGTGTTGTGTTTGTTTTATGGCACTGGCTTTCTCCCTTCCTTGGAACAACTAACCCTAAATTAGGGACAGATGACTGCTTATAGCATCAAGTTGCTCATGATGACCATTAAACCCCCAAACAAAAAAGAAAAGAAAAAAACAAAAACCAATGTGTTTCTCGGTGGGTTTTTTTTTAATTAAAGATTTAAGGACTACCATGAGCAACTCAATGGGCTATAAGCAATCGCTAACCCCTTGTTTAGGGTCACTGGTTCCAGGGAAGGGAAAGAGCCAGAGCAATAATACAAACACAACATCCATGCCTTACCAGGATTCAAACTCAGACCCTTCATGGACGAATGGTTATAACCCAACACATTTTTTTTTTTTTTTTTTTTTGATTGGAGGTTTAACGACCACCGTGAGCAACTCAATGGGCTATAAGCAGTCGCCCGTCCCTAATTTAGGGTCACTGGTTCCAGGAAAGGGAGAGAGCCAGTGCCGTAAGACAAACACAACATCCATGCCTCACCGGGATTCGAACCCGGACCCCTTACGGACGAATGATCAGAGGCCAGCGCCTTAGACCACTGCGCCACCGGGGCGGCATAACCCAACACATAGACCATTGCATCACCGGGGCAGCTCTTGGTGGTTGAAAGGTCCACTGAGATGATAGCAAACAAGGACCATTGAAAATGTGGTTTGCAGTTGCGACAGTAGCTACATGGCGGCACCCTTAGTCTTAAAATTTAAAATTCAACCTTTCTCTATTCTGATTTTTTATTTGGGGGGAAGGGGGATTCTAATTTCTAGGGGGTCACTTGACCTTTATTTTGAGCACCCATGATCAGATCACATGTAGAGGATTTTAGGAAGGAAGTGTCTAACCCCAGGTCTTAAACAACCCTTAGAAATAGAAAGTTAGGAGATTTAGGCTAGAGTGCCCAATGGGAAAGTAATGCAGAAGCAAGGTAGAAAGACGCCCTTATTTATTACCAGGATACAGTACCTGGGGTCTAATGGCTTAGCCTGCCCATCCGACGCACAGCGGATATTTAGTGGTTCGAGCGTTCGTACCTGCCCAGGATCGGACCTGAGGTTCCTCTGTGGCAGTCACGAACATTGACCACTAGGCCATCTGCTGCCCCTTTGGTGCCCATGCCTTGCATCTTCCTTATGTAAACTGAATGTGATGTCTTGTACAAAAACAACACTGTGAAAAAAAAAAAGCAAAAGAGATGGGACACCAAAAAGTACCGGGGTGACATCCCAGTGTGCATTCCCCCAGCTGTAGTCCTGCCCTTATCACTGATATAGCTAAGACAAGAAAAAGAAAAATACTCATCAAAAGTATATTTTGAATAAGAATAGTTTATCTACTTCGCATTTCAAACACATGTCAAAAACTGGCATTGTGAGAAACAGGGCTTGATTTCAACCAGTAGTTAGTAGCAAATTGCTAGCAAGCAAATGCATTTTGCTAGTGATGAAAAGTGGTTCTAGCAAAAGTTGCTAGTGGAAAATTTTTGAATGTTTTAGTGTGAACTGTAAAGCACAACTGCATTGCACATGTGGAATATTTTAGACACATACAAAAAGGAGCAACTCCTTTCTGGGAACGAATGTCTCTTGAAAAGAACAAACATTATAAAAACATTTTGGCACTATAGAAATATTCAGTATATTTCCCTTTTCTACTGCTGCATGTGAGGTTTGGTTCAGTTTCATGAAGAGAATCCAGGGTGATTGAGAGGGGCAGTTTAAACTTACAAACATTGAATGCTCTCAAGAGTATTGAGATTGAAGGTCTGTCCAAAGACAAATTTGACCCCAGGCCTGCTGTTTTAAAGTGGTATGATGAAAAGACCCAAAACCCACATCATAAACCATACTGAAAATAACTTATGATTTTGAATATTGTTCTTGAATTTTATGAATAAAGTTGAATACAAAAATGCTTTTTTTTTAATATTTGCATTCAAATTAAATTGTTAGAATTAAGCTGTAAATCAATCCATCTTTGTTATCTGGCTTCCTAGATTATTATATTCAAACTAGTTAACTTTTTTATGGGATTTATCTAGGTAAAGACTCAAATTTCTGCAGATTTTTGGAGAGAACTTTTCTGCTTTGTCAGGCAGTCTTTCGTTCAACCTCCGTCACAGTCTTCGGTTAACCTTGACAGTTACGGTGATTCTTCAAAATGTCTTGCCAGATGTTAGGCAGCGAAAATCCCTTATAGTCATTAATGATGAAGTTCTGGTATTTTCTAATTTCAAGTCCCTCTTTCAATTTACGCTTCAGGAAGTTGGATTGATGTCCAATGACAGTCAAAGAGTCCCTGCCCATGCGGTGACTGTCATTGGACATCAATCCAGCTTCCTGAAGCGTAAATTGAAAGAGGGACTTGAAATTAGAAAATACCAGAACTTCATCATTAATGACTATAAGGGATTTTCGCTGCCTAACATCTGGAAAGACATTTTGAAGAATCACTGTAACTTTCAACCCTTACCTAAACAGTGCTAGAGAATTCTATAAAAAACTTATGGAAAAGTGTTTATATAAATCTTTAGAATAATGGCCCTTTTTTCTATAAAGATGGTTCTATGTAAGTTCTATAAAGGGCAAAATAGAGGGCAATGTTTACAGAGTTGAAATAAACTTTAATGACCTTTGAGAAACCATCCTGTTAAATAATCAAAAATATGGTGATGACATTGGATTCTATAGAAACGAACCTTATAGAATCAATGGCCATCTGTTTCTATAGAACACACTATAGAATTCTACAGAAAATTCTTTCTATAAACCCACCACTACAGTTGTTCTATAAACATTTGATAGAATTCAATTGATCTCTATAAGGCTCTATAAAACGTTTTTCGTAAGGAAAGGTTAACCGTAACCAAAGACGGTGACGAAGATTGAACGCAAGACTACCTGACGAAGGAGAGGAGTTTTCTCCGAAAATTTGAGACTTTACCTAGATAAATCCCATAAAAAAGTTAACTAGTTTGAATGTTAGAATTAATCTATCAGGTCATGAAAAGGTAAGTTATATCTAAATATTTGTATTCTTTTCAAATTTACAATGTGACAGTAACAGAGGTAAAATCAAAATTTGTCGTGACTGACTGATGGAGGGGGTCATGTTAGTTTCTTTTGTATAATGTTCTTTTGCTAGTAGATAATGCAATTTGCTAGTAAAAAATAAGGTCGCTAGCAAAAAAATTAAATCAAGACCTGGTGAGAAATGCAAGATTAAGGAATACGACATTTAATCATAATTATTTTATTTATTTATTTTTTATGGGAGGTTTAACAACCACCATGAGCAACTCAGTGGGCTATAAGCCTTCATTCGTCCCTAATGTAGGGCCACTGGTTCCAGGGAAGGGAGAGAGCCAGTGCCGTAGGACAAACACAACATCCGTGCCCCACCGGGATTCAAACCCAGACACCATCTCAGACAAATGATTAGAGGTCATCGATTAGACTACTGTAGCGTTCTCCCTAGTTTTTTTTTTTACAGCCAGGTGGCAAGAAATTTTGGCTGGGTGGTACTTTTAACGGCTAACCTTCCAAAAGTGGGCCGCTCCAATAGATGGCGCCACAGTAGTACTTCCCCTCTCCTCCTTTCACGTTAAATCCGTCATAGCTACTTACGTCACTTTGTTCTCTTGGTACGTGTCTTTTTTATGCTCATATTCCTATGGATATAGTACGGCTTGGTGGTGATCAAATCATCGTCGAAGGGGACGAAGCCAAAGTGGGAAAACCCAAGTACAACTGTGGTCGTCTCGTCGAGGGCACCTGGATTCTTGGCATCTTTGAAATCACGTCGAGACAGGAAGAACCATTATGACGGACCAGTGGGCATATTATGGAATATTTATTCCGATGGAATTGCCATCTTTCTTCAGAACATTGCTTTGAAATCCTGCTTTGTGCGATCAGGAAGTTCTTCCCTGGTGTATAAAACTTTTCTTGCTTTAATTCTGCTAGGTAGAAAGTTTCATATTCATGAGAAAAACTTATTCTTCCGTCAAATAAATATTTCACACATATGCCACAATATAAATTCATAAAGGCCCTTTTAAGGGCCACCTTTAATTCATATTATTCACTTCCTTTGCCACTTTCACAACGTAGCGCAACGCTTTACGATGTAGCGATAACGTGTCGCCATCTATCGTCGCTTCAGAAAACTATTTCTGGGCCACATTCGGAAGGTTTACCCTTTTAACTACCCCTTCCCCAATCGAAAAAAAAAAAATGTTTTCCTTAACATTATTATACTTATTAAACATCTTTGGTGGTGTGGTAGTCATTAATGTAACATAACATGATAAACAGAGTTAGAAAATTGCACAAAAATGATTTAAAAATGAGTGTTTACTAACAAATCATATTCGACACAGATCTTTTTTTTTTTTTTTTTCGTAGATTGAAGGTTTAACGACCACCGTGAGCAACTCAATAAGCTATATTTAAGGCCACTGGCTCCAGGGAAGGGAGAAAACCAGTGCCATAAGATAAACACAAGATCCATGCCTCATCGGGATTCGAACCTGGACTCTTCTCAGAGGAATGGTCATAAGCCAGCGCTTAGACCACTGCACCACCAGGGAGGTTTCAGCCAGTTTTTATCAACACTGATGGTTGTATGTGGGAATAAGATTTCTATTCTTACTATTATGTGCATTGTGAAAACATTCATTAAAGGAAATACAGCAGGGCGGCAGACAAAATTAACTGGGTGGGCCGCCCAGTAAAAAGGCCCTAGGGAGAACATTACCAGCAGGGAGGCACAATTATTTTAGTTTTCTTACCAACCAATGTTCTGCTTTGCATGATAATTAACACAGCAGTCGGACATAGCCGAATTGACTGTTATTACTGTTTCACATGTGAATTAAATCACATCAATTGATGACGAACTAGGCTTTAGTTCAAAAATTTGACCACCAACCTTTTTTTGAATAATAACCTCTATAAGACCCGCAAAAAAAAAGTTAATTCCACAGTACACTATGAATAGAGGTGCCATAAATTCATTTACAACTAGGATTGGAAATTTATTCACCGTGGAGCGGGAATCGAACCCGCATCTCCCGCTGTGCTTTTTTGCCCAGCTTCTTCAGGACGAATGGCCTGTAAATATTGATGATATCACATGTGATTTGAATATAGGCCATTTACCCCGAGGAAGCTGGGTAAAAGCACAGCAAAACCACAGTTGGCAAGAAAACTGAATTAACTGTGATTAAATGTTGGTTTTCTTAATCTCACATTTCAAACACATGATCTTCTGCTACACAATCACAGACATTTTCAAACAAAATTCGAAGTTCCCACAAAACATACCTTCTATTTAAATGAATGAAATACAGGATTGTACACCACTGCACAATACAAATTTTGAAGTTGTGAATCCGTTTACTGGTGCAAATATGACATGAATTAAGTCAGACAATATCCCAAAACTTAAAATTTCATTGTCATAGCGCAGGAATTTGGTTGTTCTGGGTGGTGTAGTGGTTAGCATACTCGGGCGCTAGCCGGGAGAAGCGAGTTCAATTCCCACTCCAGAATGACAAAATTTTCAAATATTATCTGACTTACAATTCATGTCATATATAAACCAATAAATGGATTCAAAACTTTTTCAGTTTCCTCCACTCAAAAAAAAAAAAACATTTTCTAAATCAGTTTTCTGATTTTACATAAACATACACATACATACCAGTAAACCATTCTCTGAGATTTGGAGGCTAGCTCCACAATTAGAAAGCTCATTTGCTAAATTAAAGTTTGATTTTAATTATTATATTTCTTAATTTAGCTTACTGATTTTAATAAACTAGTTTTCTTATTGTTTTTGTTATTCTAATGACCACATTTTCTAATTTATTCTGACTTCTGGATGGAAACCATGATAATTAAAATCAAATTTTAATGATCATCATTTGCAATATAGCCTTCCGATTTTAATTATCACATTTTCAATTTATTTGCTCCTCTGATTTTAATTCAATGCCTTGCCAAAAATTCAAGGCTATTTATTTCACATTGCATCATTTAGTTTTGTTCATATTACCAAATCACCTCAAAATTTTTCAGTTTGTTAATAAATGGACCTATGAAAACAATAAGTTGCTTAATTATGAATCTCTGGAAAATCAATATTCAAATATAGAAAGGTGATTACCTTTACATAATGCAACTGAACTGTTTTCCAGAGAAGAACTATAATAAACACCCACGTTTCTTCTCTTTGCAACACTAATTACTAAAAGCAGAAAACTCTAGTCTTCAAGAGGAACAAAATATCACTGCATGTGTATCTAAATCTCACACTGAACAAAAACCTTATTACACTTAGAAACCTTCTCTTCTTAAACGCAAGGAAACTGCATTGATAGGATGCTACAAATTATAAGTCCTTCACAGTAACATCAAAGTAAAAACCAGTTCCTCATACAATACGTTAATTAACCTACAAATGAGAAAAACGATTGTTGCATTAAATTCCGGGAATAACTGCTTGATGCAATAAGTGTTACAGCCCGCCTTCAAAAGTCTCTATTTTTGACACCAACCCACATATGATGGTTGATATAATGAGGTTGCCTGAACTTCCTTGTTTAAAAACAAGTGCTTGGAAATCATTATACATATCTTACAGTACTCGAATCTTTACAATGATTTAAACGTAAATTTTTGCGACATATACATGGGGCAACTGCCACATAATTTGTCCTCCTGAATCTCCCCAATTGTAAGCGAAAGTTTTTATTATCTACTCCTTTAAATGATAACACAACGGCTATATCAGCTGTCAAAAAACACAGAGATATGTCGTACCTCAATATTCCGAAGTTACACAGTGGTTTTTAATAATAACGTATCGAGGTCATCGTTAGACATGATCACATTTCTACGATTTTGGTAGAAGCAAGACTAATATAATTAATACAGCAGTTTCTCCCAAGATGCTCTCCCTAATTCATCAACAATCACATCTTCCGGAAAAAGAGAAACTGCTCATCGGTTTCCCTGCAATCAGTGTTGCCAACACAAATGATGGAAAAAGTAGCAATCCGGCACCTAAAATGTCGCTACCAGATTTTCCGATAAGTCTATTCTCAGGACTGTGCATTGAAAATTATCCTTAAATTATGGCCTGAGCCCATTTACAAAGCGCTTTCTAGTGGTAGTTAGGTAAATGAAAAAAACTTCGACGACGGTTTCACGAACAAATTTATTTAACTTTTGATCGCAAAATTGAAAAACGAAAGGCTATCATCCATTCATTTAGCCGCCCCGGTGGCGCAGTGGTCTAAGGCGCTGGCCTCTGATCATTCGTCCGTAAGGGGTCTGGGTTCGAATCCCGCTCAGGCATGGATGTTGTGTTTGTCTTACAGCACTGGCTCTCTCCCTTCCCTGGAACCAGTGACCCTAAATTAGGGACGGGAGACTGCTTATAGCCCATTGAGTTGCTCACGGTGGTCGTTAAACCTCCAAAAAAAAAAAAAAAAAAAAATCCATTCATTTAAGGTTACAGTAATGATTTGCTATGACTAGTTAAAATGAAGATTAGTTTATGATTGAAGTCCCGTTAGTCAGACCCGAGACCCATGTAAATATAACCTGCTCGTTAGGGAAATCTCTACGAGAAAAAGTATCTGCGCTGTTGAAACTTTTGACCGCTAGGAGGCAGTACTGACAGCAACTAAAAATGTAAACAACGGTGATAGCATATGTGGTTTCACTGACGAATATGTTGTTCAAAATTAAATAAGCACACACTTTAATCAAAAGTGAACTGATATAAATGACACACAATATGAAATAAATATAAAATGAGATAGCCGTATAATTTTATCTCATTGCTATTGCAACAGAGACCTTTCATTTTAGTGACCTTTGAAACGCATAGATGTAAATATCTCGCAACGGAAACATAAAACTTGGATTTTCGGTAGCTTTTCTACTGTCTTAATAATTTTGTAAGGTAAATTGTGGTATGACTCGCGAGAGTTCCAGACACGTGACGTAATATTTATTATTTTACATTTTCTTTTTTCAAGGACTCTGCATGGTCGTTGCCCTAAATATTTGTTACTAAACAACGATCTTCTAAAACTTGCATAGTGGAACACAGCAAGTCATTTCTTCGTTTTCTTAGAACAACTGATCAAAAAACTTAAATGAAAAATGCTAACAGCTATGACAAGGAGAGGAATCTACGTCGCTACACAGTGCTTTCCTAATGGTTACTGCCTACCAGAATTCATATTTTCTATGCCTGGCAACCAGCACCACCTAGTGACAGTTTTACGTAGGTTAGCAGACAAGCCAATTTGCGTCATGAATAGATCACATCTATTACGTAGGTCTCGGTCAGATCAAAGAGATCTACCCATGAATGATAAATGCGCTAGATTGCAACTTTAGAGAATGCTATAATGAATACGCTGTTCAATTTATAGTAGTCTCGGCTAAGTGGTTTTTCTTCCGAGTATTACGACTACCGTGAGTCGCCTGTCCCTAACTTAGGGCCACTCGTTCCAGAGAATTGAGAGAGCCAGCGCAGGTAAGACAAACACACTGCCTATGCCCCAAACCTGAACAATTCAGATGAACAGTCAGAAGCAAAGGTATGATAGTCAGGTGATACAACTTCCCATACAGTTAATGTCAGATACCGGTATGCCAGTTTAAAAAAATGGACGTTAGTGTCTTAACTCGCCAGAGGGCGTGCAGAAGCTATCGGTTAATCTTTTATGCTAATCATTATAGGAATATATATTAATGGCTACCGTGAGCAACTCAGTAGGCTATAAGCAGTCGACCATCCCTAATTTAGGACCACTGGTTCCACGGAAGGGGGACAACCAGTGCTGTAAGGTAAACATAACATCCATGCCACATTTTTTATTCGAACCCAGTCCCATCATCTTGGGCGAATCATCAGAAGCCACTGCTTACACCAATGCCAATGCGACACCCGGTCGCTATATGGTACTGAAGCTCAGAAACTCTGAAGTGCCTATACAGGAATTAAAGCATGTCAACTTTTTTTAAAAAAGCATTAAATTTTAAATTTATATAATATCATTAAATTTTTAATTTATATATTATCAGTTCAATTATTACGTTTTTGACATGAAAAGTTCGTTAGAATCAGTTCAATTACTACGCTTTTGACATACGGCGAAAGTGTTTTGTACCGAACAACGACCTGCAAAGAACGTATATCAACTTTTAAAACACCAACAGATGAAAAAACAACTACTAATTTATTCTTTGTCATCAAATATCTGTTCATCGTATTACACGCATGCAGTTCTGAGAAAGTTCCGCCGAGGGAAATCAAACATTTTCTACGACGCAGTCTCTCCTCCGCAGTCGGCAGTACAAACACAGGAGTGCAAATCAAGATTCTTATACATTAGAATGAATATATACGTACAAATAAACTGGCGGAAAGTGAAAAAAGAACACCAAGAAGGAATTGACGGACGATCATCAAATTTACATATGTTAATGGGGTCGAGTTTAAGTAGGTGTGATGTTAATTTCGGGACCAACCGGTGAGCGCTTTCTTTTTTTTTTTTTTTTTTTTTTTATTGGAGGTTTAACGACCACCGTGAGCAACTCAATGGGCTATAAGCAGTCGCCCGTCCCTAATTTAGGGTCACTGGTTCCAGGGAAGGGAGAGAGCCAGTGCCGTAAGACAAACACAACATCCATGCCTCACCGGGATTCGAACCCGGACCCCTTTCGGACGAATGATCAGAGGCCATCGCTTAGACCACTGCGCCACCGGGGCGGCCCGGTGAGCGCTTATGCCACAGCACGGCATAATATGCAAATTATCGTCGGTCGTATTTAAGGAGTACGGCGAAGTGAATGTAATCAGTCGTCGGCGTACGGACACGTGTGAAGACCCTGAAGTAGGCTGCAATGCCTGGATATGGAAGACGTGTACGATTTCAGCAGTTATCGGACTTTGAGCGAGGTCGTCTAGTCGAACTCCGCGAGGCTGGGTGGTCGTATCGTCGTATTGCGGAGTGAATTGGACGGGAAGTATAGGTGGTGGTACGATGGTAGCTTAGATGGTCCGAGGAACATTCCCACACGAGAAGACGTGGAACCGGGAGTCACAGACGGACTGATGAGCGGACCGATCGACGCATAAGAAGAGCGGCGTTGTCAAGCAGAACATCCACTGCGACGCAAATCCGAGCTGCCGTTGCACCTCAGGTGACGTGCTAACAATCGCAACCGTCTACTGGATGCAAGACTACGTGCACGTGTGCCTCTGGCATGCGTACCTCTGACTCCAGCCCACCGTCAGGAACGGCTGCAGTGGTGTCGCCAACGTCTGCACTGGAGAATGAAATGACGATCTGTCGTATTCAGCGAAGAAAGCAGATTCTGCTTGGGAGCCTCCGATGGTCGTATGCGTGTTCGCAGACGCACAGGGGAGCGGCCCCACTTCTTGTATCCGCCAGCGGCACACAGGGCTTACACCTGGTCTCCTGGTATGGGGAGCGATCAGCTATCATTCCCGTACACAACTAGTGTTTGTACCGGGTACGTTAAACAGCACCTCCTACATCAACAATATCGGTCCATCGTGGTGTTTTCCAGCAAAATAACGCACGCCCACACACGGCACGTGCAACGCAACATGCACTTCAGGGTGTGAGACAACTTCCATGGCCCGCACGTTCACCGGATTTGTCCCCCATTGAGCAAGTGTGGGATTTTATGGGACAGCGACTTATCCGGTCTCCACGGCCAGCCACGACCATTCCCGATTTACGCGTCCAGGTTCAGGATGCTTGGAACTCAATACCCCAAACTTACATCCAACATCTGTACGACAGACTCCATGCCAGAATTGCACAGCGTGACGCAGTTCATGGCGGTTCAACCTCGTACTAACCATGTTACATGGAAATGTTATTTTTCAGTTTACCAGCAAATACAGCTGTATTTTGCCATAATGTTTTGATCACGTTATCCTCTGTATTCCGTTGTTATGCTGTATAAATTTCGTTGGTATCAAACGTCTTCTTCTTGGTGTTCTTTTTTCACTTTCCTCCAGTGTATTACACAATTGTGCAAGGTAGATATTTTAATAATTAGTAAACGAAAATATCATGCTTCGAAACTTTTATGTGAGCTATTTTAATTTTTTGTATGCAGAAAGGCAAGTTTAAAGCGGTGGTTAAACATTTTTACTAGAAGAGAAAAATGACCGAAATGTTTCGTACACGTATTTGTCATTGTTTCATGCGCACCGCCATTTGCAATGTTATAAAATAAACAACCTACGCAAAGCCGGATCCCAGTACGGATAGTCCGGGCAGCTTCCGGGACCCCGGCTCATGGAGGTCCCCCAAACGTTTATACTTTTTACCGAAGTTTTTTTTTTTAATTTTCCGTTGCATACAAATTAATTTTGCTTATTCTATAACTGTTTTTTTTATTGGAGGGTTAACTATCGACGTGAGCAATTCAGTAGGCTATAAGCAGTCGCCCATCTCTAATTCACGTCCACTGTGGTTCCAGAGTAAAGAGAGCCAGCGCCGTAAGACAAAACAACATCCATGACTCACCGGATTTGAACCCGGACGCACACGAACGAATCGTCAAAAGCCGTCACTTAGACCACTGCGCCGAGGGTTATTTTGAAAATCAGATTCAAAACATGAATAAAGTACATAAGTATGTAACCCCTCTCTCCTTGAGAAATCACATTTCTGCTGGACCAGAGCTCTCGTGGCAGAGTCTATCTAGGGGCCTCCCACATTTCGGATCCGACTTTGAAACTGCGCTTGTGCTAAAGCACGAGGGCGGCTCCTGCTATAGAGCTGAGGGGTTGCAGACCCCAACCCTACTCAAAAGAGTTGTTTTTTTCATGTCGTACCGAGAGAGAGAGAGAGAGAAGTTTTATTAATTCCGCTGGAAATGTTTTCTGCATAACGTCACGACTGAAGTTTTCTGAACTCAGCTGGAAGTTTTTCCTGCATAACGCCACTGGGAGAGGAAAGAACGTTGGTGGGCTGCTCTGCTTGCAGCTCTGCCGGCTATCGAAACCAACTCATGTGGGAAACTCTGCATATTCCCACATCAGTTCGTTTCCTTTGAATAAAACGTCCCTGCAAGCTGCTTTGATGGCAGCTTACGCTGGTACAGCAGATGTGATTGGTCCTTGGAGTTGTTCTCGAGTGACGAAGCTACAATGCATTCTCTCGTTGGCTGCGAATGCATCGCTGGGCCTTACTTTGTGCTTGACTGTTGTGTTTCCCAATCAGAAATAAAATAGGGGAATGCATTAAAAATAATGACGAATGCACCTTTTGAATGTATTACTCAACCTGTTTTTTTTTATTTCTTTCTTTCAATTTTTGATTTGTTCCTGCTTTTATTCAACGTAATAATTCTAACAACGACGTTACTCCCATCGAACTGGATATTATTCGTGTTTGCTAACAACGAATACTCAGTTTTCGGGATTTTTGCGAAAACGTTTTACTCACATTTTCTCTACTGGTCAAAATAGGCATGTGAACAAATTGCGGTTAAATAATAAAATTCAGTAGTGGATAAATTGCGAAAAAAATATGACTAATTTCTGCAGCGAAGTACTCGCACAAAATTGATTTTTTTCACTGATGAAGCACGGCGAAATTTTCCTTTTTAAATTCATGTAAATTTTTATTCATCAAAATTCATTGAAGTTATTTCATTGGGTGCATTTCATTTTTCTGCTGCATTCCCCCCTCCAAAAATAAAAAAATAAAAATAAAAACTGCGCATATTAGTTGAGGTAGTGCATTATATTTAATTACTTTGAAAACAACATTTAATCGGATATCATTGTTTGGAAAATTTACGAAGTTTGTTAATTTTGAACACAAATTTTTATAGATTAAATTGAAATCATGGCTTCAAAATTAAAACTGGACTGCATATGTTTGCAATACGTATTTATTTAAAAAAATGCCCGTGTGTGAGTATTGCAGTAACAACTCATCGCGAAATTGTGGCAGACCCTTCAAAATTCAGCAAAATGTTTTTCATCACCGTCCGAATTGCAGTGAACGGTTTCAAGTCGAAGTTCCAAAGGGAGCATGTCAAAAGAAAAAATATTTATTATTATATTTCTAAGGATCATAATCAGACATCTGAGAACGCGTATATGAGCTTGAGTGTGTGTCCGCAGCCACTGGAACATGCATTAAAAAATTTTGTCCTTTGAAACCGCTTAGCTTAATTGAGTGTTGCTCTTATAGTAAGCTAACCAGAAGTCCCCAATTTTGAGGAGAGTCCTCGAATTCAATTTACTGTCCCGAAAAACATGTGATGCCTTTGGGAACGCAAATTGTCCTCAAATTTTGATGTTTGTCCTCAAATGACCTCGAATTTACACTTCCTCATTAGCTCGTTAGATTTCTAACGAAAAATGTTCTTAAAAGTAGTTTGCGTTGTACCAATTTTCCGATATGCTTCTTGTGAAACGAAATTTTGACTTATTTTTTCTTCTTTCCGAGTTTAACGAATACCGCGAGCAACTCGAAGGACTATAAGCAGTCACCTGTCTCTAATTTGGAGACATTCGTTCTAGGGAAGGGAGAGAGTAAGTGCTGTAAGACAAACACATTGTTCATGTCTCAGTCGGGACTCGAACCCGTACCCACTTGTGCGAATGGTCAGTGGATAGCACTAGAACACGGAACTACTGGCGCGGTGAAATTTCGACTGTACTTGATCTAAGTTTCTCCAAAACCTATGGGAAAATGAGAAATTCGCCATGCAATTAGTTTGGTGTGCAGCTTGATTTTAATTCGGCACATATGCAAGGTAAAGCATTTCACTTTTGCTAATACGTTCTGGCCATCATAATTCTACTTTGTCAATACAAATTACCAACATTCTACAAGATATATCCTTTTAAGACATAAATTATCACACTTATTGAAGCAATGCAGTTTTGTGACAAAAAGATTTGCGTATTTATTTTGAGTACGTATATGTCCGTATTTAGTTTGAGTACTTATATGTCCCCGAGATGTAAGGTCAGGTGTTGCGTAACATCACAGCCTCTCCTTGACAAATGTCAACCCCGCCTTCTCGTGTTGCATCCTGTTCCCACTAAAAGGGCTCTGACGACCGCCAATAGCGGTATAATTATACCATCGGGATTAGAGGAAATGCTATCCCCCACTCACCAACCCGCTTGGCCAGCGTGGTGAGTTATGGCCAAACCCCTCCAAAATGACTCCACAACTTAAATCTTGGCCCTCAGTCTCCGGCAGCTGGAATGTACCTGGCCATGGCAGCGATCAGTGCGACATGAAGGCAGAGGGTGCTAAGAATCCCCGGAGGACCGGACTAGGCTGCCATCTGATGCTGACCTTGGCTACGTATAATGGACGCTCCCTATCTTCTGATTCAAGGATTCTTGAATTGAAAGAGGAACTACAAAGGATCAAGTGGGACATCGTCGGGCTAAGTAAGGTAAGGAGAAAGGGAGCAGATCTCATTGAACTGAAAAGTGGACATCTCTTCTACTATCGTGGGACAGATACCGGCAGAACTAGTGGTGTTGGATTTATAATAAACAAGAAACTGAAGGATAAAGTTGTAGAAGTTGAAAGTTCCTCTGACAGAGCTGCACGACTCGTTATCCAACTCTCGAGAAGATACCAGGCTCAGATTGTTCAAACTTATGCACCCACCACAAGTCATCCTGAAGAAGAAATTGAAGAATTTTATGAGGAAATTCGTCATCTAAATAATAAAGGTAAATAGCACTTGAAGATAATTATGGGAGATTTCAATGCAAAAATAGGGCAACGGCAACAGAATGAAACTTCAGTAGGTAAATTCGGTCACAGCAACAGAAACCAGCGTGGAAATACTCTCGTTGAGTTTGCAGAGGCTGAAGGGTTTTTCATCTTGAACTCCGTTTTCAAGAAAAAGCCACACAGGAAATGGACATGGAGACATCCAAATGGGACGACAAGGGAAATCGATTTTATTATGTGTAACAAAAAATTCGTCATAGAAGACTGCAGTGTGCTAAACAAGTTCAACACAGGTAGTGACCATAGGTTGGTGAGATGTAAGATGCACCTCAACACTAAACTCGAACGTGGCAAGCTCATAAGACAAACAAAATGTATTGACATAACCAACCTTAAAAAACCCCATAATACCTTCAAGTTGGAACTGAAGAACAGATTCTCTGCTTTAGAAGGCCTAATATCGGAAGAAGTGCATATTTCTGAAGTTAACAGAAAAGTAACCAAAGCTCTTATGGAAACAGCAACAAAATTAGCTGGGTCTAAGAACAAGTTGCATGTGAACAATTTATCAGGAAAAAGCAAAATGTTGATGCAAAAAAGAAGAGAGATGAGGACAACTAAAGAAGACGTGACTTCCAAAGTGGAATATATAGAGCTATGCAAGACAGTACGAAAAAGGTATCACTGAAGACTTAAAGAAATTCAACTGTGAATTAGTGAGGAAAGCAATTGAAAACAACCAAAGCCTAAAGATAGCAAAGGGACATCTCAGTAAGGGAAGAAAACAGATTATGGCACTGAGAAAAGAAGATGGTTCTGTAACAAGAAATAGAGGCTAAATTTTGACAAGAGAGAAAGATTTCTACTCCAAATTATATGAAAGGTATGATACACATACTCCAGACATCATGAAAGGTACCAGTACCAGAGTTCTTCCAGTCCTCCCAGCAGACGTTGCACATGCAATCAATAACATTAAACGGGGAAAAGCTCCAAGAGAAGACGGAATTACTGTAGACATCATACAAGAAGCAAGTGGAGAAATCGAAACAGTACTCGCCCAAATTTTCACTCGATACCTTAATGAAGGGAAGATTCCCGAGGATTGGAACAACGCTACAATGATCCTGCTACATAAAAAAGGTGACATTAAGGAACTCGGGAACTACAGACCTATCAGCCTCCTATCAGTGGTTTATAAAATCTTCACTAAAGTTCTTTCACACCGCTTGAAGGTAACACTGGACATGGCTCAACCGAGAGAACAAGCTGGATTCAGGAGTGGCTACAGCACAATAGATCATTTCCACGTACTGAGAGAACTAATTGAAAGAGCGAGGGAATATGAACTTCCATTGTGTATGGCTTTTATCGATTATGAAAAAGCCTTTGATTCGGTGAAATCATCAGCAGTTACAATGGCTCTCAAATCCTGCGGTATTGAAGATGCATACATTAATATTATTAATAACATCTATGAAAATGCAAGTGCAAAGATTCGGCTGTTTGAAAATAGGACACACATAAAAATTGGAAAGGGAGGGAGACAAGGTGACACCATATCTCCGAAGCTCTTTAATGCCACATTGGAAAATGTCTTTCAATCATTGGACTGGTAAAACAAAGGAATAAAAATTAATGGAGATTATGTAACCCTACTTCGTTTTGCTGATGACATAGTCATTTTTGCAACTACCCCATCAGAGCTGCAGAGTATGATCCAGGAACTTGCTGAGAAGAGTAAAGAAGTGGGATTAAAAATGAACTTTCAGAAGACAAAAGTGATCAATACTTTTACAAGAAATGAAGCTTTATCGATTGATGGAGAAAAGCTGGAGATAACAGACACGTACGTTTATCTTGGACAGGAGATGTCAAGTGAGGGTCACATTGATGAAGAAATTAATCGGCGTACAAAACTTGCCTGGAGAGCTTTTGGAAGAAACAACGTAATTTTCAAGAGCAATATGCCATTATGCCTTAAAAGAAAAGTGTTTGATCAATGCATCCTTTCAGTGCTTACGCATGGTGCAGAGACGTGGACCTTAACTAAAAGAGACATACAAAAGCTGCAGACAACTCAAAGTAGCATGGAGAGGTGCATGCTTGGTGTAACCAGGAGAGATAAGAAGAGGAACTCGTGGATCCGAAAAATGACAAGAGTGGAAGACATCATGGTCAGAGTTAAATCCCTGAAATGGCAATGGGCTGGACATACTGCCAGAAGGACGGACCATCGAGGGACAGCCGAAATTTTAGATTGGATTCCAAGGGACAGGAAAAGACACAGAAGAAGACCACATGGGCGATGGGTGGATGAAATTCGAAAGTATGCGGGAGTGACATGGAGGAGATTGGCACAAGACAGACCGTTGTGGAGGAAACTTGGGGAGACCTTCGTCCAGCAGTGGATCGACAATAGTTGACAATGATGATGATGATGATGTCCCCAAACGGAAGATAAGGTGACCAGATATTGGAACACTCAAATCAGTGTTCCAATATCTGGTCACCTTATCTTACAGTATATATAACACTCATCGACAATGAAATTTGCACACCTAGAAGAAAACATGCTACAACCGCGAAAATTTGCAAATAGCTAGATTTCGTGCTGGCAAATGATCTACATTTGGTGTGAGTGCGCATGACACCACACACTGTGGTGGCACTGCAAAGACGAACAATCTTATAAACCGCCGTGTAGTCGATGCCCCATATATTCTTCCTGGTTACATCAACGCAAGGAAGAGTACAGAGCGACAAGAATGCCGGGTAGACTCCAGAGACGTCGATTTACGCAAATTACGGACTTAGAGAGAGGCTTGATCATCGGGATGAAAACGCAGTATGATCGGCGCGCGGTATAGCTCACCACGTGGATCGTTCTGACCATACCGTCCGACTGCTTTGGGAGTAGTACATACGTAACGGCACCGCCACACGGCGGAGCAGCTCGGAACGGACCAGGAGGACTACCGGTAGAGAGGATCGCCGGATCGTGCGATAGGCACGAACAGATCCCACGGGGACCCGGTCCACTATACTGGCAGATGTAGCGGCTCCTGTGTGCCCACGAACGATTTATCGACGCCTCGCGGAAGCGAATCTGCGATCCCAGCGCCCCTTACGCGTGCTGCCATTAACACCGGAACATTGCCAGCTCCGTGTGCAGTGGTGCGCCAGGCCAGAGCGACGTGGAAAGCCACAGACGGGCGATGTGTGGTGTTTAGCGATGAGTGCCGCTTAGTTTTGGGAACACATAATCATCGTGTCTGGGTGTGGACGTCCCCGGGTCAACGGCACAATCCGAACCTCGCTATCGAGCGCCACACCTCCTCCACTGCAGGCATTATGGTCTGGGGAGCCATTGCCTACGATAGCCGATCAGCTCTAGTAGTGGGACGTTGATTATTGACAGGGCAGCGGTATGTGGATGAGATCCTACTGTTCCACGTGCTCCAATTCCTGGCCGAGATTCCAGGTGCTCTATGCCACCAGGGTAATGCACGCGCGCACGCGGCTCAGGTTGCCCAGGACTGCCTACTTCATGTCCAGACACTTCCATGGTCTGCCTGCTCCCCGGACATGTCCTCTATCAAGCATGTGTGAGACCAGTTGAAACGCCGGCTGCCTGCGTGTCGCACTATCCGGGATTTGGAGCACACCGTCCAACACGTGTGGGCTAGTCTGCCGCAAGACATCAGGCGTCTGTTCGCGTCCATGCCGGGCCGTATTGTAGCATGTATCGCCGCACGAGGCGGTGCGAAGCACCATTGAAGATGACTGGACCACAGATCCCTTTGTAATTGTCCTGCAGCTCTGTTTTTGCCATCATATGTATCATTACGTCCATAAAATTTCCGTTCAATCCGATGCTTCCTTCTTGGTGCGCAAATTCCATTGTCCGTGAGTGTATATGCAGCATATATCATCATCATCATCATTGTCAACAATTATCAATCCACTGCTGGACGAAGGTCTCCCCAAGTTTCCTCCACAACGGTCTGTCTTGTGCCAGTCTCCTCCATGTCACTCCCGCATATTTACGAATTTCATCCACCCATCTCCCATGTGGTCTTTTTCTGGGTCTTTTCCTGTCCCTTGGAATCCAATCTAAAATTTCGGCCGTTCATCTATGGTCTGTCCTTCTGGCAGTATGTCCAGCCCATTGCCATTTCAGGGATTTAACTCTGATCATGATGTCTTCCACTCTCGTCATTTTTCGGATCCACGAGTTCCTCTTCTTATCTCTCCTGGTTATACCAAGCATGCACCTCTCCATGCTGCTTTGAGTTGTCTGCAGCCTTTGTATGTCTCTTTTAGTTAAGGTCCACGTCTCTGCACCATACGTAAGCACTGGAAGGATGCATTGATCAAACACTTTTCTTTTAAGACATAATGGCATATTGCTCTTGAAAATTATGCTGTTTCTTCCAAAAGCTCTCCAGGCAAGTTTTGCACGCCGATTAATTTCTTCATCAATGTGACCCTCACTTGATATCTGCTGTCCAAGATAAACATACGTATCTGTTATCTCCAGTTTTTCTCCATCAATCGATAAATCTTCATTTCTTGTAAAAGCATTGAACATCACTTTTGTCTTCTGAAAGTTCATTTTTAATCCCACTTCTTTACTCTTGTCAGCAAGTTCCTGGATCATACTCTGCAGCTCTGATGGGGTAGTTGCAAAAATGACTACGTCATCAGCAAAACGAAGGTGGGTTAGATAATCTCCATTAATCTTTATGCCTTTGTTTTCCCAGTTCAGTGATTGAAAGACATTTTCCAATGTGGCATTAAAGAGCTTCGGAGATATGGTGTCACCTTGTCTCACTCCTTTTCCAATTTTTATGTGTGTGTCCTATTTTCAAACAGCCGAATCTTTGCACTTGCATTTTCATAGATGTTATTAATAATATTAATGTATGCATCTTCAATACCGCAGGATTTCAGAGCCGTGGTAACTGCTGATGGTTTCACCGAATCAAAGGCTTTTTCATAATCGATAAAAGCCATGCACAATGGAAGTTCATATTCCCTCGCTCTTTCAATTAGTTCTCTCAGTACATGGATATGATCTATTGTGCTGTAGCCACTCCTGAATCCAGCTTGTTCTCTCGGTTGAGCCATGTCTAGTGTTACCTTCAAGCGGTGTGAAAGAACTTTAGTGAAGATTTTATAAACCACTGATAGGAGGCTGATAGGTCTGTAGTTCCTGAGATCCTCAATGTCACCTTTTTTATGTAGCAGGATCATTGTAGCATTGCTCCAATCCTCAGGAATCTTCCCTTCATTAAGGCATCGAGTGAAAATTTGGGCGAGTACTGTTTCAATTTCTCCACTTGCTTCTTGTATGATGTCTATAGTAATTCCATCTTCTCCTGGAGCTTTCCCCCGCTTCATGTTCTTGATTGCATGAGCAACTTCTGCTGGGAGGACTGGAAGAACTCTGGTACCTTTCATGATGTCTGGAGTACATGTATCATCCCTTTCATATAATTTGGAGTAGAAATCTTTCACTCTTGTCAAAATTTCGCCTCTATTTCTTGTTATAGAACCATCTTCTTTTCTCAGAGCCATAATCTGTTTTCTTCCCTTACTGAGATGTCCCTTTGCTATCTTTAGGCTTTGGTTGTTTTCAATTGCTTTCCTCACTAGCTCACAGTTGAATTTCCTTACGTCTTCAGTGATACTTTTTCGTGCTGTCTTGCATAGCTCTATATATTCCACTTTGGAAGTCACGTCTTCTTTAGTTGTCCTCATCTCTCTTCTTTTTTGCATCAACATTTTGGTTTTTCCTGATAATTTGTTTACATGCAACTTGTTCTTAGACCCAGCTAATTTTGTTGCTGTTTCCATAAGAGCTTTGGTTACTTTTCTGTTAACTTCCGAAATATCCACTTCTTCCGGATATATATATATATATATATATGCAGCATATATATATATATATAATTTACAATCACTACCAATCCACTGCTGGATGAAAGTCTCCAAGTTTCTTACACAACAGTTTGACTTGAGCCACTTTCCTTCACGCTTTTGAATTTATCCACTCATCTCCCACATGTCATCTTCTGGGGCTTCTTTTTCTTTTTCTCCCTTGCTATCCAATTTAATATTTCAACTCTCCATCGGTTGCTCTTTCTTTTGGTAATAAGTCCAGCATATTGCAATTTCAGGGATTCTGATTGATGCCATCCACCCTAGTGATTTTCCTGATCCACGAGTTCCTCTTTGTATCTTTCCTGGTTACATCAAACATTTATCTTTTTTTTTTTTTTTGATTGAAGGTTTAACGACCGCCTTGAGAAACTCAATGGGCTATAAGCAGTCGCCCGTCCCTAATTTAGGGTCACTGGTTCCATGGAAGGGAGAAAGCCATTGCCGTAAGACAAACACAACATCCATGCCTCATCGGGATTCGAACCCGGACCCCGTTCGGACGAATGATCAGAGGCCATCGCTTAGACCACTGCGCCACCGGGGCGGGGCGTCCATGTATCTTTTTATGCTTCTTTCATTTGTCTGTAACCTCGGTAAATATATTTTAATTGAGGTCCATGTCTCTGCTCCATGAGTAAGAACTGGAAGGGTGCACTGATTAAACATTTTCCTTTTAAGAAATAATGCATCAAACCAAGTTTTATACGCCGAATATTTTCTTCATAAATATGGCCGTCGCTTGATATCTGTTGCCTAATTTAGGTATCTGTTACCTCAAGATTTTCCCTATCAATCGCTAAATAGCCGGCGCAGTGGTCTAAGGTGCTGGCCTCTGATCATTTCGTCCGTAAGGGGTCCGGGTTCGAATCCCGCTCAGGCATGGATGTTGTGTTTGTCTTACGGCACTGGCTCTCTCCCTTCCCTGGAACCAGTGACCCTAAATTAGGGACGGGCGACTGCTTATAGCCCATTGAGTTGCTCACGGTGGTCGTTAAACCTCCAATAAAAAAAAATCGCTAAATATAAAATCTAAATGTTAATTTCTTGAAAAAAAAACTTTCGATCAATATATATAAATTATTATTATTATTATTAAACAGACAGCATCAGCAGGCTCAGCAACTTAATTAGCTTTCGAAGTGATATCTACAAAATTGGGATGCAGCTTACCACGAGCCTCTACTGCCAAAGCTAGACATTATTGCTAAATATATAACGATATTCTACTTAGTAGGCACAAAAGTGCATGTTTAGGAAGTTTTTCATTTTCTGTTTTTTCAAATCTAAGCAAAATAACATTCTTAATAAACGAATACTTATGCTCTTTCATCCGATACGAAAACGTAGGTTGTGGCATGTCATTGGCCAACATGTTGGTGGCGCCATCTAGTGGCATGTCATTGGCCAACATGTTGGTGGCGCCATCTAGTGACAAGTAACACTGACAGGCGATTTTGTTTCCAGAGTTGTATCATGTGACTGTCATAATCGTGGTCAGAAGCCAGCGCTTAGATCATTACGCCACCAAGCCTGCTTTTATTATTTATTTATTTACTTATTTAGGTTTAACGACCACCGTGAGCAACTCAGTTGACTATAAGCAGTCGCCCGTCCCTAATTTAGGGTCACTGGCTCCAGGGAAGGGAGAGAGCCTGTGCCGTAAGACAAACACAACATCCATGCCTCACCGGGTTTCGAACCCGGACCCCTTTCGGACGAATAATCACAGGCCATCGCTTAGACCGCTGCGCCACGCGCGGCGTAAACAAAGGTTGTTCATTTCGTAAACAAGCATTATTTACAACAATTGCTTGTTCATTCGTAAACGAGCATTGTTTCTAATAATTACTTGTTCATTACTAAACAAGCATTATGCCGCCCCGGTGGCGCAGTGGTCTAAGGCGTTGGCCTCTGATCATTCGTCCGTAAGGGGTCCGGGTTCGAATCCCGGTCAGGCATGGATGTTGTGTTTGTCTTACGGCACTGGCTCTCTCCCTTCCCTGGAACCAGTGACTCTAAATTAGGGACGGGCGACTGCTTATAGCCCATTGAGTTGCTCACGGTGGTCGTTAAACCTCCAATCAAAAAAAAAAAAACAAGCATTATTTACAACAATTGCTCGTTCATTCGTAAACAAGCATTATTACAATTGCTTAGTCATTCGTAAACAAGCATTGTTTACAATAATTGCTTGTTCATTCGTAAACAAGCATTATCTATATATATTAACTCTATAAGGTTTTTTACTGTGAATCCTATTTTGAGAGAACGGCTGAACGTAAAGATATGGTTGAGGTATCAAAATAAAGGTCTTACCATGTAAATGTGAAAGTCCAAAAGAAAAATCAGATTGGAGCAGCAGTTCGGGCGTTGTGGGACGGCAAATTTCCCCATGTAAAATCTATGGGAGAAGCGTGCGATTGATATTCGATCGCCTGCGGTTGACTCACGTGCTGTTGAAGGAGGCAGCATGAAGGGACTGAGATACTCCAAAGTCCGAAGTCTTATCTTTTCTGAGCGAACCGTTGCGCAAAGCAACGCTATCCTTTCAAAGTTCAACACATCGGAACAGCGAACACTCTCGAAGACCTGATTGCGTTATGCCGTTGGATTGTGTGATGTATATATACAATTTAATATTCATTCGATCCAGTTTATTCGTGTAGGTAAGACGATTCCCATTATGTAAAGATGTAAATAAACATTCCGTTGACCATTGTTAGTGAAAATATTACTGGTGACTGCTTATAGCCCATTGAGTTGTTCACGGTGGTCGTTTAAGCTTCAGTCAAAAAAAAAAAAATCACGAACCTGGACTATTGTCTTTACTGAAGTGGTTGAATTAATTTGTCAATCAAATAAAGTTTACATTTGTTGTTTCATATCAGTTTACTCTTCTCAAAAAAAAAAAAAAAAAAAAACTAACCGTCGATTCCGACGGGTTTTGTCCAGTTTACAACAATTGCTTATTCATTAGTAAACAAGCATTGCCGCCCCGGTGGCGCAGTGGTCTAAGCGATGGCCTATGATCATTCGTCCGTAAGGGGTCCGGGTTCGAATCCCGGTGAGGCATGGATGTTGTGTTTGTCTTACGGCACTGGCTCTCTCCCTTCCCTGGAACCAGTGACCCTAAATTAGGGACGGGCGACTGCTTATAGCCCATTGAGTTGCTCACGGTGGTCGTTAAACCTCCAATCAGCCGCCCCGGTGGCGCAGTGGTCTAAGCGATGGCCTATGATCATTCGTCCGTAAGGGGTCCGGGTTCGAATCCCGGTGAGGCATGGATGTTGTGTTTGTCTTACGGCACTGGCTCTCTCCCTTCCCTGGAACCAGTGACCCTAAATTAGGGACGGGCGACTGCTTATAGCCCATTGAGTTGCTCACGGTGGTCGTTAAACCTCCAATCAAAAAAAAAAAAAAACCTCCAATCAAAAAAAAACAAAAAAAAAACAAGCATTATTTACAATTGCTTGTTTGTTTGTTCGCCGCCCCGGTGGCCCAGTGGTCTAAGGCGCTGGCCTCTGATCATTCGTCCGTAAGGGGTCCGGGTTCGAATCCCGGTGAGGCATGGATGTTGTGTTTGTCTTACGGCACTGGCTCTCTCCCTTCCCTGGAACCAGTGACCCTAAATTAGGGACGGGCGACTGCTTATAGCCCATCGAGTTGCTCACGGTGGTCGTTAAACCTCCAATCAGCCGCCCCGGTGGCGCAGTGGTCTAAGGCGTTGGCCTCTGATCACTCGTCCGAAGGGGTCCGGGTTCGAATCCCGGTCAGGCATGGATGTTGTGTTTGTCTTACGGCACTGGCTCTCTCCCTTCCCTGGAACCAGTGACCCTAAATTAGGGACGGGCGACTGCTTATAGCCCATTGAGTTGCTCACGGTGGTCGTTAAACCTCCAATCAAAAAAAAAAAAAAAAAACCTCCAATCAAAAAAAAACAAAAAAAAAACAAGCATTATTTACAATTGCTTGTTTGTTTGTTTTTTTGCAAACAAGCAATTGTTTACAACAATTGCTTGTTCGCCGCCCCGGTGGCGCAGTGGTCTAAGGCGCTGGCCTCTGATCATTCGTCCGTAAGGGGTCCGGGTTCGAATCCCGGTCAGGCATGGATGTTGTGTTTGCCTTACGGCACTGGCTCTCTCCCTTCCCTGGAACCAGTGACCCTAAATTAGGGACGGGCGACTGCTACTGCTTATAGCCCTTTGAGTTGCTCACGGTGGTCGTTAAACCTCCAATCAAAAAAAAAAAAAAAAATGCTTGTTCATTCATGGCTGGACAACGACGAGCCGTTGACCAGCCATGTGTCGTCCGCAGTTCATTGATGATAGAGGGGAACGGTGACTATCTCGCACTGTTGACCGCGACCGCAGGGCCACAGTGCAACAAATCACCTGCTCTACGACAGTGGTGATCAGGGCAATGCCTCACAGCACACAGTTCATCGCGGCACTCTGCGCATGAGCTTATACATTGCCGAAGACCCAGCCCCATGCTGGGTCATCGGCAATGTATAGGCTCATCATCGCCAACAAAGCATAAAATGGGGCCGAAGATCACCGAGATTGGACCGTGGATGATTGAAAAAAAGTGGCTTGGTCTGACGAATCAAGATTCCTGGTGCATCACGTAGATGGCAGAGCGCGGACACGCCGATTACAAACGAGGGCAATCGCAACTGGATGTACTGTTGGGCGGAAACATTCCGCCGGCGGCGGTGTTATGCTGTGGGCGATGCCTTCTTGGGAGACTTTAGTCTCCATTATCCCAATAACACAATCCCTGACAGCTGACAGGTATCTGAACATCGTTGCTAACCAAGTTCCCCTATTCATGGCAACTGTGTTCCCTGCTGGTGATGGCCATTACCAACAGGGCAATGCCCCATGCCACACTGCCAGAATCGTCAAGGAATGGTTCGAAAAACATGCTGGTGACTTTCTGTTAATGCCTTGGCCTCCAGATTCACCTGACATGAACCCAATTGAACATTTGTGGTTCGACTTGGAAGAGCGGGTTCGCGCTAAATCACCACTATCCCGAAATGAACGAGAACTGAAGGACTTGCTGTTGACATTATGGTACCAGACACCCCACCTATGGCTACCTCATCGAATCGATGCCTCGCCGAATGGCCGTTATTTTGCGAACAAAAGGGGGTCCTACAGCTTGTTAGGTAGGTGGTCATAATACACTGCTGGCCACCCAAAATGCAACACCAAGAAGGACACGAGATAGCAAAGCCAGATTTACTGGACACATAACAACAGATACAAAGATGAAACGATTGAGCTTACAGGCCCGTACGACTTGCGGAACACGCAGACATCAATAGTTCGTGTGGCCCCCATGGCTAGCAATAACGGCCGCTACACGTCGCGGCATCGAACGAAAGAGGCTTTGGATGTGGGCTTGGGGTATGTCGGTCCAGGTTGCTTCCACACGTTGCCACAGTTCATCAGGCGTAGCCACGGGTGGTGCTTGCCGGGCAACTCGGTTGCCGATCAGCAACCAGACGTGTTCGATGAGCGACATATCGAGAGAACAGGCGGGCCACGGCAGCAGTGACACCTGGTGGGCCGTGAAGAATTGTTGCACAATGCGTGCCACGTGCCGGCGCGCATTGTCCTGTTGAAACGTGGCCGCTGGCAGGTCGTGCAGGTAAGGGAGTACTACAGGCTCCAAAACGTCGGATATGTAGCGGTGGCTGTTGAGTGTACCTGCGATGCGTACCAGAGGGGTGCGGGTGTCATATCCAATTGCACCCCGAACCATAAAACCCAGGCGACAGACTGGTATGGCGATGCATAATGCAGGCGTCATACAGTGTCTCGCCGCGGTGACGCCACACGCTGATCCGACCATCGTGGTGTTGCAGGCAGAAGCGGTATTCGTCGGAGAAGACAATGCCGTGCCATTCCGTAGTCCAGGTGCGGCGTTCAACGGCCCCGCCGCACTCGCCGGTGGTGTAACATCAATGGTAATCGGAGCAACGAGCGCCGTGCAACAAGTCCCCGCTCCTGCAGACGACGTCGAACGGTACGTGCTGACACAAGTTGTTGCGCAACACACCCTAATTACTGCGCTAACGTTCGTGATGTGGTGGTGCGAGCCGTCAATGCCCGCCGCACAACATGCCTGTCCTCTCGTTCGGTGGTGTACCGAGGCTGCGACAATCGCTCACGCCGGTCCGTCCGTCCCTCCTGCACACACCGAATCCATACTCGCCTCACTGTAGCTGGATGTCGTCCCACACGGGCGCCGATGTCTCGGTACGATAAACCGCTGTAGCGATAAGCCACATTTTGTTCTCTGTCGAACTCCGAAATGTGCTGGAATGACTGCCGTATTCTGCGACGAGGCATCAGGAAGCTTCCCACGCACAGGTACGGCAGCACAACACACTTCCACTACTTACACCCCGCCTTTTGCGCACCCTTCGTTTAGTGCCTCTCGGTGGCGTGCCGGGCGCACATGATTTGCATATGCTTTGCAATGTTTGCAAGTCCTCACGTGGGCGACGCATGCCGCGAATTTCAGGCCAATCGGATGCTTCCTTCTTGGTGTTGCATTTTGGGTGGCCAGCAGTGTATATGCTTGAAGACCCTTTTGAAGTAAAATTCTTCAAAAAGTTAACTTTAATCACTTATTTTTGGTTAATATAGCTGAAAATTGTGGAACATAAGTTGTTTCGAATTATTCGTTAGCCTACACAATTTCCTGCTTTGATCAAATAATTGCTTTACCCTTCTACAACCATTTTTTGCTATTTCCGCCCTTCTTACTCACAATTAATTAAGAGCTGGCTTTATTTCCCAGCACTGCTTTTATGCTCTACTATGCTCTTATTTAGAACTGCTTTCAATTCAACACACAAAACAAATAAATAAGAGGGAAACCGTTATGGTCGGAAATGTCCTACCTTCTGTCCCTCGTTAAGGGCTGGCGGAGAATTTTCAGGATTCCGTTCGATGATTTACTCAGGCAGGTTTCACTTCTGGGGTGCGCAACAGGTCCTCATGGAGAATATTTCCAATGTCATAGGCACTAAGAGTCCAAAATTAACACGCTGGCAGAAAATCACTCTTTTTGGGCACATACCAGGTCCTCGGGGGCTGGTTTCTATCGCCACGACATGCTATCCCTTATTTCTCATCAAACAAACCACCGGTGAATTTCCATCTAATCAAACAAACCACCGGTGAATTTCCATCTGAATTTCCATCTAAACCCTGCCTCGGCCGGGAATCCAAGTAACAAAATCTAAGAAAAAAAATCACAAAATGTAGAGTATTTGAGGAGTGTGAAGTTTATAAATTCCTTAAACTAATAATTTTTACACCGGCTCCCCAAAATCTCTCCCATCTACTCGATTAATTTTGAAACCCAATTTCTTTTTCTTTTCTTTCACTCGGATTTACTTACGTAACCTCCAATACAGGGAAAAGGTGCACGCTCACTCACGAGCGCTGCAACGGCGGGTTCGAATCCCGGTGAGGCACGGATGTTGCATTCGTCTTACGGCACTGGCTCTCTCCCTTCCCTGGAACCAGTGACCCTAAATTAGGGACGGGCGACTGCTTATAGCCCACTGAGTTGCTCACGGTGGTTGTTAAACCTTCAATTGCCGCTCCGGTGGCGCAGTTGTCTAAGCGATGGCCTCTGATCATTCGTCCGAAAGGGGTCCGGGTTCGAATCCCGGTGAGGCATGGATGTTGTGTTTGTCTTACGGCACTAACTCTCTCCCTTCCCTGGAACCAGTGACCCTAAATTAGGGACGGACGACTGCTTATAGCCCACTGAGTTGCTCACGGTGGTTGTTAAACCTTCAATTGCCGCTCCGGTGGCGCAGTTGTCTAAGCGATGGCCTCTGATCATTCGTCCGAAAGGGGTCCGGGTTCGAATCCCGGTGAGGCATGGATGTTGTGTTTGTCTTACGGCACTAACTCTCTCGCTTCCCTGGAACCAGTGACCCTAAATTAGGGACGGGCGACTGCTTATAGCCCATTGAGTTGCTCACGGTGGTCGTTAAACCCCGAATAAAAAAAAAAAAAAAAAAGAACGTCGCTGTCGGGCGTGTATTGCTGTTCGGGGTAACCGCACTCCGCACTGAAGCACCTTTTCTTACTTTCCTATTGTTCATCTTGATACCTATATTTCTCTTCTTCGTATTTGCATCACTCATACAAAATGTTAATACTTTGTATAACATGTTCCTACGTTTTTTTTTTGTTGTTGTTGCGTTTAGTCTGATAAACCTTACCACCAAATTTCATCCGAATCGGTTGTATACTTTTTGAGTTATCACGATTTTTCCATTTGTTGCTTAATTTATGCAAAACCAGTGTATTATACACAGTGTGTCAAAGAATGTTTAAGACTGGTTCTGTAAAATGAAATAGAAACAAGAAATTATAATTTGTTTTGATATGTTATTCAAAATAAGTCCCTCCGGCTTCAATACACTTGTTACAACGATTTAATAATGATTCGAATGCCTGTTCCAGTTCACTTTGCGGACTTGCCTCCAAAGCACGCGTCGAAGCTGTTTATATGGTCGAAATATCATCAAAATAACACCATTTTAACGTCATTGTAAGTTTTGGGAACAAAGAAAAGTCGCAGGGTGCTAAATCAGGCGAATACGGCGGATGATTCAACACACAGACGGGTTTTTTCGCCAAAAACCTACAAACAAGAAGTGAGGTGTGACTGGGTGCATTATCGTGCAACAAACACCAACTGTTTTCATCTCGATATTCTGGACGAATGCGACGAATTCCGCCCATCAAACGCCTCAAAAGATTTAAATATAACTGACCAGTAATTGTTTGTCCACTTGGAACAAATTCTTTGTGGATAATACCCTTATTATCGAAGAATGTATTGAGCATTGTTTTGATTTTCGATGGAACTTTTCTTGTGTTTTTGGCTCGTGGCGAGTTTTTTGACTTCCATTCCGCACTTTGTCGCTTTGTTTTAGGATCATTTTGAAAACACCATGTTTCATCACCAGTAACAATCGATTTTAAGAAGTTTGGATCATTTTCAGCGGCTGAAATGATGTCTCTGCAATGTGCACTTCTACTTGATTTTTGTTCATTGGTTAACGTGTGTGGAACAAATTTAGCACAGACTTTTGTTTTGCCCAAATCTTCATGCAGGATGGTTCGAATCGTTTCTTTGTTGATGTTTAAAGACTCGCCCATCATTCTTAGTGACGCATATCGATTGTTTGCCACGAAATCACGCACTTTTTCAATAATCTCAGGTGTCCTAGATGAACTTGGTCTTCCGGTATGCTTATCATTTTGTAGCGTATCTCTTCCGTCCAAAAAACGTTTGTGCCACAGGAAAACATTTGATCTACTTAAACAAAACTCACCGTAAAGTTGTTTCATCATTTGGTACGTTTCCGAAGCACTTTTACCAAGTTTTGCGTTAAATTTAATAACAGCCCTTAGTTCCATCTTAATAATTCAACATGAAAAAAGTTTACTTCTCTAATGAACGGCCGTTTCGTTTGAGTTACTTTAACAACTGCGCAGTACTTTTGACAGAAAGCAAGCAGATGGTCACGGTTTATAACGCATTCGCGATTACACTGGTGGCGCCACCGTAGGCTGAAATCTAGCGCCAGTCTTAAAAATTCTTTGACGCACTGTGTAAATACCCCACTTCCTTTCTTTGGTTATTTCTACACTACATCAGATTTCATTCAGGCGTTTAACAGGTTTTCTTCACTGTGCAATTCTATTTCCTAATTCCATTTCATTTGTACCTTCTTGTGTAATTTTAACACCTAGGTACAGGGGCGTACATTCGAGGCTAGCTAGGCTAGCTTCGAAGCCCAGAGAATGCACAAATAAAAGTCAATTAAATATACACAAGTAAAAGTCAATCATCAACGGTATTAAGAAATGTCAATGCTTTCGGTGCGAAAAAAACACGAGCGGATTCGTTTCTTTCGATTAAGAGAATCAGTCTCGCGAACGATGGCCAATGGAATAACGCAATCAGGTCTTCCAGAGTCTTTGCTTGCTTGCGTTTCCATGACAACATGAGTGAGCGTACGGAGGGGAATGGACCATTGCTTTGCGCAACGGTTCGCTCAGAAAAGAGAAGACTTCGACTATCTCAGTGCTTCCATGCTTCCGCCTTTAACAGCTCGTGTTTCGCGAGAGTTGTTTCAGTTTTTGTGAAGTGTCAATGAATTAAAATCAGTGATATTATATCTTAAATCGTGGCTTTTTTGGATGTTTTGATAAATTTTGTGAAAGCTCCCTGAACATCGACTGTCAGAAACTCTATGCTTCAAATTTTGATGCAGCTCGACTAAAAAGTGAACTGAAGGTGTTTTATTCCCTTGATAAATACAAAACACATCAGTAAGAGACATTACTTGTTACATCATCATCATCATTGTCAACCATTATCAATCCACTGCTGGACGAAGGTCTCCCCAAGTTTCCACCACAACGGTCTGTCTTGTGCCAGTCTCCTCCATGTCACTCCCGCATATTTTCGAATTTCATCCACCCATCTCCCATGCGGTCTTCTTCTGGGTCTTTTCCTGTCCCTTGGAATCCAATCTAAAATTTCGGCTTTCCATCGATGGTCTATCCTTCTGGCAATATGTCCAGCCCATTGCCATTTCAGGGATTTAACTCTGATCATGATGTCTTCCACTCTTGTCATTTTTCTGATCCACGAGTTCCTCTTCTTATCTCTCCTGGTTACACCAAGCATGCACTTCTCCATGCTACTTTGAGTTGTCTGCAGCCTTTGTATGTCTCTTTTAGCTAAGGTCCACGTCTCTGCACCATACGTAAGCACTTGAAGGATGCATTGATCAAACACTTTTCTTTTAAGACATAATGGTATATTGCTCTTGAAAATTATGCTGTTTCTTCCAAAAGCTCTCCAGGCAAGTTACATAAAGTTGAATAAATTGGACATAGTGTTTATTGAGGTGCTCAAATTAGCAGACCTAATATTAAACTTCCCATCAACAACTGCAGAAAGAAGTTTTTCCGCATTAAAAAGAATCAAGATATATCTTAGAGCCACACAAAGGACATGTACATTCGAGCGACTTGGCTGATTTGTCAATAGAGAAAAACATTCTTTTTTAAATATGAAAAAGTACTCGGAAGAAACATTTTTGTGAAAACGTAACACTCAAGTTCACACAAAAGGAAGGAAGAATGGAGTTCATGTACAAATAAAGTATTCAGAAGAAGAAAGGAGTTCGTGTACAAATAAGTGTTCAAATCCTAATCCTCATAATTATTTGGTATCATGTTAGCAATAGCATGCACCTAAAATTTAGAAAAAAAGTTACTTCTATTACTTAACAATTGAAAATTAAACTTCGCAATTAAAAAAAGCAGTACTGGGGGAGGGGGGATAGCCCAGGTCCCAGACACACGATACGCCACAGCTTGGTATCTATATTTCTGCATTTTCGTATTTTCATCACTCATACAAAATGTAAATGATTTGTATCACATGTTCTCACGGTTTTTTTTTGTTTCATTTGGTCTGATAAAGCTTACCACCAAATTTCATCGTTGATTACTTTCCGAGTTACCACGATTTTTCCATTTGTTGCTTAATTTATGGAAACCAGTGTATTATAAATACCGCATTTCCTTTTTCTGGTTGTTTCTTCACTCTACCAAATTCCATTCAGGCGTTTAACAGGTTTTCTTCCCTGAGTAATTCTATTTCCTAATACCATTGCATCTCTACCTTCTTGTGTAATTTTAACGCCTAGGCTATTATATTGATCACATCTTTCAATTTCTTCTTTTTCTTCTAGCTGTATGTTTGCTTCATTACTTTCAACGCATAAATATTTCGTACGTTTTTTAAAGCCATCCCCTAGAAAAACGAATCACCGTGGTTTAACAGCATTTTTTTTCTCTTGCCTGAGTTACGAAATGTCATGGATCAGAAGACATATCGGTCGCTTCAGACTTTCTACAGCGTCAAACACCGGCAGTAAACTAACGATGATATTGAAAGAAAGAAAAAAAATGACACTTTGTTGTGCTGATTCGAAGCCAGAAAGATCCAGAGGCCAATCAACAGACGTATGCTTGACGTCACACATTTTTGTGGTCCGGTAGTTTCACAAGCGATGACGTCAATACGCCCCCAGGTTTTCCTGCTTTTCAGAGCGGCATGACTATTAGGGACACCATCAGGTAACTTTTTTTTTTTCATTCTCTTTCTTTCCTCTTTCGCGAAGGCTGGAGCAGTTTGCCTACACGCCCTGACATTTAAAAGATACTATAATGAGCTGTGTCTTGTTTTATGAAAATGAATGACCCGTTTAATCACATTTAAAGAAAAGGAAATACGAGTAACTCAAGAGTGCATGACGCTTCTCCGAAAGTGTAGCTGAAGGTTAACAGTTCGTAAATTAGTTTATTGTCAACTGAATTATCGAACTCACGTTCCTGTTTTAGAATTGAATGATTCACAAAAACGATCTTCATCATTTTAAATTATTACATGTTTTTTACGATTTAACATACTCCGAATATAACAACATTGACAAAAATCACCGGACAACTAGAAGAGAAACACAACATAGCATTTATTGATATACATTAGTATAGTGTCGGTCCACCTTTGGCCTTAATGCATGCACTGACCCTTCGAGACATGCTTTCGACAAGGTTTTGAAACGCAGCGATAGGCATGCGCTTCCATTCAGAACATAATGCTGCCGCTAACTCTTGCTTAGTAGTAGGCCTTGGTTCCAAACTTCTTATGCGGCGCTCTAATTCATTCTATAGTTGCTCTATGGAATTAAGATCAGGGCTCTGTGCTGGCCAGTCCACACACGATACGGAATTATCGTCAAACCACGCCGTAACAGTCTTTGCTTTATATCTCGGCTCATTATCATGCTGGTACCAACAAGGCTCGGTTCCATAGTATTGCCGCAGAGTTGGTAGGGCATAATTATTTAGAATATCGAGGTAGACGTGCTGGTGAACAGGTTTGTCCACGATAACCAATGGGCCGGGACCATATCACGAAAAACACCCCCACACGAGCACACTGCCAGCTCCAAACTTAACCGTAGCAACAGTACACTGTGGTAAATAGCTTGTCGCCATAACCACACACGGCCATGAGACTGATGGATCGTGTATCTGGATTCATCAGTCCATAGGACCCGTTTCCATTGATCTACGGTCCACGATAAATGTTCTTTACACCATGCTAAACGACGAGTAGCATTCCGAGTGGAGATGAAAGGCTTATGAGCAGCCGCACGAGCACGGCAACCCAAGTTCCAGCATTTTTACTCACCTTTACATCGAGGTTTTGTGCAGTACTCCGTCGATTAGCTTTAATGACTCTCCTGAGGCTTCGACGCGCTCTATCACTGATTTTCTTTGGTCTGCCGGTACGTTTTGCTGCTTCAGGCACGCCATGTGTCTTCCACTTATTCAGTACATCCGAAACAGTTGACTTGGGTATGTTTAAACGCCTCTCGGTTTCTCTTATGGACAACCCACTAATATAACACCCAACAATCTTTCCTTTCTCAAAGTCAGTTCTGCGACATTTTCACTCAACCTCACAGTGCGATATGATCGCGGTCAGCTGCAGGCTTGTTTTTATACCGTTTGCAGCTGTACCTCGCATCTTAACAACGCAGCGGATCCGTTCATTTGCTTTTGAAGGGGTATCCGGTGACTTTTCTCAATATAGTGTATTCGATTTAAGATAGAGGGGCTTGAGGAGCGTCGACTTCACCAAATTACTGGGGGAGGGGCACATCTCTTTCATTGTCAGAAGAAAATTTAAAGAAAAAAAGTGAACAAAAAGATAAATTACGAGATTCGACGAATACAGGGTGTCCACAAAGTCTCTTTATAACTTTGCACATTTATTACGGACACCCTGTACTAAGTACGTTCATGGTATTTGTTGTATAATATACTGTAAATATCAAAGTTTTAATTGACATTATCGTTTTTTGTAACAGGTCCCTCACTGACGTAGCAGGTGGTGTTCTATGAAAATATGGTCCCCACAAGAGAGAGCGGAGTGCGTCGCTTGGTTCATCGAAACAAAATCTGATACACAAACGCAACGACATTTCCGAACTAAGTATGGACCCCCCTCCATCTCGTCCTAGTATCCACCACCACCAGAAATTCATGGAGACTGGGTCCGTGTTGGATCAAGATCGTAGTGGACGCCCACGAACATCGAGTATCCGCCAATGGCACCAGAAATTCATGGAGACTGGGTCCGTGTTGGATCAAGATCGTAGTGGACGCCCACGAACATCGAGTATCCGTCCATGGCACCAGAAATTCATGGAGACTGGGTCCGTGTTGGATCAAGATCGTAGTGGACGCCCACGAACATCGAGTATCCGCCAATGGCACCAGAAATTCATGGAGGCTGGGTCAGTGTTGGATCAAGATCGTCGTGGAAGCCCACGAACTTCGAGTATCCGCCAATGGCACCAGAAATTCATGGAGGCTGGGTCAGTGTTGGATCAAGATCGTAGTGGACGCCCACGAACATCGAGTATCCGCCAATGGCACCAGAAATTCATGGAGACTGGGTCCGTGTTGGATCAAGATCGTAGTGGACGCCCACGAACATCGAGTATCCGCAAATGGCACCAGAAATTCATGGAGACTGGGCCCGTGTTAAATCAAGATCGTAGTGGACGACCACGAACATCGAATGAAGACATCGAACGTGTTCGTGATTCATTTTCACGAAGCCCAAAGAAGTGTATTCGTTCCGTTGCCAGAGAACTACAAATGCCCCGGTCCACGATACACGAGGTGCTACGTAGACATCTACACTTACACTGAAGAGCCAGAAAAACTGCTACAGACGAGCTTATGCAAAATACATAGCAACGTCACCTATGCACGTACTCGGTTGCGTCCGCCAGTGCGTATATAAAGCGATAGACATCCTTATCACCTGTCAGAGCTGTTTTCGGCATGAGAATGACAAGTAATAACGATTTAAGCGATTTTCAACGTGGTGTCATAGCTGGCGCTCGTGAGATGGGCCATAGTATTTCGGAGGTAGAAACGAAGCTCGGATTTTCACGGACGACCATTGCAAGGGTGTACCGTGACTAAAAGAATTCCGGCAAACCCTCCAACCTACGATACCAGTGTGGCCGTAAAACGACATTGGGTGAACGTGACCATCGTCGGCTGTCAAGAATCGTTTCACGCGACACTCTCGCAGGTAGCATCGCAATTCAATGCTGGAGCCTCAACAAGCATCAGCGTCCGGACTGTGCAACGTACCCTGCACGATATGGGCTTTGGGAGCCGACGCCCAACTCGAGTCCCCTTGATGAGTGCACGACATAGAGCTATGCGCCTCGCTTGGGCACGGCAACACCGCCACTGGACACTTGATGACTGGAAACAAGTAGCCTGGTCTGACGAGTCGTGTTTCCAACTTTATCGGGCAGATCGTGTGTAGCACAAACCCCATGAAGCCATGGATCCTGTCTGTCAACAGGGAACTGTACCGGCTGGGAGGGGGGGGTCCGTAATGGTATGGGGTGTGTTTATCTGGACTTCGCTGGGACCCCTATTACGTCTACAAACGTCTGTGACCGGCCAACGCTATGTGAGCATCCTTTCTGACGAAGTACACCCGTTCATGTCCTGCATTCATGCTGATGGGTTGGGCCTGTTCCAACAAGACAATGCACCTCTACACAACTGTCGGGACGCCACATTATGGTTAGAGGAGCGAGCATTCATCTGTGTTTGGGGTGTTGCCATCCCACCCAAGTCCCCAGATCTGAACGTGATAGAACACATTTGGGATGCCATGCAACGCGCTATCGAACACAGGAATCCGAGATCTCGGAATACACCCGAATTGTGGAACGCTCTGCAGGAAGTATGGTGTGTATTGCCTACAGCATGTTTCCAGAAGATAGTGGAGTCCATGCCCCGTCGTATTTCTGCAGTCCTGCGCTCCCGTGGGGGACCTACCAAGTATTAGACTGGTGTACCAGTTTTTCTGGCACTTCAGTGTATATGCATACAAAGTGCAACTGTTACAAGCACTTGAGGCGAACGATAGACCACGACGAAAAGAATTCGCAGTAACGATGCAGGATAGAGTGAGTAAAGATCCCGAGTTTCTCACACATGTTTGTTTTACGGATGACGCAACTTTTCATGTCTCTGGGCAGTTAAACAGACACAATGTCAGGATTTGGGGTTCCAAATCCTGACATTGCGTTCATGGAACTTGTGACAGACAGTCCTAAAGTGAACGTGTGGTGCGGTGTTATGCATAACCGAGTCCTTGGACCATTTTTTTCAGTGAGAAAACAGTGACGGCAGATGTTTACCTGGATTTTTTGCGTGAGTATGTTGTGCCAAAATTGGAGGACCTTCAACTAAGCGTGATACTCCAACAGGACGGTGCTCCCCTATATTGAGGACGCCTCGTTCGGGACTTTTTAAACACAACATTCCCTGGAAGGTAGATTGAACAGGATGGTCCCATTATATGACCACCTCGTTCCCCCGACCTCACATCTCTGGACTTTTTTTGTATGGAGATATAAGAAGGATATCATGTATCGCACAAAGGTGCAGAACATCATGACCTGAAATCGAGGATCAACAATGCCATTTCGACCATTACTGAGGACATACAGCAGCGCACATGGTTGTAACTGGAGTTTCGGCTAGATGTTCTACGCGCAACAAATGGTGCGCATATTGAGCTTTTATAATGAGGTAGAAAAAGTTTTAGTCTTTGCTCTTACTTATGTGCGCAACTACATTTGCCTATCTCATACAGTGTATCCGTAATAAATGTGCAAAGTTGTAAAGAGACTTTGTGGACACTCTGTATTTTGAAACGCAACTCTAATTGCTCATCAGCAAAAGAACAAGGAAACAGAAATATTCTTTTGCTGAATATTAATACGAGGATTGTACCGAAACTCATGCTAAAGTGGACATAACTTTTTTTATTAACTGACAGAGGTTTTTCAAATTGCACGTGTTGGTAGAGTAACTCTTCCTCTACAGTAAACCTTCTTCATTGCACGTAAATAATAGATTCCAAGTAGAAGCAACGTGCCGTGATTGAGTCCTTGATGAAGGATGCAGGCTGTCCGACATCCACAGAAGGCTACAGAATGGTTACGGTCACGGAGATGACACCATTGACAAGAGAAATGTGCACAGGTGGATAAAGAAGTTTAAAGAAGGGGAAACCAGCATTGAAGACAAACCACGCAGTGGGAAACCATCATCTGCGGCCACTGACACGAATCGTCAACGCGCGGATGAATTGATTCGCGCCGAGAGACGAGTCACAGTCCGTGAGCTTGATGCGCAACTGGACTGTGGTCACACAGAAGACGGTGGAAGACTTAAGGCATTGGAAAGTGTGTGCAAAGTGGGTACCTCGGCAGTTGATACCCGATTTGAAGGAGAGAAGGTTGGAAGTCTGCTCTAATCTGCTGGAAACGTTTGAAGCTATAATGAAGACACGTTCTTCTCCCGATCTGGTGACAGGGGATGAAAAGTCAGCGTAACTTTACGATCCAGAAACGAAGAATCAACCCATGGAATGGCGTCACACCTCTTCAGCCACGCCTAAGAAGTTCGAGAGCCAGTGATCAGCACAAAAAGTCATGGTGACTGTTTTTTAGGATGACAGCGAAGTCATTCTTCTTGATTTTCTGGAACGTGGCCGTACCGTGACCAGCGAGTGGTACATTGAGACACTCAAGAAGCTTAGAGAAGCCATAAGGAGAAAGATACCAAACAAGAATCTGAAAAGGATTCACATTCACCATGACAATGCGAGACCACACACATCTCTGGGCAACAAATCAGGCGATCAGAAATTAGGCTAGTCGGTGGTTCCCCATCCACCGTACAGTCCAAATCTGGCGTCCTCCGACTTCTACCTGTTCGGTCCAATGAAGGACAGTCTCCGGAGACAACGATTTCATGACAGACGAGGTGAAACTGGCTGTGAAGAAGTGGGTACAACAGTCCACACCTGAATTTTTTCAAAGAGGAATCGAGAGTTGGGTTCAACGATGGCGCAAATGCATCGCTTGTGATGGAGACTATGCTGAGTAGTACCTTTGTATAGAGGAAGAGTTACTCTGCCAACAGGTACAATTTGAACGACCTCTGTCATTTAACAAAAAAGTTATGCCCACTTTTGCATTACTTTCGGTACAACCCTCGTATTTACCTGCAATGAAAAAGAAGGGTTAATATAGAGGGAGAGTTACTCTACCAACATGTGCAATTTGAACGACCTCTGTCATTTAACAAAACAGTTATGACCATTTTTGCATTGCTTTCGGTACAAGCCTCGTATTTACCTGCAATGAAGAAGAAGGGTTACTATAGAGGAAGAGTTACTCTACCAACATGTGCAATTTGAACGACCTCTGTCATTTAACAGAAAAGTTATGCCCACTTTTGCATTACTTTTGGTACAACCCTCGTATTTACCTGCAATGAAAAAGAAGGGTTACTATAGAGGTAGAGTTACTCTACCAACATGTGCAATTTGAACGACCTCTGTCATTTAATAAAAAAGTTATGCCCACTTTTGCATTACTTTCGGTACAAGCCTCGTATTTACCTGCAATGAAGAAGAAGGGTTACTATAGAGGAAGAGTTACTCTACCAACATGTGCAATTTGAACGACCTCTGTCATTTAACAGAAAAGTTATGCCCACTTTTGCATTACTTTTGGTACAACCCTCGTATTTACCTGCAATGAAAAAGAAGGGTTACTATAGAGGTAGAGTTACTCTACCAACATGTGCAATTTGAACGACCTCAGTCAGTTAATAAAAAACTTTATGCCCACTTTTGCATTACTTTCGGTACAACCCTCGTATTTATCTGCAATGAAGAAGAAGGGTTACTGTAGAGGAAGAGTTACTCTATCAACATGTGCAATTTGAAAGACCTCTGTCAGTTAATAAAAACGTTATGCCCATTTTTGCATTAATTTCGGTACAAGCCTCGTATTTACCTGCAATGAAGAAGAAGGGTTACTATAGAGGAAGAGTTACTCTATCAACATGTGTAATTTGAAAGACCTCTGTCAGTTAATAAAAACGTTATGCCCATTTTTGCATTAATTTCAGTACAAGCCTCGTATTTACCTGCAATGAAGAAGAAGGGTTACTATAGAGGAAGAGTTGCTCTATCAACATGTGTAATTTGAAAGACCTCTGTCAGTTAATAAAAACGTTATGCCCATTTTTGCATTAATTTCAGTACAAGCCTCGTATTTACCTGCAATGAAGAAGAAGGGTTACTATAGAGGAAGAGTTACTCTATCAACATGTGCAATTTGAAAGACCTCTGTCAGTTAATAAAAACGTTATGCCCATTTTTGCATTAATTTCAGTACAAGCCTCGTATTTACCTGCAATGAAGAAGAAGGGTTACTATAGAGGAAGAGTTACTCTATCAACATGTGTAATTTGAAAGACCTCTGTCAGTTAATAAAAACGTTATGCCCATTTTTGCATTAATTTCGGTACAAGCCTCGTATTTACCTGCAATGAAGAAGAAGGGTTACTATAGAGGAAGAGTTACTCTATCAACATGTGTAATTTGAAAGACCTCTGTCAGTTAATAAAAACGTTATGCCCATTTTTGCAATAATTTCAGTACAAGCCTCGTATTTACCTGCAATGAAGAAGAAGGGTTACTATAGAGGAAGAGTTACTCTATCAACATGTGTAATTTGAAAGACCTCTGTCAGTTAATAAAAACGTTATGCCCATTTTTGCATTAATTTCAGTACAAGCCTCGTATTTACCTGCAATGAAGAAGAAGGGTTACTATAGAGGAAGAGTTACTCTATCAACATGTGCACTTTGAAAGACCTCTGTCAGTTAATAAAAACGTTATGCCCATTTTTGCATTAATTTCGGTACAAGCCTCGTATTTACCTGCAATGAAGAAGAAGGGTTACTATAGAGGAAGAGTTACTCTATCAACATGTGTAATTTGAAAGACCTCTGTCAGTTAATAAAAACGTTATGCCCATTTTTGCATTAATTTCAGTACAAGCCTCGTATTTACCTGCAATGAAGAAGAAGGGTTACTATAGAGGAAGAGTTACTCTATCAACATGTGTAATTTGAAAGACCTCTGTCAGTTAATAAAAACGTTATGCCCATTTTTGCATTACTTTCGGTACAACCCTCGTATTTATCTGCAATGAAGAAGAAGGGTTACTGTAGAGGAAGAGTTACTCTATCTGTAACGTACCAGGAGATGTGACGTACCTGCCAGAAGGACGTACACGACATAAAGGCAGATAGGAATCAGAATAATCGTCCGCGTAGCTTAATTGGTAGAGCAACTTATTCCGGAATGAGTGGACCCGGGTTCGAACGCCGGCGCGGATAAAAATGACGGAGAAATTTACTTCGTTATAATGGCGCCCGAACTATCCGGATGACCCGACCGTTCAAAATCTCGCATTGGTGTGATGTTATTTCCACACCGCGAAATAGGAAAAATATGAGCAGCACTTCGAAAGAAAAAAAAAAAAGAAAAATAAGGGGGAGATGATGTAACGTACCAGGAGATGTGACGTACCTGCCAGAAGGACGTACACGGCATAAAGGCAGATAGGAATCAGAACAAATGTCCGCGTAGCTTAATTGGTAGAGCAACTTATTCCGGAATGAGGGGACCCGGGTTCGAACCCCGGCGCGGATAAAAATGACGGAGAAATTCACTTCGTTATAATCAACATGTGCAATTTGAAAGACCTCTGTCAGTTAATAAAAAGGTTATGCCCATTTTTGCATTTATTTCGGTACAAGCCTCGTATTTACCTGCAATGAAGAAGAAGGGTTACTATAGAGGAAGAGTTACTCTACCAACATGTGCAATTTGAAAGACCTCTGTCAGTTAATAAAAACGTTATGCCCATTTTTGCATTAATTTCAGTACAAGCCTCGTATTTACCTGCAATGAAGAAGAAGGGTTACTATAGAGGAAGAGTTACTCTACCAACATGGGCAATTTGAACGACCTCTGTCATTTAACAAAAAAGTTATGCCTACTTTTGCATTACTTTCGGTACAACCCCTGTATTTTTAAAAATAAAATTCACCCTGTGATTTCATAAAAATGTCCAGAGAGATTTTATTTTCAAACGTTTAGAAAAACAAATGAGAAATTGGCTTTAAACAAAGAACAAGAAGCACAAAAAATAAATAGGTAAGTAAAGGCGCTGGAGATTATGCATTTCTGTATTTTTATTTGTTTTTATTTTGATAATTGTTTTAAACATTTATCACATATAACGAGAGCTTGTCAAGCACAATACTGTAGTGGCAATCCAGTTTCTTATTAAATTAGCAATGCAGAATATGGGGAAAAATTACTTATTTTGTCATTTATTAATTATTTTTAAGTAAACCGCTTTGGCCTCATAAGGCTGAGTTTGGTGCACCTTAATAGGCTCTTAACTCTTTCATGAACCCAAGGTTCAAAATTTTAAAGCAGACACTTCAATAATTTTGAAAAATTTCTTCCGATTACTGTTCCCTCAAAAGATTTAGTCTCCAGCATGCAAATCCAACCGAGTCGTGGAAGACGGGAAGACGTGGCGCCGTAGGTCCAACCTTAAAAGGAGAAATTTTAACACATGTTCAGATAGGAAAGTAGTAATAAAAAGCAATGAAAAATTAAATCCGTTAATTCGACGGTCATTGCTTTTAACCTTAGGTAACATACGCTTCTGGATTTGCCCTTTTCAAAGCAAGTGACTCCTTTAATTTGACTGTCATTGATTTTTACCGTAGGTAACATACGCTTCTGGATTTGCCCTTTTCAAAGCAAGTGAATCCTTTAATTTGACTGTCATTGCTTTTTGCCTTGGGTAATTCACGCTTCTACAGCTGCCTTTTGCAAAGCAAGTGACTCCTTTAATTTGACTGTCATTGCTTTTTACCGTAGGTAACATACGCTTCTGGATTTGCCCTTTTCAAAGCAAGTGAATCCTTTAATTTGACTGTCATTGCTTTTTGCCTTGGGTAATTCACGCTTCTACAGCTGCCTTTTGCAAAGCAAGTGACTCCTTTAATTTGACTGTCATTGCTTTTTACCGTAGGTAACATACGCTTCTGGATTTGTCCTTTTCAAAGCAAGTGAATCCTTTAATTTGACTGTCATTGCTTTTTGCCTTGGGTAATTCACGCTTCTACAGCTTCCCTTTTCAAAGCAAGTGACTCCTTTAATTTGACTGTCATTGCTTTTTGCCTTAGGTAACGTGCACTACTGGATTTGCCCTTTTCAAAGCAAGTGACTCCTTTAATTTGACTGTCATTGCTTTTTGCTTTGGGTAATTCACGCTTCTACAGCTTCCCTTTTCAAAGCAAGTGACTCCTTTAATTTGACTGTCATTGCTTTTTGCCTTAGGTAACGTGCACGCTTCTGGATTTGCCCTTTTCAAAGCAAGTGACTCCTTTAATTTGACTGTCATTGTTTTTTGCTTTGGGTAACTCACGCTTCTACAGCTTCCCTTTTCAAACCAAGTGACTCCTTTAATTTGACTGTCATTGCTTTTTGCCTTAGGTAACATACGCTTCTGGATTTGCCCTTTTCAAAGCAAGTTAATCCTTTAATTTGACTGTCATTGCTGTTTGCCTTAGGTAACGCATGCTTCTGGATTTGCCCTTTTCAAAGCAAGTGAATCCTTTAATTTGACTGTCATTGCTTTTTGCCTTGGGTAATTCACGCTTCTACAGCTGCCTTTTGCAAAGCAAGTGACTCCTTTAATTTGACTGTCATTGCTTTTTACCGTAGGTAACATACGCTTCTGGATTTGCCCTTTTCAAAGCAAGTGAATCCTTTAATTTGACTGTCATTGCTTTTTGCCTTGGGTAATTCACGCTTCTACAGCTGCCTTTTGCAAAGCAAGTGACTCCTTTAATTTGACTGTCATTGATTTTTACCGTAGGTAACATACGCTTCTGGATTTGCCCTTTTCAAAGCAAGTGAATCCTTTAATTTGACTGTCATTGCTTTTTTCTTTGGGTAATTCACGCTTCTACAGCTGCCTTTTGCAAAGCAAGTGACTCCTTTAATTTGACTGTCATTGATTTTTACCGTAGGTAACATACGCTTCTGGATTTGCCCTTTTCAAAGCAAGTGAATCCTTTAATTTGACTGTCATTGCTTTTTTCTTTGGGTAATTCACGCTTCTACAGCTGCCTTTTGCAAAGCAAGTGACTCCTTTAATTTGACTGTCATTGATTTTACCGTAGGTAACATACGCTTCTGGATTTGTCCTTTTCAAAGCAAGTGACTCCTTTAATTTGACTGTCATTGTTTTTTCTTTGGGTAACTCACGCTTCTACAGCTTCCCTTTTCAAACCAAGTGACTCCTTTAATTTGACTGTCATTGCTTTTTGCCTTAGGTAACGTGCACTTCTGGATTTGCCCTTTTCAAAGCAAGTGACTCCTTTAATTTGACTGTCATTGTTTTTTCTTTGGGTAACTCACGCTTCTACAGCTTCCCTTTTCAAAGCAAGTGACTCCTTTAATTTGACTGTCATTGCTTTTTGCCTTAGGTAACGTGCACTTCTGGATTTGCCCTTTTCAAAGCAAGTGACTCCTTTAATTTGACTGTCATTGCTTTTTTCTTTGGGTAACTCACGCTTCTACAGCTTCCCTTTTCAAACCAAGTGACTCCTTTAATTTGACTGTCATTGCTTTTTGCCTTAGGTAACGTGCACTTCTGGATTTGCCCTTTTCAAAGCAAGTGACTCCTTTAATTTGACTGTCATTGCTTTTTTCTTTGGGTAATTCACGCTTCTACAGCTTCCCTTTTCAAACCAAGTGACTCCTTTAATTTGACTGTCATTGCTTTTTGCCTTAGGTAACATACGCTTCTGGATTTGCCCTTTTCAAAGCAAGTTAATCCTTTAATTTGACTGTCATTGCTGTTTGCCTTAGGTAACGCATGCTTCTGGATTTGCCCTTTTCAAAGCAAGTGAATCCTTTAATTTGACTGTCATTGCTTTTTGCCTTGGGTAATTCACGCTTCTACAGCTGTCTTTTGCAAAGCAAGTGACTCCTTTAATTTGACTGTCATTGCTTTTTACCGTAGGTAACATACTCTTCTGGATTTGCCCTTTTCAAAGCAAGCGAATCCTTTAATTTGACTGTCATTGCTTTTTGCCTTGGGTAATTCACGCTTCTACAGCTGCCTTTTGCAAAGCAAGTGACTCCTTTAATTTGACTGTCATTGATTTTTACCGTAGGTAACATACGCTTCTGGATTTGCCCTTTTCAAAGCAAGTGAATCCTTTAATTTGACTGTCATTGCTTTTTGCCTTGGGTAATTCACGCTTCTACAGCTGCCTTTTGCAAAGCAAGTGACTCCTTTAATTTGACTGTCATTGCTTTTTACCGTAGGTAACATACGCTTCTGGATTTGCCCTTTTCAAAGCAAGTGAATCCTTTAATTTGACTGTCATTGCTTTTTGCCTTGGGTAATTCACGCTTCTACAGCTGCCTTTTGCAAAGCAAGTGACTCCTTTAATTTGACTGTCATTGCTTTTTACCGTAGGTAACATACGCTTCTGGATTTGCCCTTTTCAAAGCAAGTGAATCCTTTAATTTGACTGTCATTGCTTTTTGCCTTGGGTAATTCACGCTTCTACAGCTGCCTTTTGCAAAGCAAGTGACTCCTTTAATTTGACTGTCATTGCTTTTTACCGTAGGTAACATACGCTTCTGGATTTGCCCTTTTCAAAGCAAGTCAATCCTTTAATTTGACTGTCATTGCTTTTTGCCTTGGGTAATTCACGCTTCTACAGCTGCCTTTTGCAAAGCAAGTGACTCCTTTAATTTGACTGTCATTGCTTTTTACCGTAGGTAACATACGCTTCTGGATTTGCCCTTTTCAAAGCAAGTGAATCCTTTAATTTGACTGTCATTGCTTTTTGCCTTGGGTAATTCACGCTTCTACAGCTGCCTTTTGCAAAGCAAGTGACTCCTTTAATTTGACTGTCATTGCTTTTTACCGTAGGTAACATACGCTTCTGGATTTGCCCTTTTCAAAGCAAGTGAATCCTTTAATTTGACTGTCATTGCTTTTTGCCTTGGGTAATTCACGCTTCTACAGCTGCCTTTTGCAAAGCAAGTGACTCCTTTAATTTGACTGTCATTGCTTTTTACCGTAGGTAACATACGCTTCTGGATTTGCCCTTTTCAAAGCAAGTGAATCCTTTAATTTGACTGTCATTGCTTTTTGCCTTGGGTAATTCACGCTTCTACAGCTGCCTTTTGCAAAGCAAGTGACTCCTTTAATTTGACTGTCATTGCTTTTTACCGTAGGTAACATACGCTTCTGGATTTGCCCTTTTCAAAGCAAAGGAATCCTTTAATTTGACTGTCATTGCTTTTTGCCTTGGGTAATTCACGCTTCTACAGCTGCCTTTTGCAAAGCAAGTGACTCCTTTAATTTGACTGTCATTGCTTTTTGCCTTGGGTAATTCACGCTTCTACAGCTGCCTTTTGCAAAGCAAGTAAATCCTTTAATTTGACTGTCATTGCTTTTTACCGTAGGCAACATACGCTTCTGGATTTGCCCTTTTCAAAACAAAGGAATCCTTTAATTTGACTGTCATTGCTTTTGCCTTGGGTAATTCACGCTTGTACAGATGCCTTTTGCAAAGCAAGTGTCTCCTTTAATTTGACTGTCATTGCTTTTTGCCTTGGGTAATTCACGCTTCTACAGCTGCCTTTTGCAAAGCAAGTGACTCCTTTAATTTGACTGTCATTGCTTTTTACCGTAGGTAACATACGCTTCTGGATTTGACCTTTTCAAAGCAAGTGAATCCTTCAATTTGACTGTCATTGCTTTTTGCCTTGGGTAATTCACGCTTCTACAGCTGCCGTTTGCAAAGCAAGTGACTCCTTTAATTTGACTGTCATTGCTTTTTACCGTAGGTAACATACGCTTCTGGATTTGCCCTTTTCAAAGCAAGTGAATCCTTTAATTTGACTGTCATTGCTTTTTGCCTTGGGTAATTCACGCTTCTACAGCTGCCTTTTGCAAAGCAAGTGACTCCTTTAATTTGACTGTCATTGCTTTTTACCGTAGGTAACATACGCTTCTGGATTTGCCCTTTTCAAAGCAAGTGAATCCTTTAATTTGACTGTCATTGCTTTTTGCCTTGGGTAATTCACGCTTCTACAGCTGCCTTTTGCAAAGCAAGTGACTCCTTTAATTTGACTGTCATTGCTTTTTACCGTAGGTAACATACGCTTCAGGATTTGCCCTTTTCAAAACAAAGGAATCCTTTAATTTGACTGTCATTGCTTTTGCCTTGGGTAACTAACGGTTCTACAGCTGCCTTTTGCAAAGCAAGTAGAATCCCGTTAGTATCAGCTGAAAATAAATTATGAGTAAGAGAAGGGAGCATGAGAATTTTCAGAATGCGTGGGAAAGTTTAAGGTAGGGTCCCTCAAAGTCACGATCAACTTAAAAGAGACTTGCCACCCTTGGACCAACGCATCAGTCAATCAGGGGGCGAGAAGAGTGGAGCGTGAAAAGTAATTCTCATACGGGGCTCTGATACCCGTTATGCAACATAGCCATCCTAAAAGATGTTTCACCACGTATATCCCACCCATCCTAAAGAAGGATGTCCTGCATTAATGTCAGCTGAGAGTGCATACATGATGCGTTGTGACGCGAGATGCAAACTCAAGCAGCTCGTTCACTGAGCTGTCAGATTTCAAGCTCGATCACGAGCATGTCGTGTAAAAGAAGATTTACAACTTGTGACCTTATGAGGCTAAAGCGATTATTTAATTAAAAGGGACGAAAAATATTGTGTGGGGACTGCCCCAACTGAAGTTATTGGATGGGTAAGATTCACCTTGTCCCCCATAGTCGGCGCCTATGCCGGACCCTAAATCAAAAATCCCACAACATTTTTCAAGTAGCAAGGGTTGTAATGACCGTCGCTGCGAGGGGATGCTATAAAGTTTTCCACTTCCTGTAATTGTAGCATCATTTTGTCAATGCAGCTCGGACGAGTGTTCTTTTGTATTGTAAAGTGCCAATTTTCACACTAATAGCTCTTTTTTTTTGCAGATAAAGTTTGACGTCCTGAACTGAAACATGTCAATGCAGAGTGTTGAATTTTCGAATGTGGAACTCCGGGCTGTCATGAAATTTCTGTTCCTGCAGAAGAAAACTGCAAAGGAAATCTATGAGTGTATAGATTTCCTTAAGTTTGTCTGCGATCTCCTTCAAAGTAGTCTCCTTGGGCAGCGATACACCGATGCCAGCGTTTTTGCCACTGTTGGAACACTCTCTGGAAGTCCTGTTCGGGAATTCTGTCAAGCATCGTTTGCGATTCGCTCTATAGATCTCGTCCACGGTTTCAAAACTGCTACCCTTGAGCTTCAGCTTTATCTTTGGGAACAGAAAGAAGTCGCAGGGGGCCAAATCCGGCGAGTAAGGCGGGTATTCATGCTGTTGTGACTGCAAAACTGGCGTGTTGCTAACGCTCTGTCAGCTGCTGCATTGTCGTGATGCAGCAGGAAATCGCCCCTGCGCCACATTTCAGGTTGTCTGCGGCGAATGTCCTCCTTAAGACGCTGCAGAACATTCCAGTAAAAAAGGGACGTAACGGTATGACCCTGGGGGACGAATTCACGGTGCACAACCCCACGAATGTCGAAGAACACGATAAGCGTGCTTTTGGTTGCGCTCCGGACCTATCGGGCCTTCTTCGGTCGTTGAGATGCCGGGCTCTTCCATTGCGACGACTGTTGTTTGGTCTCCCGGTCCTAACCGTAGACCCAAGTCTCGTCCCCAATGATAACCCATGAACGTTGGTTCATTCAGAAAAGCACTCTGGTGGGTCTTCTGCTCCCATACCCCATGGACGCTAAATTACGCTGCACTGACCTGATGGATATGTCTCTGGTATCACCTACATAGAATGTGGATGTTATTTGGGCCAGTGTCGATTGTTTGCTAACATGGACAATCCTGGTCAGACGCCGCTGGTCACGGTCATTCAGCCCCCATGGTCGGTCACTGCGCTGTCCATGGTGGGTGGTAATGCCTTCCATGCGGTCCCGGACGATTCGTCCAACGACGATTGTTCTAATGCCGATTCGTCCAATGCCGATTCGTCCAAAGGGACGATTGGTCCAATGCCGATTGGTCCAATGTCCGATTCGGCCAATGCCGATTCGTCCAATGGTACGATTGGTCCAACGCCGATTCGTCCAATGCTATCATCTTATCAATGGTAAACTTTTTTATTTTCCAGAAGGGAATAATAATTTAAATTATTCTCCTCTTTATATCCTTTTGAAAGATAATTTCCGTATATTTAGTAATTGTAAACATTTTACATAAACCTAGTAAAAGGCACATTGAGTGCCTTTTACCATTTCTCAGCGGTTTGCAAAGCACCTAGGCCGCGGGCATTTTTTGAAGATTTTAAATTACAACCTAGATATTTGGTATTTGTAAATATGTTATAAAACCTAATAAAAGGCACTCATCCTATCATTTCTCAGGTCTTTACGAGGCACCTAGGCCCCGGGCCTTTTTAGAAGATTTTGAGTTACAACCTAGATATTTGGTATTTGTAAACATTCTATAAAACCTAATAAAAGGCACTCATCCTATCATTTCTCAGGTCTTTACAAGGCACCTAGGCCTTGGGCCTTTTTAAAAGATTTTAAGTTACAACCTATATATTTGTAAACATTTTATAAAACTTCATAAAAGGCATTCATCGTATCATTTCTGAGGTCTTTGCAAGGCACCTAGGCCGCGGGCCATTTTAGAAGATTTTAAGTTACAACCTAGATATTTGGTCTTTGTAAGCATTTTATAAAACTTTATGAAAGGCACTCATCGTATCATTTCTAAGGTCTTTGCTAGGCACCTAGGCCGCGGGCCTATGAATTAATATTTCGTGCTTAAGTGAAAGCGCAATATTATTAACTTGATTTAATATGTAAACGTTATGAATATGACATCGGTAGAATAAAGTCCTAATCGTTGGGTATCACAGAAATGGTCGATCCATACGTGACATATCCAGTGAGTTGATGTACCCAAAATCGACAATGGCCTACGTGATTGGCAAGTGGAAGATGAGAGGTGACTGTCGGAATGTGCCCCGACCCGGCAGACCCACAAATCTGGGAGTTAGAGACCGACGGGTGCTGGGCAGAGACGTTTCGGAAGAACCGCACCAAATCGATGGGCCACATCCGCGAGGAGTTTCAACAGGCACCCGGGAGTGTTCTTTCGATGAATACCATCCGTAAGGAAGCCCATCTGCTCGGTTATCATGGACGTGCTGCCGCCCACAAGCCTTTGATCACCAAGTCTAATAGCGCTGCTCGGCTAACGTGCTGCAAAGAACGTCTACAGTGGACCGTTGAACAGTGGAAACAGGTTCTCTGGAGCGACGAACCAGAAACAGGTTCTCTGGAGCGTTCACCCTGTGCCGTTCCGATGGCAGGGTCTGGGTTTGGCATCTGACTGGAGAACGCCTCCTGCGGGAATGTATTGTGACAATTGTGAAGTTCGGTGGCGGTGGAATTATGCTATGGGGGTGTTTCTCCTGGTATGGCACGGGACCCTTGGTCGCAATTCCTGGTAGACTCAACGCCGAGACTTACTGCACCATTTTGGATGACCATGCGCTTCCTACGTTGTGGCAGTTTTACGGGGTGGACCCATGGTACTTTCAGGATGACAATGCCACCTGTCATGTTGCGAGGTCCACCATGGCTTGGTATGGTGACAATGGGGTTAATCGAATGGACTGGCCTGCGGGACCTTAACCCTATCGAGCACCTCTGGGACGAGTTGGAGCGTCGACTTAAGGGGTGCCCCCACCGTCCGAAATCGGTGAAGGAACTGACCAGTCTTCTCCAAGCCGAGTGGAAGAAAATACCGCTAGCCGTCGTAGAACGCCTGGTTGAGAGTTTGCCCCGTAGGGTCGCAGCTGTAATCGCCGCTCGTGAAGGCTCCACCAACGACTGAAGGTGAATAAACTTCGTTTTCCTTTGCTATCACAGGTGTCCAATTACTTGTTGGTAGATAGTGTATATTAACAAAAGGAGATGCAAAACAAAGTAAAACCTGCGTCTGTATTTGTAAAAAAATGGGGTTTGCCGTTGAACAAAGACCCCAGATGTCTCTCCACCGCTTCCCCCCACCCCCGGTTCTGGGAATTAGCTACCTTTCTGTCGGTAACTCATCATAAGGTCAGCTCGGTAAAACGAAAACTGGATCATTTTTTTACCAGATCATTTTGTGTCATTGTTGCGTAGTTTTGTCCTTGTGACTGGTGAAATGTCACGCGTGAAATTTAACGGGCCATTTATTTCGTAGTGTTGTTATATCCCACAAATTTTGTCCCTTTTAAGCTAATGGCATCTTATCCAATTTTTTTTAAAGCTTATTTCAGGCATTTTATACGTAGATGATTTCTTTTACGGTAAGCAGTGTCATGGAGAGAAGATAAAAAAAGGAAGAAAGGGGAAAGGCTTCAGGCGAATTATTTCAGATATCTAACCGCAAATCTTTGGAACTGATATTGTACTCTATGATTAGCATATAGCTTGCTGTAAGCTTGAAACGTAGCACTGTTAAAACCCTGTTCTTTGGGCAATTCAAGCGTGCATTTCGTCCTGGAATTTTTGCATCAAAAATTAAACAGTGGAGAGAACTCATAAAACTCGATATTTAGATCGAAACCATCAAACAACCGTATCGATTCCTTATCGTTTTCCTTTTGCTGGTGTCCTGGTCGCATTTTACGTTTGTGGCCTTTTCAAACGTTGCTGAAGAAACAACCCTTTTCTTCCGTCTTAAAAATTTTTAATACGCTTCAATTTTCTCTGCGTTATGAAATCGGTGAACGAAAACTTAAATTTGCATATACACTCATCGTCGTACAAATCCGCGCACCAAAAAAGAGGTGTTGTATTGAAATGAGATTTTAGCAGTGAGATGGTACATACCAAGGACAGAAGTGATTACAATATCTTAGCAGCGGGACGATTTCCCGCTGGCATACGGTACACATTCCGGTCAGCGCTAGTACCGCGTCGGCGACCGCCTCGTTCTCGGATACATGCGGTGATACGGTCCGGCATGGAGTCAAAGAGACGCTGTATGTCATCCTGAGACCGATTGGCCCAAACGTCTTGCAATTGGAGCTCTCAATCACGAACACTTGGACATGGAGAAAGCTGGTGTCCCATTCCGGTCCCACACGTGTTCGATGGGCGAGCGATCAGGCGATCTGGCAGGCCACGGAAGCATCGAAGCATGACGTAGACACTCTTGGGAAACCCGAGCCGTTTGCTGACGGGCGTTATCTTGTTGGAAAATGAATCCTGTCCACCCCTTTACGAAAGGCAGCACGCTGGGCTGTCAACGTCCCTCGGATCACTGCGAGGGAAGTCCGGCTGTCATACACGATGGCTCTGCAGATAATCACGCCTGTAGTTCGGGATGTGTGCCGCTGCACAGTGAGGTTGGGATTGTAGCGCTCACTTGCGGTCCTCCACACTCTGTCACGGTGGTCGTCCGTTCCCACACAGAAGCGGGATTCGTCGCTGAACACTATACGTCGCCAGTCCGTATCATTGCACGTTGTTCACTACTGACACCACTGCAATCGACGCCGACGACGATCAGGTGGGAATGGCAGAAACCGCAAGGGCCGTCGAGAGTGCAGATTCGCCTCCGCCAGGCGTCTGGAAATGGTTATGGCGGACACAGAAGTCCCTTGTACAGTCGCCACCTCTCTCTGGATATTGGACAAGGACGTCGTTGTATCTGGGCGTGTCGCTCTCAAGATCCCACGGTGCTCTCGGCTGGTGGTGTGTCTGGGTCGTCCAGAGTCAGCCCGTCGTGTCTATTGCGCCCAACACGATCGCACCATACTGTCCGACCGGCCCAAATGGAGGCCGATTCGGCGCGCTGGCCACCCTGCCTCTCTCATTCCGACGATACGGCTTCGTTCAAACTCAGTCAGTTGCTCATACGCACATCTACGGCGGCTCCTCGGCATGTCTATCACTCAGGGATCTCACCTGACTCTTACCGTGCACTTCAGCACAAATGTGGAGTCCCCTGCGCGTGGCCGTATAAGCCCCAAGGATCTGCTGTGGCTCCCCGGCATGTCTATTGCTCAGGGATCTCACCTGACTCTTACCGTGCACTTCGGGGCGAATGTGGAGTCCCCTGCGCGGCGCCATATAAGCCTCATGCCTGCGTGTCCAGGACCGGCGCTGCAATCGCCAGTCTTGGACGTACAGGGATGCCACATTCCGCATCTCGGCGCGTCCAAGACTGGCGATTGCCGAATCGCTCGAAAGTTTAATCATTTGGATGTCTGCCCTCCGGGTAACTAATCGCCAAATTTGGCATTTCATTTATCACATGGTATTTTCTTGGAGCGCGGATTTTTATGACAATGAGTGTACGTAGCTTTTTTTTTTTAAACCTCTTAGGAAAATGAGAAAATGTTTTACAATTTTGCTTTGAATTTCAACTGATAACACACCACATCACTGTATAAACAAATAAAAATTCCAAGAGGAGAACTGTCTGCTCTTCTTACCTCTATTATGTAAGAAGTGATAATAATAAACAAAAAAAAATTTTAAGCAACAATTTTAATTCAGTCCCAAATAGAAGCAAGCCCAAGTTGGGCCAAAAGGAGGTTAGAGGTGTGAATTTTAATTTTATTCGCAGCTACTCTGATTATGAGACACTAAAATGTTATATGAAAAGTAAAATTGAAAATTTGAGTTGATAATTTACACTAAGTTTAATTAAACAATTTGGGGCTGAGCAAACGAAAATTAGTTCCTTTCTTTAAGACCTTAATGTTTTTAGTTACTCATTCTTGTATTTCTTTTTTCTTTCTGTGCAGTAGTACCTCATGGCCATTACACACACAAACCAAAAAAATATTATGAAATGGAGGATATTGGCCAAGATATCTAGATTTTACATCTACAAAAGATCACCAAAAATTCATCCTGATAAAAATGTTCTCACACTTTAAAATATATTAGAAAGAATGTCGAGAATTAATAAGTCTCAGCCGTTTTGTGAGTCAGCAATAAGCAGTCATCATGAAAATAATGACTCGGAATGATGCGTGAATACCGTTCATTTACATGGTGTGACTGAATCGTTTGCCACGAGGCAAATCATTCATCGTGAACGGTGAATGATGGAGAGAACATGCTGTTTGGGGCAGTTTCCCAAACAGAGCTATCGCCTCGAATGCGCTTTGGTCGCAAACACAACATCCTTGAACTGAATGATTTACTTAGTGAGTGCAATGAAAACCAGGAAACTAAATGGTCATTTGCGAATGACTCTTTCGAGTGAATAATGAATGAACTCCCAAATAGGAGTGATTTATTCAGTCACTAATAAACACGAGATCCCGGCAGTGAATGATTTACTCAATGAGAATTGTAACAAGCTGGAAATTGAATGGTCATTTGTGAATGCCTCTTTCGCGTGAAAGATGAATGAACTCCGAAGGAGGAATGATTAATGCCATCACTAGTAAACACGAGATCCCTGCAGTGAATGATTTACTCAGTGAGCATAGTAACAACCTGAAATTGAATGGCCATTTATGAATTACTCTTTCGCGTGAATGATGAATGAACTCCCAAGACGGAATGATTTATACCAGCACTAGTAAACACTATATCCCTGCAGTGAATGATTTACTCAGTGAGCATAGTGACAACATGGAAATTGAATGGTCATTTGTGAATGACTCTTTCGCGTGAATGATGAATGAGCTCCCAAGGAGGAATGATTTATGCCATCCCTAGTAAGCACGAGATCCTTGCAATGGATGGTTTACTCAGTGAGCATAGTATTAACTGAATTGATAAATGAACTCCCGAGAAGGAATGATTTATACCATCACTGGTGAACACGAGGTCCCTGTAATGAATGATTTACTCAGGGAGCATAGTATTAACCAGTATAACGAAGTAAATTTCTCCGTGATTTTTGGTCTACGCCGGGATTCGAACCCGAGGCCGCTTATTCCGGAACAAGTCGCTCTACCAACTGAGCTACGCAGACATTAATTCTGAATCCTATCTGCCTTTATGTCGTGTGCGTCCTGCTGGCAGGTACGTCACATCTCCCCCCCCCCCGAAAGAGGGCCGGGGGCATGGCCCACGGGTCAGCCGTGACCATGAATCGTTGCAGGCAGCCATCCACTGTAGAACGTGCACTTGAGAACTCCCAGTCAATCTGCTGTGTGGAATGCAACATCACACATTTTTATTTTTCGAAGCCGTGGAGAAGGAATTCTCTGATTTTTCCTGTCTCGCGGTGTGGAAATAACATCACACCAATGCGAGATTTCGAACGGCCGGGTCATCCGGATAGTTCGGGCGCCATTATGACGAAGTAAATTTCTCCGTCATTTTTGGTCTACGCAGGGATTCGAACCCGAGGCCGCTTATTCCGGAACAAGTCGCTCTACCAACTGAGCTACGCAGACATTAATTCTGAATCCTATCTGCCTTTATGTCGTGTGCGTCCTGCTGGCAGGTACGTCACACCAGGAAATTGAATTGATGAATAACCTCCCAAGAAGGAATGATTTATGCCATCACTGGTAAAAAAGAGATCACTGCAGTGAACGATTTACTCAGTGAACATAGTAACAACCTGAAATTGGATGGCCATTTGTGAGTGACTCTTTAGCCTGTATGATGAATGAACTCCCAAGAAGGAATGATTTATACCATCACTGGTGAACACGAGGTCCCTGTAATGAATGATTTACTCAGTGAGCATAGTATTAACCAGGAAATTGAATTGATGAATGAACTCCCAAGAAAGAATGATTTATGCCATCCCTAGTAAACACGAGATTCCTGCACTGAATGATTTACTCAGTGAGCGTAGTGACAACCTGGAAATTGAATGGTTATTTTTGAATTACTCTTTCGCGTGAATGATGAATGAACTCCCTAGGAGGAATGATTTATGCCATCACTAGTAAGCACGAGATCCCTGCAGTGAATGATTTACTCAGTGAGCATAGTATTAACCAGGAAATTGAATTGATGAATGAACTCCCAAGAAGGAATGATTTATGCCATCCCTAGTAAACACGAGATTCCTGCACTGAATGATTTACTCAGTGAGCGTAGTGACAACCTGGAAATTGAATGGTTATTTTTGAATTACTCTTTCGCGTGAATGATGAATGAACTCCCTAGGAGGAATGATTTATGCCATCACTAGTAAGCACGAGATCCCTGCAGTTAATGATTTACTCAGTGAGCATAGTATTAACCAGGAAATTGAATTGATGAATGAACTCCCAAGAAGGAATGATTTATGCCATCCCTAGTAAACACGAGATTCCTGCACTGAATGATTTACTCAGTGAGCGTAGTGACAACCTGGAAATTGAATGGTTATTTTTGAATTACTCTTTCGCGTGAATGATGAATGAACTCCCTAGGAGGAATGATTTATGCCATCACTAGTAAGCACGAGATCCCTGCAGTGAATGATTTATTCAGTGAGCATAGTATTAACCAGGAAATTGAATTGATGAATGAACTCCCAAGAAGGAATGATTTATGCCATCCCTAGTAAACACGAGATTCCTGCACTGAATGATTTACTCAGTGAGCGTAGTGACAACCTGGAAATTGAATGGTTATTTTTGAATTACTCTTTCGCGTGAATGATGAATGAACTCCCTAGGAGGAATGATTTATGCCATCACTAGTAAGCACGAGATCCCTGCAGTGAATGATTTACTCAGTGAGCATAGTATTAACCAGGAAATTGAATTGATGAATGAACTCCCAAGAAGGAATGATTTATGCCATCCCTAGTAAACACGAGATTCCTGCACTGAATGATTTACTCAGTGAGCGTAGTGACAACCTGGAAATTGAATGGTTATTTTTGAATTACTCTTTCGCGTGAATGATGAATGAACTCCCTAGGAGGAATGATTTATGTCATCACTAGTAAGCACGAGATCCCTGCAGTGAATGATTTACTCAGTGAGCATAGTATTAACCAGGAAATTGAATTGATGAATGAACTCCCAAGAAGGAATGATTTATGCCATCCCTAGTAAACACGAGATTCCTGCACTGAATGATTTACTCAGTGAGCGTAGTGACAACCTGGAAATTGAATGGTTATTTTTGAATTACTCTTTCGCGTGAATGATGAATGAACTCCCTAGGAGGAATGATTTATGCCATCACTAGTAAGCACGAGATCCCTGCAGTGAATGATTTATTCAGTGAGCATAGTATTAACCAGGAAATTGAATTGATGAATGAACTCCCAAGAAGGAATGATTTATGCCATCCCTAGTAAACACGAGATTCCTGCACTGAATGATTTACTCAGTGAGCGTAGTGACAACCTGAAATTGAATGGTTATTTTTGAATTACTCTTTCGCGTGAATGATGAATGAACTCCCTAGGAGGAATGATTTATGCCATCACTAGTAAGCACGAGATCCCTGCAGTGAATGATTTACTCAGTGAGCATAGTATTAACCAGGAAATTGAATTGATGAATGAACTCCCAAGAAGGAATGATTTATGCCATCCCTAGTAAACACGAGATTCCTGCACTGAATGATTTACTCAGTGAGCGTAGTGACAACCTGGAAATTGAATGGTTATTTTTGAATTACTCTTTCGCGTGAATAATGAATGAACTCCCTAGGAGGAATGATTTATGCCATCACTAGTAAGCACGAGATCCCTGCAGTGAATGATTTACTCAGTGAGCATAGTATTAACCAGGAAATTGAATTGATGAATGAACTCCCAAGAAGGAATGATTTATGCCATCCCTAGTAAACACGAGATTCCTGCACTGAATGATTTACTCAGTGAGCGTAGTGACAACCTGGAAATTGAATGGTTATTTTTGAATTACTCTTTCGCGTGAATGATGAATGAACTCCCTAGGAGGAATGATTTATGCCATCACTAGTAAGCACGAGATCCCTGCAGTGAATGATTTACTCAGTGAGCATAGTATTAACCAGGAAATTGAATTGATGAATGAACTCCCAAGAAGGAATGATTTATGCCATCACTGGTAAAAACGAGATCACTGCAGTGAACGATTTACTCAGTGAACATAGTAACAACCTGAAATTGGATGGTCATTTGTGAGTGACTCTTTAGCCTGTATGATGAATGAACTCCCAAGAAGGAATGATTTATGCCAGCATTAGTAAACACGAGATGCTTGTAATGAATGTTTCACTCGGTTAGCGCAGTGACAACCTGAAATTGAATTGTCATTCATTTGAATATTCAATCGTAAATTACTCTTTCGCGTGAATGATGAATGAACTGCCAAGAAGGAATGATTTATGCCATCAGCAGTAAACACGAGATGCCTGTAATGAATGTTTCACTCGGTGAGCGTAGAGACAACCTGGAAATTGAATGGTCATTCGTTTGAAGGATCAGTCGTTATCTACTCCTTTGCGTGAATGATGAATGAACTCCCGAGACGGAATGACTTGTGCTATCATTACTGTATAAAGATTCAAATTGTTAGAATGTAAGGCATAGATATGTTAGGCTTAGAGTAAACTGAACTGCCTGTTTTACAGTACAAATATTCAGTGTCATAATGTGTTGTGGGCTTAAAATATGTGTGAGCCAATTATATGCTCATTCACACTAGCCTTGACTAGTGAACGGATACTACTTGGGATTTTTATTTTGCACGTCACAAAGCGCAATTGTCCTTAGCAGCAAAATTGATTCTTTTTTTTTATGTTATAAAGTTAAATAAACACAAAATACGGGATCACAAACATATTTAAAGTCGTGATTCCGTCTATTGGTGTAAATTATGACAAGGGTGGTAAGTCAAATAATATGCGAAAACGTGAAAATTTCAATCGTCCTGGAGCAGGAATAGAACCCGCGTCTTCCTGTTTGCGCCCTAGTATGCTAACCACTACACCACCCAGAACGACCAAGTTTATTTGCGCGACCAAGTTTTTTTTTTTTTTTTTTAATTCAAATTACTCGGAAACTTGAGACTTGGTCGTTCTGAGTGGTGTAGTGGTTAGCATACTTGGGCACAAACCGGGAGACGTGGGTTCGGTTCCCGCTCCAGGACGATGAAATTTTCAAGTTTTTGGGTATTATAGGACTTACCAAATTTGTCATAATTTACACAAATAGACGGAATCACGACTTTAAATATGATAAATAATCATCTTGTACTTCAACTGTCATTCCTTTTTGTTATTTAAAACAATTTTTATTACAATTGTGGAGTTACATAATTTTTTGTGTGTATATTTATATTCCTTTGTGCTTCAAATAGCCACGCCCTCTTGGAAAAATTAATTTAAATTTAAGATTAATTATCATGAAGTCAATTTAAATATTCTCCTTCCCCCCACCACAGCATTGATATTCCCTCGGGCTGACGTCATCGCGTCCCCCAGGCAACGGGATGTCTTCAGCCCGGCGATTTGTTCGTGAAAATGAGTCAGCGCGCAGCATTTCGCGTTCAAGCCGGCACGTGTTGAAATGTTCATCTTCTACTTGCCATCAGAGTCAAACGACGTGGACTTCTTAATACTGGTGTCTTGTTGCAACATGACAACGCTCGGCACTATACTGCTCGTGCAACGGTTACAATCATACAAGACCTGTAGTTCCAGTGTCTTCCACACCCGCCGTTTTCACCATACCTTGCACCAAGTGATTACCACATCTTTGGACTACTGAATGATGCGATGGGAAGAAAGACTTTCAAGTCCAGTGAGGAGATGCAGCAGGTGGTGTATGAATGAGTACACAGACGACGGAAAGATTTTTTTCTGCACGAATATATGCACACTGTAAGCGCTGCAAGATTTGTATTGCACAAAATGGAGATTATATACACTGAAGAGCAATTGAATTAGAGATACCTGTCTAGTAACGTGTAGCACCACCTTTCGCCCTGATGACGGCGGCGATTCGTCTCGGCATGGACTCGACAAGACACCGGAAGCGTTGGGAAGTCATACGGATCCACGACCCCTCAACCAGCTCCTACAGTTCATGAAGATTTGATGGAGGGGGGGGGGTCATCTCTCTCGATGGCATCACAGATGTACTCGATGGGATTGAGGTCAGGTGACCTAGCTGGCCAGGGAAGCGAGGTCACGTCGGTGGAGTGTTCATCCAACCATTCGGATACAATTCGGGAGCTGCATTGTCTTGTTGCAGGATGAGGTCCCCAGTGGGATGTTGAAGACGCACAAACGGGAGCAAATGGTCGTCCAGGATATCCCGGTAACGTTGACCTGTGAGGGACGATGTTACACGTACCAGGGGTCCCATTTCAATCCACGTAAACAGTCCCCAGACGAGAAAGCCACCCCCACCAGCTTGAGCAGTACCCAGCTGGCAAGAAAGATCCATCGTTTCATGTGGTTTGCGCCGTACTCGTATTCTGCCATCCGCATGTACCAACGTGAATCTCGACTCATCAGTCCAAGCAACATTTTTCCACATGTCTAGGGTCCAGTGGTGATGTTTCCGCCACCATGCTAATCTTTGCACCCTGTGATGTGCGGTCAGAGGCGGTACCCTCGTGGGACGATGGCTTCTCTACCCCATAGCGAGGAGATGGTTCTGGATGGTGTGGCTGCTTACACGTTTTTGTGCACCAGCGTTAAATTGCCGAGTGATTTCTTGCACTGTGGCCCGTCTATCCGCTGTTACAATGCGAGCTAGCCGACGATGACCCCGCTCATCCACACGCTGTTGTCCACGGCAGTTGGCCCTTGCAGGGATAGTTTTACCGGATTCGATGTACTCACGGTGCACCCGTGGCACAGTGGCTCGTGAAAATCCAGTGCCTGCACGACTTCCGAGATGGAGTGACCCATTCGTTGGGCCCCGACAATTTTCCCACGATCAAATGCGCTTAGATCCTTCGTCTTACCCATACTGCGTCCGACTCTAACTGATTCCCGTCGCATCACTCCTTATATTGTCGGATTGCTGCATACGTCATGTCGTTTCCGTTTACAGGGCCGCCCACAACGCCACATTTGCATAACGCCAGCTGTCTCTAATTCAATTGCTCTTCAGTGTATATATATATACAGCCATTTTTAAAACTTTAAGACCACCTGTCTGTATTACTCAACTTCCTGTTGGAGTTGCATCATTTTACAGCGACAGCAGTTGATAGAGTTGAGTTTGCTTCTGGTTTTCATGCTGAGAGGTTTTGTGCGTATTTTCTAAATAAAGAAAAATGGGCAAAAAAGCGTCATTAAATATTACTCAGACGGCACAAATAGTGACTTTGAATCATGAAGGATAGGAGTCTTGTTCACATTGACCTCCCAACGTGACCTAAGCACAAAGGTGAATGTGAGCAAGACTCTTATTCGGAATACGATCATGACGTATCGAGATAGAGGTGAATTTAGCGACCGAAAGAGAAGTGGACGTCCAAGGAAAACAACCTCGCGTGACGACAATACCATAAGGCGGATAGTTATGCGTTCTCTGAGGAGTTCAAAATCAAGTTCTTCCTACATTCAAAAGGGTCTGATATTAGTACAAGCACTGTTTCCCGACGTCTTAGCAAAGATTTTGGATTAAAGTCTTATAAACCTGCACATAAATCTCGACTAACCTCTGTCATGAAAAAGAACAGACGCCAGTTTGCGAAGCGTCACCAATCGTGTACTGCTAAAAATTGGAGCCAAGTTTTTTCTTCCGATGAATCAACTGTGCGTCAATTTGAATCACGTGAAGCACATGTTCGACGACCAAAAGGCAAAAGGTTTGATGCAAGATACACCGTTAGCACTGTGAGGCATCCGCCTAGTCAGATGATATGGGGTGCTATGTCAGTATCCCGTACAGCATCATTATCATTTTTTGCAGACAGGCACTACCATGATTGGTCCTTTTTATGTGAAAATGTTACGTGAGAAGCTGTTAACTCATATGCAAGTGCACAGATGCAGAATCTCCATGCATGATGGAGCTCCATGCCACAGATCAAAGACAGTAAAAGATTACTCTCAGAGGAAAAATATAGCTGTGCTTGACCGGCCCAGTAATATTCCCGACCTAAACCCCATCGAAAATCTGTGGACCATTTTAAAAGAAAAGGTAGCAGAAAAACAGCCATCAAATTCCCAAGCTTTGATTGACGCGATAAAGTACGTGTGGTGCAAAGACATTTCAAGTGAGTACTGCAAATCCCTCATTGAGAGTATGCCACATCATAGCAGAAAAACAGCCATCAAATTCCCAAGCTTTGATTGACGCGATAAAGTACGTGTGGTGCAAAGACATTTCAAGTGACTACTGCAAATCCCTCATTGAGAGTATGCCACATCATAGCAGAAAAACAGCCATCAAATTCCCAAGCTTTGATTGACGCGATAAAGTACGTGTGGTGCAAAGACATTTCAAGTGACTACTGCAAATCCCTCATTGAGAGTATGCCACATCATAGCAGAAAAACAGCCATCAAATTCCCAAGCTTTCATTGACGCGATAAAGTACGTGTGGTGCAAAGGCATTTCAAGTGACTACTGCAAATACCTCATTGAGAGTATGCCACATCATAGCAGAAAAACAGCCATCAAATTCCCAAGCTTTGATTGACGCGATAAAGTACGTGTGGTGCAAAGACATTTCAAGTGACTACTGCAAATCCCTCATTGAGAGTATGCCACATCATAGCAGAAAAACAGCCATCAAATTCCCAAGCTTTCATTGACGCGATAAAGTACGTGTGGTGCAAAGGCATTTCAAGTGACTACTGCAAATCCCTCATTGAGAGTATGCCACAACATAGCAGAAAAACAGCCATCAAATTCCCAAGCTTTGATTGACGCGATAAAGTACGTGTGGTGCAAAGACATTTCAAGTGACTACTGCAAATCCCTCATTGAGAGTATGCCACAACATAGCAGAAAAACAGCCATCAAATTCCCAAGCTTTGATTGACGCGATAAAGTACGTGTGGTGCAAAGACACAGCCTCCTGGAACGGGACTCGAACCCGCTTCTCCCAGAAAACGCCATCAAATTCCCAAGCTTTGATTGACGCGACTACACCACCCGTGTGGTGCAAAGACATTTCAAGTGAGTACTGCAAATCCCTCATTGAGAGTATGCCACATCATAGCAGAAAAACAGCCATCAAATTCCCCAAGCTTTGATTGACGCGATAAAGTACGTGTGGTGCAAAGACATTTCAAGTGACTACTGATAATCCCTCATTGAGAGTATGCCACATCATAGCAGAAAAACAGCCATCAAATTCCCCAGCTTTGATTGACGCGATAAAGTACGTGTGGTGCAAAGACATTTCAAGTGACTACTGATAATCCCTCATTGAGAGTATGCCACATCATAGCAGAAAAACAGCCATCAAATTCCCAAGCTTTGATTTACGCAATAAAGTACGTGTGTTGCAAAGGCATTTCAAGTGACTACTGCAAATCCCTCATTGAGAGTATGCCACATCATAGCAGAAAAACAGCCATCAAATTCCCAAGCTTTCATTGACGCGATAAAGTACGTGTGTTGCAAAGGCATTTCAAGTGACTACTGCAAATCCCTCATTGAGAGTATGCCACATCATAGCAGAAAAACAGCCATCAAATTCCCAAGCTTTCATTGACGCGATAAAGTACGTGTGTTGCAAAGGCATTTCAAGTGACTACTGCAAATCCCTCATTGAGAGTATGCCACATCATAGCAGAAAAACAGCCATCAAATTCCCAAGCTTTGATTGACGCAATAAAGTACGTGTGTTGCAAAGGCATTTCAAGTGACTACTGCAAATCCCTCATTGAGAGTATGCCACATCATAGCAGAAAAACAGCCATCAAATTCCCAAGCTTTGATTGACGCAATAAAGTACGTGTGGTTGCAAAGGCATTTCAAGTGACTACTGCAAATCCCTCATTGATCATAAAAGAAATACGGGATTACGCCATATAATAGCAAATTTTGAAGATGACAATCCGATTTTTGGCGTAAATGTGACAAGGATGGTGCAAAGTCAGATAATATCCGAAAACTTGAAAATTTTCATCCTCATTGAGAGTATGCCCATCATAGCAGAAAAACAGCCATCAAATTCCCAAGCTTTCATTGACGCGATAAAGTACGTGTGGTGCAAAGACATTTCAAGTGAGTACTGCAAATCCCTCATTGAGAGTATGCCACATCATAGCAGAAAAACAGCCATCAAATTCCCCAGCTTTGATTGACGCGATAAAGTACGTGTGGTGCAAAGACATTTCAAGTGACTACTGATAATCCCTCATTGAGAGTATGCCACATCATAGCAGAAAAACAGCCATCAAATTCCCCAGCTTTGATTGACGCGATAAAGTACGTGTGGTGCAAAGACATTTCAAGTGACTACTGATAATCCCTCATTGAGAGTATGCCACATCATAGCAGAAAAACAGCCATCAAATTCCCAAGCTTTCATTGACGCGATAAAGTACGTGTGTTGCAAAGGCATTTCAAGTGACTACTGCAAATCCCTCATTGAGAGTATGCCACATCATAGCAGAAAAACAGCCATCAAATTCCCAAGCTTTCATTGACGCGATAAAGTACGTGTGTTGCAAAGGCATTTCAAGTGACTACTGCAAATCCCTCATTGAGAGTATGCCACATCATAGCAGAAAAACAGCCATCAAATTCCCAAGCTTTGATTGACGCAATAAAGTACGTGTGTTGCAAAGGCATTTCAAGTGACTACTGCAAATCCCTCATTGAGAGTATGCCACATCATAGCAGAAAAACAGCCATCAAATTCCCAAGCTTTGATTGACGCAATAAAGTACGTGTGTTGCAAAGGCATTTCAAGTGACTACTGCAAATCCCTCATTGAGAGTATGCCACATCATAGCAGAAAAACAGCCATCAAATTCCCAAGCTTTGATTGACGCAATAAAGTACGTGTGTTGCAAAGGCATTTCAAGTGACTACTGCAAATCCCTCATTGAGAGTATGCCACATCATAGCAGAAAAACAGCCATCAAATTCCCAAGCTTTCATTGACGCGATAAAGTACGTGTGGTGCAAAGGCATTTCAAGTGACTACTGCAAATCCCTCATTGATCATAAAAGAAATACGGGATTACGCCATATAATACAAATTTTGAAGATGACAATCCGATTTTTGGCGTAAATGTGACAAGGATGGTAAGTCAGATAATATCCGAAAACTTGAAAATTTTCATCCTCCTGGAACGGGACTCGAACCCGCTTCTCCCAGAAAACGCCCGGGTATGCTAACCACTACACCACCCGTGTGGTGCAAAGACATTTCAAGTGAGTACTGCAAATCCCTCATTGAGAGTATGCCACATCATAGCAGAAAAACAGCCATCAAATTCCCCAGCTTTGATTGACGCGATAAAGTACGTGTGGTGCAAAGACATTTCAAGTGACTACTGATAATCCCTCATTGAGAGTATGCCACATCGTATTCTGTCTGTTATAAGAAACAAATATGCCACACAAAGTACTTATTTCGGTCTTTTTGTGTTCTAAAGAATGTATTCATCTTTGGCGTTATGTTTTCAAATATCTCTGACTAGTAATGAGTTGTTTCTGTTTTTAGAAGTAATGGCTATAAATAAAAACTTAAATCAATTGCTGGAGTAGTAGTAGACATTGAGATCTTTAGTATTTTAAACCAACTGCTCTTTCTATTTAAAAGAAGCAGCCACTACTTATAGTTAATGATGAGCTGCGGATGGCTTAGTGGTTAGCGAGTCTAACTATCATTGAAAGGTCTTCAGGTTCGAACCTGGGCTGATCTTTCAGAGATGATGTGATTTACTAACAATCGCTGAATATCCGCCGTGCATCGGACGAGCACGTTAAGTGACGGCCCCCAGGCTGGACCCACTAGGTAAATGGGTATCTTTTCCTATGTCCCTCCTGAAATTCTCTCACCCCTCTGTGTGCAACATCGTACTTGTACGGTGGCGCCATCTAGTGTACTCTAATCTCACTACAAACTGTTCTGTCAAAGTCGCTAGACTTGCTCTCATTCCTTCCGTTTCTGTGTCCTGCTCAAAAGGCGATCTCGCTGTAGGTGGCTGGGACCTAAACTGTACTCACTGTGGACGGAAGTCCTACAAGAAAATGACAAATACTTATAGTTAATTCATTCCTATGAACTTTTGCTAGATAGTAGGGGAGACAAAGCTTTTAAATAGCAATGCTATTACTTCTATTTTGCTTAGGCGTATGCCTCCAATTATAGGGGAGGAATCGATAAAAATCTTTTTAAGGCCTATGAATGAGATATTGAAATACATAATTGTTTTCTTGAAGTAGTTGTGCATAAAACGGTAAGAATTGTGGTGCCTGATTTCTGTAAATACGGTATAAAACTGTTATTTTTACAGTCTAATGCTGGCAACTTCGTTAACGGTCAAAAACCGTAAAATTAACAGTTAATATAGTGTACAGACCGGCTAGAAAGATCGTCACTGAGATCAAGATAGCCTAACTTCTTAAGCAGAATGTGCCTTATCCAATTTCGTGAAAAGCTTCAGCGAGGTCAGTGTAAATCGCAGAAACTTGTGGCTCTCTGTCAATAGATGAAATATCCTTTGCGATATGGATTAGGTTTTAGACGAGCTGTATAGTGGAAGAATCATGGTTTTCTTAATCTGAGACGAAATTTATCAATAAAACAGAAAGCACAGAAAAGCTTTTTTTCCCCCTGCTTTTTTAGAGAACAGCAAAAAGAAAGAAAAGGACTCGTACCGCGGTCGACTAATGATTGTGAGAACCGGCTAACCCACCGACATCGCTTTTGCAAATTACTGGTCTGTCGAAGGGCTAATTGTTTAGGTGTGGCTCCTGACAGAGGTGGATCTCTAGGCTAACTCTTTCACGCCGAAATGTGAAGTTCCTAAAACAGTGGGAAGGTACGTATGCATACGCAATCAAACGTTCTGTTCGTAATGCAGGTAACAGGATAACCTTAGCCATAGTTCTTGATGCGGTCCTACCTAACTCTATTCTAAAAGCGCTTTTTTTTCATTTCTTAAGGACATTTCGTCATCTATTATAATCATTTCGGTGCACATGTTTTGGAATTGCGTGCTGTTCTGATATCGGACACATTTCTGAGAAATCTAAGCTTACCAGAATCAAAGCAAATGATATTGAATTCCAGAAATCAGAATAACTTTGTAGGACTTTTATTGTTGCTGTTATTCGACAACTATCACAAGTAACTCCTACGGCTGCAAACCGTCACTTGTCCTTAATTTAGGCACAGTGGTTCCAGGGAAGACACAGAGAGGGAGAGAGAGAAAAAGAGAGAGAGAGAAAGAGAGAGACAGAGAGAGAGAGAGAGAGAGAGAGAGAGGAAGAGAGAGACAGACAGAGGAAGAGAGACAGAGAGACAGAAAGAGAGAGACGGACAGAGGGAGAGAGACAGAGAGAGAAAGAGAGAGAGAGACAGAAAGAGAGAGACATTCAAAGAGAGACAGAGGGAGAGAGAAAGAGAGAGACATTCAGAGAGAGAGAGAGACAGAGGGAGAGAGACATTGAGAGAGAAAGACAAAGATAGGTAGAGAGAGAAAGACAAAGAGAGATAGAGAGAGAAAGAGAGATATAATGAGAAAGCGAGAGAGATAGAGAGAGAATGAGGAAAAGAGGGAGAGAGACAGATTGAGAGAGAAAGACAAAGAGAGATACAGAGAGAAAGACAAAGAGAGAGAATGAGGAAAAGAGGGAGAGAGACAGATTGAGAGAGAAAGACAAAGAGAGATACAGAGAGAAAGACAAAGAAATAGAATGAGGAAAAGAGGGAGAGAATGAGAAAGCGAGAGAGATAGAGAGAGATAATGACAAAGCGAGAGAGAGAGAGAACGAGAAAGAGAGAATGATAAAGTGAGAGAGAGGGAGGGAGAGAGAGAGAAGAGAGAATGAGAAAGCGAGAGAGAGAGAATGACAAAGCGAGAGAGAGAGAGAATGAAAAAGCGAGCGAGAGAGAGAGAGAGAGAGAGAGAGAGAGTGAGAGAGAGAGAGAGAATGACACAGCGAGAGAGAGAGAATGACAAAGCGAGAGAGAGAGAATGACAAAGCGAGAGAGAGAGAATGACAAAGCGAGAGAGAGAGAATGACAAAGCGAGAGCGAGAGAGAGAGAGTGACAAAGCGAGAGCGAGAGAGAGATACAGCGCTGTAGGACAATCCCCCGTCTGTAATTTAGTGCTAGTGGATCCTGGCCGGAGAGAGAGCAGTGCTTCATCCCGGGATGTGGCCTAACTGGGACGATTAGCCAAAAGCCCAGGTCTCTGAGAACTCAGCCACTGGGACAATAATGTTTCCTGTTATTTGATCTTGTTTCACTACTGTTCCCAAGATACAATTAGTGATTCAAAATAAAACAGAAAGACGTTAAAATCTGACAAAAGCTTGGTTTCGTGAAATTGATTTAAGACTGCGAAACAAACGGGAGCCTTAGTGCTTGGTGAACTACAAGGTGACCTATTTATCTTGAAAAGTTCAAGACTCTCCGAAAATTTTTCGTCGTAGTTGAAACTGAAAATTGAAAACACTTTGACTACTTACTCAAAAAACAAAAATTATGAGCACACAGAAATTGCTTCGTTAAAAGGAATTTTTTTTCACTTCCGAAATCGTTAGCAGGAATTTTCTTCACTAATATGTTGGCGACAGCATATACTTTTTCGTTTTTCCTGCATCTACACCACCCCGCCCCCTCTCCTCTCAGTTTCTCCAGAAGTAAGGAACTGGGACATGAACCAAACGTTCTGCAATGTCGTCTCTTTCGAAAATCCCCAAAATAGTTTCCCCACTTATTAGCGGTCGCAGTTTCTCTGTACTTGAGTTTCACGCTGATCAGTAGCAGCAGTGCCTTCTGTCTCAGGTGACGTTTTCATTTTTATTTTTGCCTTTCGCAGAACTACCGCTGTCTTCTGCGGTTTTCGATGCTTTGGGCGGGCGCTTTTCTTTTTTTGCTCAGTTTCACTTTTCTTTCCTTTTCTTTCGTAGTCCTCTTTCTCCCACAACTTTCCTTTCTTTCTTATGTAGTCGATGAATGAAAATGGACCGGATGCCGTAAAACCTTCCTTACGATCTATCTAGAAGACACACACACACACACACACACACACACACACACACACACACACACACACACACACACACAACGGCGTTCTCGTTTACAGAATGCTGCGACAGGAATAGGCTCATAAAAGATTTAGGGAAACCAAAGAGAGTTTAGGAAGGTTAACTAAGGAAAACAAAAGTACAACAGGCGTTCCATAAAAACTGAGATCAAAATCACACAAAATGAAGAAATATAGGTACAGCAAAATAATATGTTCTTCTTTCTCAAAGTATCTTCACTCGGATGATATGCAATGGTCCCATCGTTCAGTCCACTTTTCACTTTTCAAAGAATGTGGCGAAGACATTTTGTGGAAGCCGCTTTAACGACCCCTGTACAGCTTGAATAACGTCAGCATCTGTGTTGAATGCTGCGACACGGAACTTCTCCTTCATTGCTGGAAGCAACCGGAAATCGCGCGGGGCGAGATCAGAACTATAGGCAGGCTTTGGCATGATTTCAATTCTGCATTTCGTAAGAAACTGTTGAACACAAGCAGCCAGATGTGGGCGGGCGTTATCATGGTGTAGGGTCCACTTGCCCACAAGTTCCGGTCACTTAATCGATATGTGTCGCTTCAAGACTGATGTGTAATTCTCAGCATTGACAGTAATTTGTGGAGGAACGGCATGCCGGTAGACTACACCTTTATGATCAAAGAAAATTATCATCATGACCTTCCCGGCTGATTTGGTTTGGCGGAATTTTTTTTCAGAGGAGGCGAGTCTATGTGTTTCCAGACACTTAGTGAGGGAGTCGAAATAGTGGACCCATGTTTCATCGGCAGTTATTACTGTGTTTAGAAAGTCTGGATCCTTCGCAGTCATTTGTTTCCACTTACGACATACCTGAACTCTGGCTAACAATTGTTCTCCCGTCAGGTGATAAGGTACTCATCTGGAACACACACGATGCAGCAGTAATTTGTCACGTAGAATGCGGAATGCCGACGTTTTTGAAATATTAGTTGACGAAGCTATATCTTCGCACGTCATTCGTCGATTTTCTTGCAGGATTGCCCAAACAGTGTTACCAGACCTAGGAGCGAGTTCTGCCTACAAATAGACTTTTTTGAAATCATGGTGCAACCTAAAAAACGTTGACTCACCCAAACATTTATATTTCTAAGTTTTTTTCATTAAATCAACTATTTCTGGAGCCGTTTTACCCAAACGATATAAAATTTTTATCGCACAACACATTTCATTTCTTAACTCTGAATCACTCACCTCCATAGCTGTACGACGAAATGCAGACGTACCTCAAACAACTGCGCAATAACAAAACCAGAATAGTCTGCCACGGTTAATAACTGTTGCCACAGATACTTCCTTAATTCAGTTAGTTGTCTGCGTGGTTATTTTTTCCCTTCGCACTGTCGCCAACTCAAAAAAAAAAAAAAGTATATATATATATATACTCTGTTTTTATGGAACGGCCTTTGTGAATGGAAATGACGTTAGCGATGTTTTCTCCGTTCCCTGACCTTTGATCCCATTTTGATGACATTTAACAGAATTGGTTCAGTATACCTCCGGAACAACATACTAAAGTATTGTCGCAATAGAAGCATTTTTAGTTAAGTTATGAGGATAAGGACTGTGGAACAAATTTTGCTCCTGCACCCTGACCTTTGATCCCATTTTGATGTTATTCAACAGAACCGGTTCAGTGTACCTCCGGAACAACATGATAAAGTTTTGTCACAATTGAAGCATTTGTAGGCAAGTTATGACGCATAAAGGCAATGGAATGGATCCCATCCTATGTCCTGACCTTTGACCCTATTTTATCCATTTTTAATAGGGTTCGTCCCGAGGTGGTCCCCTACCACATGCTAAAATTTCATCGAAATCGAACCATTTTTACATAAGTTATGACGCATAAGGGCAATGGAATGGATCCCGCTCCTATGTTCTGATCTTTGACCCCATTTTGGCCATTTTCAATAAGGTTCCTTCCCAGGTTGTCCCCTACCACATGCTAAAATTTCATTGAAATCGAGCCATTTTTATGCAAGTTAACGTGCGGACGGACAGACAGACGGACGGACAAAGCTGGAGCATGTACTCTTCTTCAACCTAATGTTTGGAAAACATAAAAAAAGGTCAATTGAAAGTGTGTTAGTGAAGGGGATTGTAACTTTTGGTGTAAGATATCTACAGGTTACATCCCATAGTGTTATACATCATTTTAAAGCTCTCGTCAAAAGCAGGTGACCTCTCACCCCTCGGGGAGTAGAGAAGAAGACAAATTTCGTTACGACGCACCATCTTTGAGATATCTGAAAAAACCGATGGTTCATCGACTACGTACTTCCGTTATCCATTTTCGTTATATCGAAATATTTTACTTGGGACTTACTTTACTGCTGTCGGAAAAGTTGAACAGCATCGAAATGATCATTGTGATATCTTGACCCCGCTGCCAAAAAATAGTTCCGACTTTTCTGTTAGAGTATTTATGTTTTTTTTTCACGCTTTCCAACCGTAGGTTGAAGAAGCGTATATGCTCCAGCTTTGTCCGTCCGTCTGTCCGTCCGCACGATAACTCGCGTAAAAGTGGTTCGATTTCGATGAAATTTTAATATCTACAGGTTACAACACCCCATGGTGTTATATATCATGGGATGCAATGTGTTATACATCATGTGGTAGGGGACTACCTGGGGACGAACACTATTGAAAATGGGCGAAATGGGGTCAAAGGTCAGGACATAGGAGCGGGATCCATTCCATTGCCCTTATGCGTCATAACTTGCGTAAAAATGGTTCAATTTCAATGAAATTTTAGTATGTGGTAGGGGATCACCTGGTGACGAACCCTATTGGAAATGGGGTCAAAGGGCAGAACATAGGAGCGGGATCCATTCCATTGTCCTTATGCGTCATAACTTGCGTAAAAATGGTTCGATTTCAATGAAATTTTAGTATGTGGTAGGGGATCACCTGGTGACGAACCCTATTGGAAATGGGGTCAAAGGGCAGAACATAGGAGCGGGATCCATTCCATTGTCCTTATGCGTCATAACTTGCGTAAAAATGGTTCGATTTCGATGAAATTTTAGTATATGGTAGGGTACGACCTGGTGACGAACTCTGTTGAAAATGGATGAAATGGGGTCAAAGGTCAGGACATAGGATCGGGTTCCATTCCATTGACCTTATGCGTCATAACTTGTGTAAAAATGCTTCGATTGAGACAAAACTTTATCATGTTATTCCGGAAGTATATTTAACCGGTTCTGTTGAATGTCATCGAAATGGGATCAGAGGTCAGGGCATAGGAGTGAGATTTATTCTACAGCCATTATCCTCATAACTTGAGTAATAATTTCTGGTATGTTGGAAAGCGTATCATAATGAATGCATTGCATGATTTTACCAACTTGTTGATAATGATCCATGTTAGCCATTATTACAAAATATTTTCAATACGACTGTAAAAAACGGAGATGTCGCTGAACCATTAATTTAAATTTACGTCTCCTGATGGGAATACTTCGCATTTAAAAAAAGTTCCACGATAGATTTCGTGGTAACAGCGAAGGTTTGTGCCGTTTCTTTGGAAATACGGTGGTGAAAACACAAATTTGTCCGATCCCCGTCACTCCGAAGTAAGTTGCTCTCCCAACTAAGCTACACGGACAGAATGTATCGCCGCAGATTTGTCTCTTTGACACGTGCTTTATCTCTGTAGTACGTCCCAAAGGTTTGACGATAATTTTCATGGTAACAGTAAAGGTTTGTGCCGTTTCTTCGGAGATCATCAGCATCATCATCACCATCAACCATTATCAATCCACTGCTGGATGAAGGCCTCCCCAAATTTCTTCCACAATTGTCTGTCTTAGGCCTGTCTCCTCCACGTCACTCCAGCATGCTTTCGAATTTCATCCTTCCATCTCCCATGGGGTCTTCTTCGGGGTCTTTTCCTGTTCCTTGGAATCCAGTCTAAAATTTCGGTTGTCCATCGGTGGTACGTTCTTCTGCCAACATGTCCAGCCCATTGCCATTTCAGTGATTTCACTCTGGCCATGATGTCGTCCACTCCTGTCATTTTCCTTATCCACAAGTTCCTCTTTTTATCTTTCCTAGTTAAACCAAGCATGCATCTCTTCATGCTGCTTTGAGTTGTCTGCAGTCTTTGCATGTTTTGTTTGGTTAAGGTCCATGTCTCTGCTCCAGGCGTAAGCACTGGCAGGATGCACCGATCAAACACTTTTCTTTTGAGACATACTGGCATACCGCTCTCAAAAACTGCACTGTTTCTTTCAAAAGCTCTCCACCCAAGTTTTATACGCCGATTAATCTCTTCATCAATGTGACCCTCACTCGATATCTGCTGCCCAAAATAAATGCAAGAATCGGTTGTCTCAAGCTTTTCTCCATCGATCGATAAATCCTCGTTTCCTGCAAAAGCATTGCACATCACCTTTGTCTTCCGAAAGTTCATTTTCAATCCCACTTCTTTACTCTTGTCAGCAAGTTCTTGGATCATCCTATGCAGATCTGAAGGGGTAGTTGCAAAGATGACTACGTCATCAGCAAAACGAACGTGAGTTAGGTAATCTCGATTAATCTTTATCTCCCTGTTTTCCCAGTTCAATGATTGAAAGACATTTTGCAATGTGGCGTTAAAGAGCTTGGGAGATATGGTGTTACCTTGTCTCACTCCCTTTTCAATTCTCAACTGTGCCTTCGATTCAAATATCCGAACCCCAATACTTGCATTTTCATAGATGTTATTAATAATGCTAATGTATACATCTTCAATACCGCAGGATTTCAAAGCCATTGTTACTGCTGATGGTTTCACGGAATCGAAGGCCTTTTCATAGTCAATAAAAGCCATGCATAATGGGAGTTCATATTCTCTTGTTCTTTCAATTAGTTGTCTCAGTTCATGGATATGATCTATAGTGCTGTAGCCACTCCTGAATCCAACTTGTTCTCTTGGTTGGGCTATGTCTAGTGTTACATTCAAGCGATGTGAAGAAACCTTAGTGAAGATTTTATAAACCACTGAAAGGAGGCTTATGGGCCTGTAGTTCCTGAGATCCTCAATGTCACCTTTTTTATGGAGCAAGATCATTATAGCGTTGTTCCAATCCCCAGGAATCTTCCCTTCATTAAGGCATCTGCTGAAAACTTAGGCGAGTGTAGTTTCAATTTCTTCACTTGCTTCTTGTATAATGTTCACGGTAACTCCATCTTCTCCTGGAGCTTTCCCCAGTTTCATGTTCTTAATTGCATATGTAACTTCTGGAGGGACTTTGGCGCTGGTACCTGTCGTAATGTCTGGAATAGATGTATCATCCCTTTCATGTAGTTTTTAATAGAAATCTTTCACCCTTGTCAAAATTTCGCTTCTATTTCTTGTTACAGTTATAACGAAGTAAATTTCTCCGTCATTTTTATCCGCGCCAGGATTCGAACCCGGGTCCCCTCATTCCGGAATAAGTTGCTCTACCAATTGAGCTACGCGGACGTTTTATTCTGATTCCTATCTGCCTTTATGTCGTGTGCGTCCTTCTGGCAGGTACGTCACATCTCCTGGTACGTTACATCATCTCCCCCTTATTATTATTATTTTTTTTTTTCGAAGTGCTGGAGAAGGGATTCTCTTATTTTTCCTATCTCGCGGTGTGGAAAGAACATCACACTAATGCGAGATTTTGAACGGTCGGGTCATCCGGATAGTTCGGGCGCCATTATAACGAAGTAAATTTCTCCGTCATTTCTGGTCTACGCCGGGATTCGAACCCGGATCCCCTCATTCCGGAATAAGTCACTCTACCAATTGAGCTACGCGGACGTTTTATTCTGATTCCTATCTGCCTTTATGTAGTGTGCGTCCTTCTGGCAGGTACGTCACATCTCCTGGTACGTTACACAGTACCATCTTCTTTTCTCAGAGCCATAATCTGTTTTCTTCCCTTACTGAGATGTCCCTTTGCTCTCTTCAGGCTCTGGTTGTTTTCAGTTGCTTTCCTCACTAGTTCACAATTGAAAATTTCCTTATGTCTTCAGTGATACTTTTTCGCACTGTCTTGCATAGCTCTATATATTCCACTTCGGAAGTTACGTCTTTATTCGTCCTCATCCCCCTTCTCTTTTGCATCAATTTGCGTTTTTCCTGAAATTTTCTTCATATGTAACTTGTTCTTAGTACCACCTATTTTTGTTGCTGTTTCCATAAGAGCCTTGATGAGTTCTCTGTTAACTTCAGAACTTCAGAAATATCCACTTCTTCCAATGTTAGGCCTGCTAAAGATGAGAATCTGTTCTTCAGTTCCAACTTGAAGGTATTATGGTGTTTTTTAAGGTTGGTTTTGTCAATAGATTTTGTTTGTCTTATGAGCTTGTCACGTTCGAGTTTAGTGTTGAGGTGCATCTTACATCTCACCAATCTATGGTCACTACCTGTGTTGAACTTGTTTAGCACATTGCAGTCTTCTATGACGAATTTTTTGTTACATATAATAAAATCAATTTCACTTGTCGTCCCATTCAGATGTCTCCATGTCCATTTCCTGTGTGGCCTTTTCTTGAAAAAGGAGTTCATGATGAAAAACCATTCTGTTTCTGCAAATTCTACGAGAGTATTTCCACGTTGATTTCTGTTCCAGTAACCGAATTTACCAACCGAAGTTTCATTCTGTTGCTGTTGCCCTACTTTTGCATTGAAATCACCCATAATGATCTTCAAGTGCTGTTTGCCTTTATTATTTAGATTCCGAATGTCCTCGTAAAATTCTTCAATTTCTTCTTCAGGGTGACTTGTGGTGGGTGCATAAGCTTGAATAATATGGGCCTGGTATCATCTCGAGAGTTGGTTTTGTGCCGTTTCTTCGAAGATACCGTTGTGAAAACACAAATTTGTCGCTGACGAGTACCCAAATCGCGCCCCCTCACTCCTGAGTAAGTTGTTCTCCCAACTGAGCTACACCGACGGAATGTATCGCTGTAGATTTGTCGTCTTGACATGTGCTTTTACCTCTGTAATATGCCACATGATCTATCCTTTTTTTATTTGATGCGAAGTAGGAATTTTTTCTGTAATTCCAGACGATGTGTGGAAAAAAACATCACACATTTTTTCGAAGAAGCCAAAGACCAGTATGTTTCATTTTTATGTTCGGGCGCCAATATGAAAACACAAATCTGTCCGTGACTGGAATCGAACCTGCTTCCTCCCTCACTCCGGAGTAAGTTGCTCTCCCAACTAAAATACACGGACGGAATGTATCGCTTCATATCTGTCGTCTACGCACGTGCTTTTACCTCTCTAGTACGTCACACGGTAGTCTAACTTAACAATCATGAGATATGTATTACGGAGAATTTCTGCACCAGTTCGTAACCACGCTCATACTGGAACGTACGGTGCGTTGTTACCACTAAAAGCGACGAATCAAAATTTCGCGATCTTCGCAAAGTAGCTGAAGTAATAAAACTATCTTTCTGATAAACAGTGGATTTCGTGACAAGCAAGTCGTACAAACGAGCGTGTGGCACATACCTCCACTCGCCGGAAATGAAGAAATATATTGTTCCGCCGAACCGGAATGGCACAACACAGGCTATTTGTTCATTTGTGAGAGTAAACTGTTTTCCCTCCGCTAATAAATGAACGCATGCCTCTGGTCGTTTGATTATATACTTCTACATTCAGAATAACACACACACAATGACGAGCCCAAAAATGTTTCTCGGTGGAGGGAGGTATGAACTTTATATTTTATACAAATAAATGTGTTATGAGTGCCTTTTTTACGCTTTCCAACCGTAGGTTGAAGAAGCGTATATGCTCCAGCTTTGTCCGTCCGTCTGTCTGTTTGTTCGCACGATAACTCGCGTAAAAATGGTTCGATTTCGATGGAATTTTAGTATGCGGTAGGCGACACCCTGTGGACGGACCCTATTGAAAACGGACGAAATGGGTCAAAGGTCAGGACGTAGGAGCGGAATCCATTCCATCGCCCTTATGCGTCACAACTTACGTAAAAATGCTTCGATTGCGACAAAACTGTATCATGTTGTTCCGGAGGTATACTGAACCGGTTCTGTTAAATATCATCGAAATAGGGTCAAAGATCAAGGCACAAGAGCGAGATTTATTCCACAGCCATTATCCTCATTACTTGACTAAAAATGCTTCTATTGCGACAAAACTTTAGTATGTTGTTTCGGAGGTATACTGAACCAATTCTGTTTAATACCATCGAAATAGGGTCTGGGCACAGGAGAAACATTTATTCCACAGCCATTATTCTCATAACTTGAGTAGTAACTTCAGTAATGATTTCTGGTATGTTGGAAAGCGTATCATAATGAATGCATTGCATGATTTTACTAACTTGTTAAAATGTATGGAACATCCGCGCAAAAATATTCAAATAAATACTGCTGGAAATTATTATTAATATTCTTACTACCTATATCCTTATCACCACAAAATGGCTGACCGCTTATACTTTTCTGCGTATTTGTGCAGAAAAGAAGAATACTACACTGCTTACTGTTAAATGCTTAAAAGATACAACTAATTCTAGAACGAAATAAAAATTTACCTTTTAGTGAAGCATAAACTCGGTTAATGGCGCTTTTCTTCATTGTACGTACAGTAAGATTTGACAATCTTTGACGCTGACGACACTCATTTCGACAAATATTTTTTAATTTGATTCAACTCTTATGTTACTTTTAGGTACTATTGATTACTTGAGTCGTATTTCCAGCCTTCTGGGGTTCTTTTGCTAGTTCTTCTAAAACTTCTTCAGCTTTCGGCGTGTGCGTATTCTCGATGAATGTGAAGTAATGCTAACCCATCGAGTCTCACTTCTGAAATGGTATTACCTAGATATGATTTTAAGAGACGCAGTATCGAAACCGAAAGCTCACTTTCTGAAGTTGTCACTTAATCCGGTCAAAATAGGGTTTTCAGATGAAATAAATATAAAAGTTTTGAAACTTGGCATATTTGTTTATAGGTATCTACTGAAGATTACATCAAAAGTCCTGACGAATCAGAGGTGAACTCTAGCCGCCATCTTGAAAAACAAGTACGTTTTATCGGCTTTTCGTGAATATCTCAAAAACGGTTGGTCGCAGCCCAAAAATACTAGTTACAAAATTGAAGCCCTCAAAATATCCTACAAAAAAAGGTTCCATTTACTTTTTTTTTGTATCTCTAATAGTTTCTTAGAAAATCAGGTGTCAATGGTGTACTGTTTCGCTGATCGCTACGTTATCACAAGCTTATTTGTATGAAAAACCGTAAAACATCAGCGAAACAGTACACCATTGACACTTGATTTTCTAAGAAACTATTAGAGATACAAAAAAGTGAATCAAACCTTTTTTGTAGGACATTTTGTAAGCTTCAATTTTGTAACTAGCATTTTTGGGCTACGACCAACCGTTTTTGAGATATTCACGAAAACCCAAAAAAAACGTACTTATTTTTCAAGATGGCGACTAGAGCTCACCTCTGATTCGTCAGGACTTTTGATGTAATCTTCACTATATACCTATAAACAAATGTGCCAAGTTTCAAAACTTTCATATTTATTTCTTATATTTGCTCTTTTCAGCCTTCGTTGACTGGACTAACTAGTAGAGTACCTAGTAGGCGAAACAATGTTTTTATATTGGGTAACATCTCACTGCAGCACAGTTTTAAAAGCACTTAATGCATCTCTGGGTCAGTGCTCCTTTTTTATGTGGGCAATCCTACGGTACCAAAGTTTCAATTCTGCTGTTAGTTCTTCTTGCGAGTCATTGAAGTCACCTTTATGAAATTTAGTTAAAGTTTTAAAACCATCAATATTTTAAGAAGGTGGTGACACATTGGAATTTGTTGGGGAAAGTGACTGGGGTCCTGATAAGACCGATTTGTGTGCAAGAAATCTATTTTCCAAAGCACTGACAAACATGTCTGAAAATGGTACTTAAATTGAAATCCTGTAATAGTCTTGTGGGTTTTCTGTGTTTCTGTTACTGCGTTGGTTTTGTTTTGATGTGATTCTGGGTTTTTTATTCAAAACTCTGTGTATTAGAGTAACGACTAGCTGACGACCATTATCCTGTACCGTCCAAATGCGGACTCCACAGGGTTAGGAGAACTCTCTCGATAGATTTTTGGTGACGGCGTTGCGAGTAATCCTGCCCGGATCCGACATTCCTCCATCCGGACAGGATCGGTCTGTGGACCTGCAGTGCGCTGCTACCCCCGTTGCCGGCACTTCCCACCTCTCCTTTATGACCCGGGTGTGCGTGCCATTTGGGCAGGGGCTAGAAATTTTCCTCTCTGCCCCTGACTGGGAGAATAATTGCTGGCGCGAACTGTTTGGGGCATCTGCCCTTTATTTAAACAAACAGGATACAAACATTGTTACTTACACTGAGGAACCCATCTTCGCTTAGGAAACGAGTCCTTTGCTCAATGGGCCCTCTCACATTGGAATATTTACAGTATTTACATTACCACAGGACTAGGGTAGGTTCTGTGGTGACGACTCTGGGCTCGAGTCATCTGTTTCCCGTCTTCGGTTCTTCATTCCTCTTCTTTTTCTTCTTTCTTCTTCCTTCTTCGGTTCTTCTATCCTCTTCTTTTCTTCTTTCTTCTTCCTTCTTCGCTCTTCTTCGGTCACCCCTCTACTAGGTAGACCGCCTGTTCCTCCTTGAGGTACTTGACCATCTCGATGAGCCCCTGTCTCGCTCTTGGGTATGCGAGCAGGATCGAGAGGTCCCTCGTCTTTGCCAATTCTGGCACTAACGTTGCTCTCTTCCCTGCCAGAGAAGCACATTCTAGAATCATGTGTGCGACATCTGCAGTCTGGGCACCACACATGCACACTCGCTCCCTAACCGCAAATCTGCGGAAGTACTCCGGCGACACTCCGTGCCCGGTTAGTACTTGGTTGAGGAAGCCATTACTCTCAATGCGCCTTATCGAGATTCGGGGGAAGATACGGTATGTCCTTCTACCCGTATCCCCTTCATCCCATCTCTGCTGCCACTCCACCAATGTGGCTGATTTCAGTTGCGTCCGCACACTTTGCAGCGGCGTTCGCATCTGAAAATCTATCTCCTCTTTACCAGTAGCTTCCTTCGCTAGCTGGTCTGCCCGTTCATTTCCAACCGTACCGACATGACTTCGGATCCAGTGGAAGGTAACCCTCCTACTCTCCATTGAATTATATAGCACTTTTATCTCTCTGACAAGGGGAGTCTTACTCCCGAACTGGCCAAGCGCTTTCAGGGCCGCTTGGCTGTCAGAGTGTATGCTATATGCCCTTCTCCATTCATAGCAAGCACCCAGCGCAGTGCTTCTCTGATCGCCAATAACTCTGCTTGAAACACCGAGGAATTAGACGAGAGTTTCATTCGTTTCGCTTGCATCTCGTTGCCATCCGAGATCACGCAGAAACCTGCGCCGACACTACTTCCTATTTTAGAACCGTCCGTGTACAGTTCCATCCCCTGCCCTGTGGGGGAGGGCTTTATCCCAACTCAGACAAAGCTCATTGGCTGGATGGCAAGTCCAGTCCATCCTCAGAAGTTCCACCTCGGACGACCGATACTGGTGTCCCAGGAAGGAAACATCTTCCCCATAGCGTAGGGTCTGCATTGCTGCTTCCCTCGCTACGACCAGGTCCGCCGGTTCGCACCCAGCCAGCACTTGAAGCGCTGCTGTGGAGGTCGTTCGGAAGCACCTGGTCATGCCCAATAGCGCCCTGCGCTGAATTTGGTTAATACCATTTCTCATCCTGACCGTATCTGACCACCAGGCGGGACACGCATATGTTAATATGCGCTCCACCCCTCGCTTATAGAGCACCTTTTTGGCTGTCCCAGGCAGCCGCATTCCGTTGATCTTATTTAGAATGCTGGTGCATCTGTCCTTCAAGAAGCGAAGATGCGGTAGCCCTGACAATCTGGTGTCAAGGATGACCCCTAGGTACCGCATCTCTCTCACCGCTTTAATAGTATGCCCGTTGAAGCGACACTTTGGTGGAGTGACCAGTTCCCCCTTCTTTGCTATTAGCATTAGTGTCGTCTTTGAAATAAGTCATGGAACTCAAATTTTGCATTGCCTCGTCGCCCCAGAAATTTCCAGTATAGACATGTATTGGCTTTTCATTGCAATTGGACATCCTGGTCCTTGGCTCCATGCCGCTTCCTCGTCTTTATGGAGAAAACACGTTCAATTGTTGCAACGAGACATAAAAACAATTGCAAATTTTACAAAATTCTTTGTCTTCTAAAATCGCGTTTTTGAAATGTCGAAACGTTCCAATTTTGGGTGAACGTCCACATCGTACAGCATTGGTATTTGCACTGCTCCAAGAACATTTCGGAGAAGGTGTTATTTTGGACCATTGCGAACACTATGGCACCGGAGGGGATTGGATACCCTATTCTCCGGACCTTGATCCGTGCGATTATTTCCTATGAGGTTATCTTAAAGACCAGATTTACCAGCTGAACCCACGGACATTGAGGAGCTCCAAACAGTTATTGAACATGAAATCTCCACCATTTCCATTGAACTCGTGAATCGTGTTGTCTCCAATTTTGTACAACGGTTACGTAATGTCATTGCAGTCGAAGGCAGACACATTGAACATGTTATCATGTAAATGCCTGGCACTAAAGATTCCTACAAACTCAGATTCCTCTTTCCGATCTTCTTCTTTCCTCAGTCAAATCGCCTTACTGTTGGCAGGTATATTTGGGAACACCCTGTATGTTATAACTTTGAGAGAATAGAGGCAGCGTTGTTGTGTTCTTTCTTGGTGCAGCAAAAGTTGAACCTTGATTCAATCTACGAACTTTTAGGAAAGGTATAGCTTCTTTTGATGTGGTACAGGCGGTTTTTTTTTCTTTCTTTACAGTCATTAAGTAAATGACGCAACTAAAATTTTACTGAATAACAGTTATCTTTTTCTCTAAATTCAAGGGATTTTAAACAGTCAAAAAAATTGGAGAATATTTTACTCGGCACTAATGCTAAGTCAACTAGGTCTCCCGGTGAGGCAATGGTCTAAGCGATGGCTTCTCATCATTCGTCCAAGATGGGTCCGAGTTCGAATCCTGGTGAGGCATGGATGTTGTGCTTGTCTTATAGAACTGGCTCTCTCACTTCCCTGGAACCAGTGGCCCTAAATTAGGGACGGACAATTGCTTATAGCCCATTGCGTTGCTCACCGTGATCGTTAAACCTCCAATTAAAAAAAGAAGGAAAGAAGAATGTCAACTAGTGGACAAACTGCTTTGAAAAGAGCGATGCTTATAAGTATAAAATGTGTAATAAGCTTAGTTGTATTATATACGGAAGAGCAATTGAATTAGAGACAGCTGGCGTTATGCAAATCTGGAGCTGTGGGCGGCCCTGTAAACGGAAACGACATGACGTATGCAGCGATCGATAATATAAGGAGTGATGCGACGGGAATCAGTAAGAGTCGGACGTAGTATGGGTAAGACGAAGGATCTAAGCGCATTTGATCGTGGGAAAATTGTCGGGGCACGACGAATGGGTCACTCCATCTCGGAAGTCGTGCAGGCACTGGGATTTTCACGAGCCATTGTGTCACGGGTGCACCGTGAGTACATCGAATCCGGTAAAACCATCCTTGCAAGGGCCAACTGCCGTGGACAACAGCGTGTGGATGAGTGGAGTCATCGTCAGCTAGATCGCATTGTAACAGCGGATAGACTGGCCACAGTGCAAAAAAACACTCGGCAGTTTAACGCTGGTGCACAAAATCGTGTAAGCAGCCACACCATCCAGAACCATCTCCTCGCTATGGGGTAGAGAAGCCATCGTTACACGAGGGTACCGCTGCTGACCGCACATCACAGGGTGTAAATATTAGCGTGGGCGCGGGAACATCGCCACTGGACCCTAGACATGTGGGAAAATGTTGCCTGGACTGATGAGTCGAGATTCACGTTGGTACATGCGGATGGATACGAGTACGGCGCAAACCACATGAAGCGATGGATCCTTCTTGCCAGCAGGGTACTCTTCAAGCTTGTTGGGTTGCATTTTCGTCTGGGGACTGTTTACGTGGACTGAAATGGGACCCTGGTACGTGAGACATCGTCCCTCACAGGTCAACGTTACCGGGATATCCTGGACGACCATTTGCTCCCGTTTGTGCGTCTTCAACATCCTGGCTAATCCTGCAACAAACAATGCACCGTGCCATCGCTCCCGAATTGTATCCGAATGGTTGGATGAACACTCCGCCGACGTGACCTCGCTTCCGTGGCCATCTAGGTCATCTGACCTCAATCCCATCGAGCACATCTGGGATGCCATCGAGAGAGATGTTCGAGGCTCTGACCCCCTCCATCAAATCTTCACGATCTGTGGGAGCTTGTTCGGGAGTCGTGGATCCGTATGGCTTCCCAACGCTTCCGGTGTCTTGTCGAGTCCATGCCGAGACGAATCGCCGTCGTCATTAGGACGAAAGGTGGTGCTACACGTTACTAGACAGGTATCTCTAATTCAATTGCTCTTCGATGTAAGTAAAAAATGTGTAATAAGCTTAGTTGTATTATATACGAGGGTTGTACCGAAAGGAATGCAAAAGTGGGCATAACTGTTTTTTTAATTGATAGAGGTCGTTCAAATTGCACATGTTGGTACACTAACTTTTTTCTATACAAAGGTACTACTCAACACAGTCTCCATTACAAGCGATGCATTTGCGTCATCGTTGAACCCAACTCTCCAATCCTCTTTGAAAAAATTCAGGTGTGGACTGTTGCACCCACTTCTTCACAGCCACTTTAACCTCATCTGTGTCATCAAATCGTTGTCCTCGGAGACTGTCCTTCATTAGACTGAACGAGTGGAAGTCGGAAGGCTCCAGATCTGGCCTGTACGGTGAACGTGGGACCACTGACCAGCCTAATTTGCTGATCACCTGATTTGTTGCCAAAGATGTGAGTGGTCTCGCATTGTCATGGTGAATGTGGATCCTTTTTCGATTCTTGTTCGGTCTATTCTTCCTTATGGATTCTCTAAGCTTCTTGGGTGTCTCATTGTACCGCTGATATATCATCATCATTATCAACCATTATCAATCCACTGCTAAATCAAGGTCTGCCCAAGTTTCTTCCACAACGGTCTGTCTTGTGCCAGTCTCCACCATGTTACTCCCACATACTTTCGAATTTCATCCACTCATCTTCCATGTTGTCTTCTTTTGGGTCTTTTCCTGTCCCATGGAATACGGTCTAAAATTTCGGCTGTCCATCGATGGTCTGTCCTTCTGGCAGTATGTCCATCCCATTGCCATTTCAGGGATTTTTCTCTGATCATGATGTCTTCCACTCTTGTCATTTTTCGGATCCACGAGTTCCTCTTCTTTTCTCTCCTGGTTACACCAAGCATGCACCTCTCCATGCTGCTTTGAGTTGTCTGAAGCCTTTGTACGTCTCTTTTCAGTTAAGGTCCACGTCTCTGCACCATACGTAAGCACTGGAAGGATGCATTGATCAAACATTTTCCTTTTAAGACATAATGGCATATTGCTCTTGAAAATTATACTGTTTCTTCCAAAAACTCTCTAGGCAGGTTCTATATGCCAATTAATTTCTTCATCAATGTGACCCTCACTTGATATCTGCTGTCCAAGATAAATGTAGGTATTGGTTATTTTCAGCTTTTCCCCATCAATCGATAAATCTTCATTTCTTGTAGAAGCATTGTACATCACTTTTGTTTTCTGAAAGTCCATTTTTAATCCCACTTCTTTACTCTTGTCAGCAAGTTCCTGGATCATACTCTGCAGCTCTGATGGGGTAGTTGCAAAAATGACTACGTCATCAGCAAAACGAACGTGAGTTAGATAATCTCCATTAATTTTTCTCCCTTTGTTTTCCCAATTCAATGATCGAAAGACATTTGCCAAAGAGGCATACTTGTATATCATGAAAAACCATTATCAATCCACTGCTGGACGAAGGTCTCCCCAAATTTCCTCCACAACGGTCTGTCTTGTGCTAGTCTCCTCCATGTCACTCCCGCATACTTTCGAATTTCATCCACCCATCTCCCATGTGGTCTTCTTCTGGGTCTTTTCCTGTCCCTTGGAATCAAATCTAAAATTTAGGCTGTCCATCGATGGTCTGTCCTTCTGGCAGTATGTCCAGCCCATTGCCATTTCAGGGATTCAACTCTGATCATGATATCTTCCACTCGTGTCATTTTTCGGATCCACGAGTTCCTCTTCTTATCTCTCCTGGTTGCACCAAGCATGCACTTCTCCATTCATCTTTGAGTTGTCTGCAGCCTTTGTATGTCTCTTTTAGTTAAGGTCCACGTCTCTGCACGATATGTAAGCATTGGAAGGATGCATTGATCAAACACTTTTCTTTTAAGACATAATGGCATATTGCTCTTGAAAATTATGCTGTTTCTTCCAAAAGCTCTCCAGGCAAGTTTTGTACGCCGATTAATTTCTTCATCCATGTGACCCTCACTTGATATCTGCTGTCCAAGATAAATGTAGGTATTGGTTATCTCCAGCTTTTCCCCATCAATCGATAAATCTTCATTCCTTGTAGAAGCATTGTACATCACTTTTGTCTTCTGAAAGTTCATTTTTAATCCCACTTCTTTACTCTTGTCAGCAAGTTCCTGGATCATACTCTGCAGCTCTGATGGGGTAGTTGCAAAAATGACTACGTCATCAGCAAAACGAACGTGAGTTAGATAATCTCGATCAATCTTTATCCCTTTGTTTTCCCAGTTCAGTGATTGAAAGACATTTGCCAAAGAGACATACTTATATATATATATATATATATATATATAAATATATATATAAATATATTATACGGAGTGGCTCAAAGCAGTGTGGATCATACATATCCATGTACTGAGACAACTAATTGAAAGAACAAGGGAATATGAACTCCCATTATGCGTGGCTTTTGTTTACTATGAAAACGCCTTTGATTGTGTGAAACCATCAGCAGTTACAATGGCTTTGAAATCCTGCGGTGTTGAAGATGCATACATCAATATTATGAATAACATCTATGAAAATACAAGTGCAAAGGTTCGGATATTTGAGGATACAGCACTAATAAAAATTGGAAAGGGAGTGAAACAAGGTGACACTATATCTCCCGAACTCTTATGAGGAAGTAAATTTCTTCATCATCTTCGTCCACGCTGGGCATGGAAGCTGGGTCCCCTCACTCCTGAGTAATGACCCCTTTTCCAACTGAGCTACACGGACGTATGCTGTCGCTGTTATCTGCCTTTATCTCATGTGCGTCCTGCGGTGCAGGCACGTCTCATGCACCCCCCTCCTAAAGTGGGTCTGGGGCATGGCCTACGGATCAGCCAGGACCCTGTGTCGCTGTAGGCAGTCATGCCATGAAAAACATGCACTTGGAAAATCCCAGACAATATGGTATCTGGTACGGAACATCCCACACATTTATTTTTCGGAGCACTGAAGAAGGGGTTCTCATTTTTCCTGTCTCGCGGTGTGGAAAGAACATCGCACCATTGCGAGAAACTTAACGGCCAGGTCATCCTTGAATTTCGGGCACCAATGTGAAAACATAGGTTTTGTCCACGCCGGGCATTAAATCCGGGTACCCTCACTCCGGAGTAAGTAGCTACACGGACGTATGCTCTCGCTGCTATCTGCCTTTATCTCAGGTGCATCCTGCGCTGCAGGCACGTCATACTCTTTAATGCCACCTTGCAAAATGTCTTTCAATCATTGAACTGGGAAAACAAAGGGATAAAGATTAATGGAGGTAATTTAACTCATCTTCGTTTTGCTAATGACGTAGTCATCTTTGCAACCACTCCTTCAAAGCTGCAGAGTATGATCCAACAACTTGCTGACAAGAGTAAAGAAGTGGGATTAAAAATGAACTTTCAGAAGGCAAAAGTGATGTACAACGTTTTTACAGGAGAAGAAGATTTATTGATTGATGGAGAAAAGCTTGAGACAACCGATACCTACATTTATCTTGGGCAGCAGATACCAAGTGAGGGTCACATTGATGAAGAAATTAATCGCCGTATAAAACTTGGATGGAGAGCTTTTGGAAGAAGCAGTACAATTTTCAAGAGCAGTATGCCATTATGTCTTAAAAGGAAAGTATTTAATCAGTGCATCCTGCCAGTGCTTACGTATGGAGGAGAGATACAAAGACTGCAGACAACTCAAAGAGGCATAGAAAGATGCATGCTTGGTGTAACCAAATAAGAAGAGGAACTTGTGGATAAGGAAAACGACAAGAGTGGATAGCATCATGGCCAGAGTGAAATCACTGAAATGGCAATTACAAGGAACAGAAAAAGAACCAGAAGAAGACCCCATGGGAGATGGATGGATGAAATTCGAAAGCATGCCGGAGTGACATGGAGGAGACAGGCTCAAGACAGACAACTGTGGAAGAAACTTGGGGAGACCTTCATCTAGCAGTGGATTAATAATGGTTGGAATGATGATGATATATACGTATATAGCCTGAGTGAATCGCAATCCCCCTAAAGTGCGTAGTCAATTCAAACGTCCTGCACATATAATAAAATTTACGCATATATGGTCTGATTAATGATTTTCTACTATTAAATTTTATATTTTAGTTTGTTAGCAAATATTTTTTAATTGCTTTCGAAAATAATTCTAATTATGATATATATTAGTTGACAAGGTAGATTATTCCATAACACCAATCCCTGGTAGTCAATAAGTCATTGTTGAATAAAAGTGTTAGGCACTGGTAACAAAATGTATTTCTGTTTTTAGTTCGATATGCATGACCCACAGTGTTTAGCTGAATTAAATGCTGATACCTCTTCTCCTTATTCTTTTATACATAAATCCTAATAATATTGCAATAATTACCCAATAACTAAAAAACCATAGATATTAAAGCGTACCCCCATATTCAAATTAATTCCCCTAAAATTATTTAAAACTTCGACCATCCTATTTTGTAAAGATTTTAATTTATATAAATTTGAACCCATACTATAATAAACAATAAGTCAAACATAAATAAATCAGACTGAATTTTTAATGTTTTAATTGTTAAATTATTTGAATTCTCGTAATTAAACCCAGTACCCCTGAAATTTTATTTACAATGTTTTGAATATTAATATTCCATGTCAGTATGATTTATAACTTACATTTACCGAATTAAGTGTTCACACCCTCTCGTCCAGTTCCATGAAAAACAAAAAATGTTGCCCCTGGTGAAAAGTAATTAAGAACCAGTGTTTTAGAGTTTATGAAATTTAATCATATAAAAAAAAAACACCCTTTGTTTCTCACAGGCATGAAAAGTTCTACTTTAGCCTTTGTTTATAATGTCATACACACGCACTTTTCAAAACTCCGCGTCACAACACAACAGAATCTGGCAACGCTACCCATTCTGTAGCAACCTAATAAGCACCTGGTGTCAAAACAAAGAAATAAGATTCTGGCAGTGGCGCTGTAAATACTTAGCATCGCATCAGTTGCTATCTTTGAAAGCTGAAACCAGGAGAGATAGAAGTTTAGACGGAAGTTTACCTACCACGTTCCCAACAGAAGCACGAGGAGAAGCTTCCCTCTTCATAAATCACTAACCCCATGTGCAGTCCGTAAATAAATAAATAAATAATGTACAGGTATAATACACATATATTTTCAGGATACATGTGCTCACACGTATTTATTAAAGCCCTAAGAAAGTGTTTTCTAGGAAGAAGAAAGCCATCGTTCACTTTTAACATGTCAAGTTCCATCGTGCAATGATAAATATTTTCTCACAACGCAGAAATCGCGTCGTCAGTAATGAGACCTTGGGCGTGCACTTAACTTTATAAGGATCGAGCGTCTGCCAGGCACATATCTGGAGGTGTCACGTGATCAAAACGCTGTCTGCTATTGGTGGGAAGTGGGATATCGCTTGCTGCTCCATGCTCGCAGATGTGCCAGTCGCTCAGAACACAGGAGTCTTAGTGATGCACGGGATAACAGCGATATTCACACACTGATTCCCCATCTCATTATTTTTCATCGTGCGTGCATTGTTTTCAATTTTTTTTTATTTTTATTTTTTATTTTTATTTCTTCGCTGGCTGCTGCTATTTGCATCTATCATTCGTTGGAAAGAGGTTAATCTGATTCCTCCAACACACAAGTTCAGTTATGTTTTATGAAACAGCACAGACAATAGGTCCCGGGTGGCATGGAAAATCTTTCAAGGTAAGTTTCCATATTTCTCTTCAAAGTACACAAAAACGTTTTCTGTTTCGTTTATTAAACGAGCTGCCCAGTATTAGCATAAATTTTTTTTATACTATTTAGAATTGCATGTCTATTTTGGGCATTCCGTTTATATATGAAAATATTTTACGTCAGTCGTTACTTGGGACATATGTTTGGGAAGTGGGAGGGAACTAACCAATTTTAACATATAACATTATCTCATTTTACGGCGATTCAACAATGAACTCTCGTCGTAATTTTAACTTAAAGAAGATGATGACACTCAAGTAAGGTTTTCAAAAATATATCATTGGAAAATAAAAATATAGTTATTTTAGGAAAGCAAGAATGTTGGAGGCTCATTTGCTCCCTCAAGTTATCCCTAAGCTTTACATGTGGGCCACTTTGTTTATACAGTGTCTGGGAAAAGTCGCACTTTAAAAAATCTTGAGTACATTCAGTATATATATATTTTCCCCATATTGTACGAAGAATTTATCAGTGTGCATTATTTTAAAATATCACCACATCATATGATAAAAGCTAAAATCAGAAAATATTATTCAATGGGATATTACGGGAGAGTACATTGCCATCTAGATCACAGTTTGTTACACGCAGTCGTGCAAACATTGAATCTAAATCAGAATTTTGGGTTCACAGTTTTTATCCTTGAAACTGTTTTTTCTGAAATACATGAAAATACCAGACGGTATTCTTTTCCCATCCAAATTGAAGCCACGTTTGTGTGCGATTCTTCCATATGTATCATCATCATTGTGAAACATTTTTAGCCCATTGCTGGATGAAGGTCTCCCCAAGTTTCTTCAACGCAGTCGTGCAAACATTGACCATTGAATCTAAATCAGAATTTTGGGTTCACAGTTTTTATCCTTGAAACTGTTTTTTCTGAAATACATGAAAATACCAGACGGTATTCTTTTCCCATCCAAATTGAGGCCACGTTTGTGTGCGATTCTTCCATATGTATCATCATCATTGTCAAACATTTTTAGCCCATTGCTGGATGAAGGTCTCCCCAAGTTTCTTCCACAACTGTCTTGTCTCGAGGCAGCCTCCTCCATGGTACTCCGGCATTGTTTCTAATTTCATCCACCCATTTCCCACGCGGTTTTCTTTTGGGTCTTTTTCAGTCCCGCGGTGTCCAATCTAAAATTTCGGCTGTCCATGGGTTGTCTGTTCTGGTAACATGTTGTGCAGGAGGAGGGGGTGTTACACCCCAAAATTGATACTTTTCGATACTTCAAAAACGCGATTTTAAAAGGAAGAGTTTTGTTAGTACAGTAGACTCTCGCTAATCCGGCCATTCCTTGCACAGAGGGGTCCCGGATTATTGAGAGTGCATAAAAATTCAGTTTAATACTTCATTAAATGCAATGTTACAATTACAAGTTTACTATGTGTAGTGCATATGTATTAAAAAAAACATAAATAAGAGACAGGCATATGATAACAGTAAAATAGCACGATCAGTACGTGCTATGCTGTATCATTTACAAGTCTTTTCATATTATCAGTACAGCAAAGCATATTATGTATGTGTACGTACTATACACAGTAAAAGAAACGTACAATTGCAATACAGCATGCCACCCCGGTGGCGCAGTGGTCTACGCGATGGCTTCTGATCATTCGTCCGGAAGGGGTTCGTATCCCTATGAGGCATGAATGTTGTGTTTGGCTTATGGCACTGGCTCTCTCTCTCTCTCTTCCCTGGAACCTGTGGCCCTAAATCGGGGACGGGCGACTGCTTATAGTTCATTGAGTTGCTCACGGTGGTCGTGAAACATCCAATCAATAAAATAAAGATGCCGCACAGATGAAATCTTGCATTTTCTACTCAGTGTGGTCACTTCGAAACATGTCACAGGTTTTTGTCTGCTTTAATGAAGATGCTTTTTGTAATAATCTTTATTATTTTGAGGATCCTTCCTACTTTTATTTTAAATTGAATTACATGAACGTTAGTGCCAATTCAAAACAAAACATAACGTTAAAATTGGAAACTTCACTCGCGTATGAAGTTATAATTCATTCCGGTCAAATACAAACACGATTTCTGCAACCCAAAAACCACGCAAGGTGGTGGCCGGATCAGCGAGTCTATATGTCTCATGGCAACAATTGAACGTGTTTTCTCCACGAAGACGACGAAGCGGCAGCAAGGAGCCAAAGACCAGATCAGATCAGATCATATGTAGAGGATTTTAGGAAGGGAGTGTCTGACCCCAGGTCTTAAACAACCCTTAGAAATAGGAAGCTAGGAGATTTGGGCTAGAGTGCCCGATAGGAAAGTGACACGGAAGCGAGGTAGTACCAGGGGGCCAGTGCCAGGGGTCCGACGGCTTAACGGGCCCATCCGACGCACGGCGGGTATTTAGTGGTTCGAACGTTCGTACCTGCCTAGGATCGAACCTGAGGTTATCTCCATGGCAGTCACGAACGCTGACCACTAGGCCACCCGCGGCCCTTAGAGCCAAAGACCAGAATGTCCCTTTGCAATGAAAAGCCAACACATGGGTATACTGAAAGTTTCTGTGGCGACGAGGCAATCCCGAATTTGAGTTCCATGACTTATTCCAGATTACTCTTTTAAAGCACGCTGAAAAGCAAGGAGTTTTGATTAAAAAACCAAGAATCACATCAAAATAAAACCAATGCTGTAACATAAACACAGAAAACCCAGACTACTATTACAGGATTTCAACTTATGTACCATTTAAAAAAAAAAATGTATTAGGGCTTTGGAAAATAGATTTTTCGCAACAAATCGGTCTTATCATGATTCCAGTCACTTATTCCAACAAATCCTAATGTGCTACCATCTTCTCAAGATACTGATGGTTTTAAAACTTTAACTGAATTTTATACAGGTGACTTGAATGCCTCGCAAGAAGAACGTAACAGCAGAACTGAAACTGTGGTACCGTAGGATCCCACGCAAAGAAAAGGTTTCAAAATCGCTTTATTATTATTCATCATAAGAAAACATAAGAGGGAGAAAAGGAACGCTGGCCAAAAGATGCATTAAGTGCTTTAAAACCACTAGTGTAGTTCTAAGAGAAAAAATGCCTTAGCGCTAAAAACAACCCGGAAAGAAAATCCCTCAATTTATTTGGGGGGGGGGGGGGGGACGTCGCTATACTTCGAAATCATGACGGGCGGCGGGTGCGCTAATATTATTTTTGCTGGGGCAAGTTTGATGACAAAATTATTTATAAAACACTGAAAGAAAGAATTTGTGTTTCGTTTTTTACAGACTGCGAAGGTATTTGCACCCCCCCCTCCTGGTTACATGCTTACTAATTTTGGAACTGTATTTATACTTTTTGGAACACAAAATAATCTAAAGTTTGGAGTCATTTTTTGCTAATCCATCCATTTTTAATAAAACTAGTAAATCCTAAGGGGTTACATACCCGTATAATAAACATCACACTTTGCACCAGCACCAGTAAAACGCCCTGATTTAAAGAAAATTTTAATGCCTCAGAGAAAGGTCTTAAAGCAAACGTTTTCGTGGATTAGGGTTGACGGGAATGTTCAAGTTAGTATGCTTAACTTGCACATTTCCCTTCACCAGTTCAAGTTAGTATGATTCCAACACGCAGGCAACACCTTTCTTCTTCCAAACTCCTTTCCTTCAAGCCAACAACCTTGTATTGCACTCATTTCTTCCAAAGTAGTCGTCAGCCACGTCCTGCTCCCTCATTGGCCGAGGGCTGGCTTAAGAGCGTTAGCATAGCTTTAGTCTCCACTTTCCTTGTTGGAATCAGGGCCCGCTTACGGTTTTATGGGGCCCTAAGCACAGTAAGAGTTGCGGGTCCCCTACAGCAAAATGATAATCCCATTCTCAATAGTACCTCTCTATATTTTTTCAAGGACAGTTTTCTGCCTACGCTTTTGTTATTATATAATGTTCTATATGTTGCTGTCTTATTTACTGAAAATTTAATTGCCCTACACTTCTAATTGTTCCGTTATACGACGACTTCGCACGCTTACCTGGTTTTTTTTTTTTTTACGCTTACCTGGGTTTTTTTTCTTTTGTCCACGATTACTATCTACTTCATCTATGAATGAATCTGTTGGTCTTATGTTGGGCCGGTTCTTGGTTGTTGTTTTTTAAGAATGCTTGAAGTTGGAACTTCATCCTCTTCCGATCCTACTTCTACGAATGGAAGGCGGCTTGGTACTACACTTTCCGATGTCTTTTTTGTTTACTCTTTTCAGTTTTCTCGCTCTGCTAAACCTACGTATACGCATTTTACATGGACTATCGTTCTATTGAGCAATACCCCCCGCTATTCCTATTTTGTTTTCAAACGGGCATTATGGACACCGGCAGAGAAATTTTTCTAACGTGCGTGTGGTTTTCCCAAGCATTTTACCCCAACTCCCTTTATAAACATACCGACGTATATCGATACAACCACTTGTTGGTACGTAGGCTACCTGATGAGAATGTTAGTTCGAAATCATATGTTAGTGGGGTAATTCCATGACAAGTAATCCAAACGAGGTTACTTGACCAATTAAGTAAAAAATAATTTTTTGTTTGTGGTTACCTATGTGAATGTAGAGTTCAAAAAGAATATTTTTATTTTTTCGTAATTCCAATGGCGGCCATTTTTGTTTCATGGCGCGTGTTGATTTTTGTGTTTGCAGGTGTTTACAGTAACTTACAGGACTGGTTTATTCTAGGTTGCTGAAACAAATACCATTCACTTCATAAAGAAACAGTCTAAAATTCTGATCCAGTACACGTCTTATTAATTTTACTTCCAATTTGGTTAAAATACACTCTGGAATTTGATATTTAGATTGAATAAATTTCAAACTTTAAAGATGACAATCCGAATTTTGGCGTAAATGTGACAAGGATGGTAAGTCTGGATAAGATTCTTAACCTCCAGATTCGTTAAACATGAATGCTGGTTGCTTCGACTAGCGAATCCTGTGATGGTTATATTCAAATTGATCGGAAACTTGAAACTTGGTCGTTCTGGGTGGTGTAGTGGTTAGCATACCCGGGCGTTTTCTGGGAGACGCGGGTTCGAGCCCTGCTCCAGAGGACGATGAAAATTTTCAAGTTTTCGAATATTATCAGACTTACCATCCTTGTCACATTTACGCCAAAAAACGGATTGTCATCTTCAAAATTTGTATTATATGGCGTAATCCCGTATTTCTTTCATGAATAAATTTCAATTTTTAGAGGGATATTTCTAAAAATTGTCATATTGTTGTTCCTTACTTTGTGATATACATTTTCGAAAAACCTAAAAAGCAAAAAATATAATAATAATAAAAAAAAAAAAAAAAAAAAGCTGGGGGGGATACTGGGATTTTGAGGGCCCTAGGCACGTGCCTAGTCGGTAATCAGGGCCTGGTTGGATTCCCTGCTTAGTAGTAAAAACAAACAGCAGAGCAATTACTAATGACCTCAGTAATTCCTATTTATCCTGTTCATTCGCCCCTGATGATACTAACCTGAAAAAGGGCTTAAATTTAGGAGGGCGAGTGGAGAACAACTGAATTTTCATGTTCCTGCGGATGCTATGTTGATAGCTTCTCTTCGGAGAAGGAAAAACGCACTATCTAGGATAATAGGGGCCGTCCATAAAGTACGTCCGTGATTTTTTACTATTTTTAAAATCTTCCTCACTACTTGTGTGCCCTATTGAAAATGGGTAAAATGCTGTCAAGGGTCAAAACGCAGGAGCGGGATCCATTCCATCGCCCTTATGAATCATAACTTACGTAAAAATGCTTCCATTATGATAAAACTTTATCATGTTGTTCCGGAGGAATACTGAACTAGTTCTGTTGAATATGATCGAAATGGGGCCAAAGGTCAGGTCGCAGGACCCAGATTCATTCCACAGCCATTATCCTCATAACTTGACTAAAAATGCTACTATTGCGACAAAATTTTTCATGTTGTTCCGGAGGTATACTGAACCAATTCTGTTTAATATGATCGAAATGGGGTCAAAGGTCAGGGCACAGGAGCCAGATTTATTCCACAGCCATTATCTTCATAACTTGACTAAAAATGCTACTATTGCGACAAAACTTTATCATGTTATTCCGTAGGTATACTGAACCAATTCTGTTTAATATGATAGAAATGGGGTCAAAGGTCAGGGCACAGGAGCCAGATTTATTCCACAGCCATTATCTTCATAACTTGACTAAAAATGCTTCTATTGCGACAAAACTTTATCATGCTATTCTGGAGGTATACTGAACCAATTCTGTTTAATATGATAGAAATGGGGTCAAAGGTCAGGTCACAGGACCCAGATTTATTCCACAGCCATTATCTTCATAACTTGACTAAAAATGCTACTATTGCGACAAAACTTTATCATGTTATTCCGTAGGTATACTGAACCAATTCTGTTTAATATGATAGAAATGGGGTCAAAGGTCAGGGCACAGGAGCCAGATTTATTCCACAGCCATTATCTTCATAACTTGACGTAAAAATGCTTCTATTGCGACAAAACTTTATCATGCTATTCTGGAGGTATACTGAACCAATTCTGTTTAATATGATAGAAATGGGGTCAAAGGTCAGGTCACAGGACCCAGATTTATTCCACAGCCATTATCTTCATAACTTGACTAAAAATGCTACTATTGCGACAAAACTTTATCATGTTATTCCGGAGGTATACTGAACCAATTCTGTTTAATATGATAGAAATGGGGTCAAAGGTCAGGGCACAGGAGCCAGATTTATTCCACAGCCATTATCTTCATAACTTGACTAAAAATGCTTCTATTGCGACAAAACTTTATCATGTTATTCCGGAGGTATACTGAACCAATTCTGTTTAATAACAGCGAAATGAGGTCAAAGGTAAGGGCATAATAGCGAGATTTATTCTACAGCCATTATCCTGATAACGTGAGTAATGATTTCTGGCATGTTGGAAAGCGTATCATAATCAATACATTGCATGATTTTACTAACTTGTTTGCCTTTGGAGATGACGGAGTTTGGCATACAGAGCCCTGTTGTTCGCCCTCTGGATCGTAGTGTAAAAAGAAAAGTTTCATCGCCTGTAATCAATGACTTCAGGAAGTCCTCATTTGAAACAAAATTCACACACCTCAAGACTCACTTGTTTTTGTTTAGGCGTCAGTAACCGAGGAATCCATCTTTCACTGACTCGCGTCATGTGTAGTTTCTCGCTGAGTGTAATGGGGGCACTTTCAACGGAAATCTGTAAATGGTCTGCCATATGTCTCACTGCGAGCCAACGATCCTCACAAGCCGCCCAGGTGGCGCAGTGGTCTAAGGCGTTGGCCTCTGATCATTCGTCCGTAAGGGGTCCGGGTTCTAATCCCGGTGAGGCATGGATGTTGTGTTTATCTTACGGCACTGGCTCTCTCCCTTCCCTGGAACCAGTGACCCTAAATTAGGGACGGGCGACTGCTTATAGCCCATTGAGTTGCTCACGGTGGTCGTTAAACCTCCGATAAAAAAATCCTCACAAATAATTGCGGCTGCACTGCGTACCACGTGATCAGTAATGGCTGTCGGCGACACCCAACGTCCACCTCGTTTCTGAAACGATCCGCGACCTTCGCGGAATTATTTTAACCACCACTGTATTGTACGATGTGGCATCACACCCACACCATATGCCTGCCCTGACATTTCGTACGCTTCCGAATTCGTTTTTCCTAAATGAATACAGAACTTCAAAGCTGCACTCTGTTCCACTGTGATATCAATGACTCGACTGAGAGGTGGGAGCTAATCTTCGACCATACAGTATATACTAATGGACTGCGCACTGGCAAAAGCTGCATCAGAGCCGTTGTGGTCCCAACATGAGAGGGCATCAGATCACGTGACATGTGCCAGAAATGGTCGTATGCCTTTTAATTCCAACGTTTTCCTGTGTGCTGACAAGCCATTTTAAAGGATTAGGAATTAGTAAATTGTGTACATTTGAACTGTGGATTTTAGGAATATTGTATATAAGGATATACTCGTTGGGAAAACTACCTCAATCAAAATTTCATTACAATCGTTTAGAAGTAATTAGATCGAAAAGTGGTCGTTAGTTTCGTATGTGTTCAACGCGAATTCGTTTGTTTGTACTCGAAATTCCGTGTAAAAATGGTGTTATGTTTACTAATTTACGCTGCAGAACTTCAGCATTTTCAGTGCGTTATGTAAAAACTTTTCTTATATACGGAAAACTCTTCAGGTAAGTTTACTTATGAGATATATACATGCACAGATCGGGTTGTTTACATTTCGTTATTTATAATGTGATGAACATTTGCGAAGAATTTGGAACATACATTCCGGTTTTTTTTTTCTTAAGTTACTATATTTTTATGTCAATAGGCACAGGTTTTCTGGTTAAGTAATTGAACTTTATTGACTATTTCTGCCTCACCGTAATAATTATTGGAAATATGAAAAATTGGCCCAAAAAGTGGAATGGTTGCACTTGCTACTCTAATGAAAACTTATGCAAACTTTGAATCGCTATATTCCAAACCGACAAGTTATGAACTAAAAATATGATACTTACTGAAACCGTGTTGTACCAAATACATACTATACTTGTTAAGTAAACACCATTTCATAATTTTCATATTTCGGAATCAAATGCAGATGATGCCTAGCAGAAAAGTAAAGTTCCGCAAGACAACAAGAGCTTGGACTAGCATGTCATGTCATAAGTACTATCATGATTTTATGGACAAGCTTCCTGTTTAAATATTTAGCCTTTGTCCAAGATGGGTTAGGATTCGAATCCCCGTGAGGCATGGATATTGTGTTTGTCTTACAGACCCTTTCCTATAACCAGTGGCCCTAAATTAGGGACAGACGACTGCTGAGTTGCTCATGGTAAAACCTCTAATCAAAAAGAAAAATAATATTTCGCTGAAATTTAAAATTTCCACAATTTTCTTCATGCTTCGTCTTTTGGAAAACTGTTAAAGCAGAAATCATAAAGTAAAACACAAAATTCGTGGTATAAATACAACAAAAACTAAAACTATCCGGTGTCTCACACCTGTTGGTCACCTTAAAAATAAGGCGGTTTTCTTTAAATTTTAAGATGAAGACACCAAAGCATCCAAATAATCTATTTAGATATTTAATTCGTTTCTTACCCATGAAAAGTTATAGGCATCAAAATTTCTGGCTCCAACATAAAAAGCCACGTGATTTCGTGGCTTTTTATGTTGGAGCCAGAAATTTTGATGCCATGCGCAGTCTATCAGTATATATGGTCGAAGGAGCAAATAGACGCTTCTTCACAGCGTTCTACTCAAGGTCACGTGCAACATAACGTCACGGAAGGGTTCATTCACACTGAGAGGAGTCAGGTGTATGCTGTGATGATGTTTTGGTTCCAATGTGTAGCTTATAACGTAAGCCTTTTTCGTGTGCGAGATTGGTGTTACGCTATGTCTTAAGGAATGTTGAACTAAATAAGAATACGATACAATAGTTTACGGCCAGACGAAACATAAATAGAAGTCAACTTACGATAACTTTTTATTGGTCCAGCAATATTTCAGTAGATCCAACATACACTATCTACCAACAAGTAATTGGACACCCCTGCAATCGACGATATCTGCGGTCCTGATACACGTCACGGCCGCCGCCGTTAAATATCGTGTGGGAAACAACAACGCAACCAGTCGCATGCAAGATGCCACGCAGTTCGAAGCTCTCTGATTTTGAGTAAAGAGAAATCGTCGGGTATCACAGAAATGACCGATCCATACGTGAGATATCCAGCGAGTTGAAGTACTCAAAATCGACAGTATCCTACGTGATTGGCAAGTGGAAGATGAGAGGTGACTGTCGGAATGTGCCCCGACCCGACAGACCCACAAAACTGTGAGTTAGAGACCGACGGGTGCTGGCCAAAGAAATTCGGAAGAACCGCACCTAATCGATGGGCCACATCCGCGAGGAGTTTCAACAGGCATCCGGGAGTGTTCCTTCGATGAATACCATCCGGAAGGAAGCCTATCTGCTTGGTTATCATGTACGTGCTGCTGCTCACAAGCCTTTGATCACCAAGACCAATAGCGTTGCCGGCTAACGTGGTGCAAAGAACGTCGATAGTGGAAACAGGTTCTCTGGAGCGACGAATCACCTTCTACCGTTCGGATGGCAGGGTCTGGGTTTGGCGTCTGCTTGGAGAACGCCTCATGCCGGATTGTATTGTGCCAACTGTGAAGTTCGGCGGCGGTGGAATTATGCTATGGGGTGTTTCTCCTGGTATGGCACGGGACCCTTGGTCGCAATTCCTGGTAGACTCAACGCCGAGACTTACTGCACCATTTTGGATGACCATGCGCTTCCTACGTTGTCTCAGTTTTACGGGGTGGACCCATGTTACTTTCAGGATGACAACGCCACCTGTCATGTTGCGAGGTCCATCATGGCTTGGTATGATGACAGTGGGGTTAATCGAATGAACTAGCCTGCGCAGAGCACCTCTGGGACGAGTTGGATAGTCGACTTAAGGGGTGCCCCCACCGTCCGAAATCGGTGAAGGAACTGACCTGTCTTCTCCAAGCCGAGTGGAAGAAAATACCGCTAGCCGTCGTACAACGCCTGGTTGAGAGTATGCCCCGGAGGGTCGCAGCTGTAATCGCCGCTCGTGGAGGCTCCACCAACTATTGAAGGTGAATAAACTTCATTTTCCTTTGCTATCACAGGTGTCCAATTACTTGTAGGTAGATAGTGTATAACACAGCAGGTAAACTTCACATTTATCTTAGCGATGGAACGTCTACACACACACATCCACCGAGCAACTGCCGTATCGTCCTTTTTATCTATCGTTCTTATCACATCCATATACGTCACTCTATCTGATCTCAAAAGTGTTGGCAACCTCATTCATGTGAGAAAGAAGATATCACGTTAAGTTTGGAAAGTGTAAAGGAGAACAAACTCAATTTTACATAGAAAAAGGAACTATAAATAAAAGTTAAAATAGAATATACGTCACAAGTCCTAAGGCTATTTGTGTTGTCAACCTCATTCATGCGAGAGAGAAGATATCACGTTAAGTTTGGAAAGTGTAATGGAGAACAAACTCAATTTTACATAGGAAAATGAACTATAAATAAAAGTTAAAATAGAATGTACGGCACAAGTCCTAAGGCTATTGTGTTGTCAACCTCATTCATGCGAGAGAGAAGATATCACGTTAAGTTTGGAAAGTGTAATGGAGAACAAACTCAAATTTACATAGGAAACGGAACTGAAAATGGAAGTTACTTTAGAATATACGTCACAAGCTGTACTACTTAAAAAAGAAAAAGCAAAGCGCAAGTCACTTCCTTGAACGGGTCTCGTGTAAACGATTCTGCATGCTTACCTCCAAACAAGAGTTGAAAACGTGTTTAAATTTTTGGACCCAGACCCAGCCGTCAGATAGTTGGACCCGACCCGGGCAAATCTGCTTTGAACTATAAATTTGAGTATACTTGTATCATCATTGTCAATCATTATCAATCCACTACTGGGTGAAAGCCTCCACAAGTTTCTTCAACAACGGACTATCTTCGGCCATTCTCCTCCATCCACCCATGTCACATATAGTCTTCTTCTGGGTCTTTTCCTGCCCTTTGGAATCCAGTTTAGCGTTTCGTTTGCGCATTGGTGGTCCGTTCTCCTGGCAATACGTCCAGCCCATTGCCATTTCAGGGATTTTACTCTAATCATGATGTCTTCCACTCTTGTCATTTTCCTTATCCACGAGTTCCTCTTTTTATCTTTCTTGGTTACGCCAAGCATGCACACCTCTACGCTTCTTTCAGTTGTCTGCAGTCTTTGTATGTCTTTGTTTTACGCTTTCCAACTGTAGGTGGAAGAAGCGTATATGCTCCAGCTTTGTCCGTCTTTCTGTCTGTCCGCACGATAACTCACGGAAAATTGGTTCCATTTCGATGAAATTTTAGTATGTGTTATGTGACAACCTGGGGATTGAAAATGAACGAAAGGTCAGGATATAGGATCGGAATCCATTCCGTCGACTTCACGCGTGTCATAACTTACGTAAAAATGCTTCGATTGCGACAAAATTTTTCATGTTGTTCCTGAGGTATACTGAACCGGTTCTGTTGAATATCATCGAAATGGGGTCAAAGGTCAGGCAACAGGAGCGAGATTTATTCCACAGCCATTATCATCATAACTTGACTAAAAGTGCTTCTATTGTGAGAAAACTTTAGTATGTTGTTCCCGAGATGTACTGAACCAGTTCTGTTGAATATCATCGAAATGGGGTCAAAGGTCAGGGCACAGGAGCGAGATTTATTCCACAGCCATTATCCTCATAGCTTGACTAAAAGTGCTTATATTGTGACAAAACTTCAGTATGTTGCTCCGGAGGTATACTGAACCAATTCTGTTTAATATGATCGCAATGGGGTCAAACGTCATGGAACAGGAGCGAGATTTATTCCACAGCCATTATCCTTATAACTTGAGTAATGATTTCTGTTATGTTGGAAAGCGTATCATAATCAATGCATTGCATGATTTTACTTACTTGTTTAGTTAAGGTCCTCGTCTCTGCTCCGTACGTAAGCACTGGAAGGATGCATTGACTAAATACTTTTCTTTTAAGACATAACGGCACATTGATCTTAAAAATTATTCTGTTTCTTTTATAAAAGCTCTCCAATCAAGTTTTTTCCGCCAATTAATTTCTTCTTCAATGTGACCCTCGCTTGATATCTGCTGCCCAATGTAAATGCAGGAATTGGTTATTTCCAACTTTTCCCCATTAACTAATAAATCTTTATTCCTTGTAAAAGTATTGCACTTCAGTTTTGTCTTCTGAAAATTAATTTTTAGTCCCATTTCTTTACTCTTCTGAGCAAGTTTCTGGGTCATACTCTGCAGCTCTGAAGGGTTCTTTGAAATATTTTTTGTTTTAAAAAATAAAACGGATATAAAGTTGCTTCGATTTTCTTAGACACGCGCTGGTCATAATGTTTTGGCTCAGTATATGTGCAAACAATTTATGCGACTGTGCGGCCGAGTCAGTTCAGTAAAACGTGGATTTTCAATGTTAGTCAGACGGCTTTTACTTTTCAGATATTTTGAGTAGAAAGCGAAATACTTGTTTATCCGTTCCTCGATAAAGCGTGCTTTAAAAGATAAATATTTGTTGAATTATAATAATTTCTTCACGGTCGAGTCACATTGTGACCACCAGCTAATATCCAGAGTAACAACCGTGTGTAGCGCGGACAGCAGCTAGACGGGCTGGGAGTGACTCAATAAGGTGCTGGAAGGTGTTCACAGGTATGTGGAGCCATGCTGACCGCAGTACATCTGAAAGCTGCTGGAGGGGTGCGTGGTGGAGGACTCATAGAGCCAACAACACGATTGAGGTGATCCCCCAGATGCTCAATGCTCAATGGGTTTAAGTCTGGGGCATTAGGAGGCCAGGGAAGTACTTTGAAGTCTTCATCGTGCTCTTCCAGGGGCCGCGGGTGGCCTAGTGGGCAACGTTCTTGGCTGCCACGGAAATGACCTCAGGTTCGATCCCAGGCAGGTACGAACGCTCGATCCACTAAATATCCGCCGTGCGTCGTATGGGCACGTTAAGCCGTCGGACCCCGGGTACTGCCTTCCCGGTAATAAATAAGAGCGTCTTCCTTTCCCTTTCTACCTCGCTTCCGTATCACTTTCATTTAGGGAACTCTAGCCCAAATCTCCTAGCTTCCTATTTCTAAGGTTGTTTAAGACGTGGAGTCAGACACTCCCTTCCTAAAATCCTCTACATATGATCTGATCTCTCTTTATACTTCGCTTCCGTGTTACTTTCCTATCGGGCACTCTAGCCCAAATCTCCTAGCTTCCTATTTTTAAGGGTTGTTTAAGACCTGGGGTCAGACACTCCCTTCCTAAAATCCTCTACATATGATCTGATCTCTCTTTATACTTCGCTTCCGTGTCAGTTTCCTATCGGGCACTCTAGCCCAAATCCCCTAGCTTCCTATTTCTAAGGGTTGTTTAAGACGTGGGGTCAGACACTCCCTTCCTAAACTCCTCTATATATGATCTGATCTCTCTTTATACTTCGCTTCCGTGTCACTTTCCTATCGCGCACTCTAGCCCAAATCTCCTAGCTTCCTATTTCTAAGGGTTGTTTAAGACGTGGAGTCAGACACTCCCTTCCTAAAATCCTCTACATATGATCTGATCTCTCTTTATACTTCGCTTCCGTGTCACTTTCCTATCGGGCACTCTAGCCCAAATCTCCTAGCTTCCTATTTCTAAGGGTTGTTTAAGACCTGCGGTCAGACACTCCCTTCCTAAAATCCTCTACATGTGATCATGATCGTGCTCTTCCAACTGCTCTCGGACATTTCTAGCTGTGTGCGTGACACATCGCATTGTCGTGCTGGAAGATCCCATCTGCCCCAGGGAAGACAATCAGCATGTATGGGTGTATGTGGTCTGCAAGGATGGATTCATTATGAATTCGGTCCAGAGTGCCTTCCGCAGGTATAAGTGGACCCAGGGAATGCCACGAAAACATTCCCCACACAATTTTGCTGCCTCCACCAGCTTGTGTTTTTCCAGCAATGTCTGAAGAGTGCTTGTTCTCCGATGGTTCTCTCCTTATACGCCAACGTCCATCATTTCCATGAAGCAGAAAACGTGACTCATCGGATATGGCATGCCAATCAGCGAAGGCCCAATTCCCATACTGCCGTGCAAGTGTAAGCCTTTTCTGCTGATGCATCTTCGTTAGCATAGGTGTAGTGACCATCCGTCTGCATCATAACCCCATACACAGCAGTAGGGTTCGCTGAACTGTCGTTCTAGAAACAATTCCGGTAACCCCCTGGTTCATTCTGCCAGCGAGTTGCTTAACGGTAGCGTGTCGATCGGCTCTTACGCACTTTCGCAGCCGACGTTCACCTCTCACATTAATGAAACGTGATGCTCCCCAGTTTTCGCGTCGCTTATTCGCAATGGTGCCATTTCTTCAATCACGATACACTTTAACCACAGCAGTACGCAAACAGTTCACAAACTGCACTGTTTCAGAATTACTGCCACGTTTCGCCCGAAAGTCGAAAATCATCCCTTTTTGCAAATCTGATAAATCTCTCCTTTTATCCATGACAGCAACGAGTGATATGTTTTCAGAATGCCTACAGCACACCTTACACACTGAGCGGCCACTTTATTATGACCACCTGCCAGTTTTAAGCAAATGAGATATGGCTGCACGTTGTTGCCGCCAGAGGGCGAGGCTAGTATAAAAAGGGAAAGCATAGTGCTTGCGACAGTAGTGGAAGTGATTTTTGGGTGACGAGGTGGGTAAAACATGCGATTTCACGGACTTTCAACGTGGGATGATTGTAGGAGCTGGGAGCGATGGAGCGAGTGTCACCGAAACAGCCGCATTCGTGAAATGTTCCAGAGCAGCATTTGTTAAAGTGTTTAAAGACTGGACTGTCAGCCAAAAAACTGGGTCTCGACGTGCAACGTGTGGTCGTCATCGACTAGTGACTGCTCGGGCGGAACGGAGAATGTCCAGACTGGTAACAGACAACAGAAAGGCAACAGTGCAGCAAATTACAGACCATCTTAATCAAGGATCCCCTCAAATGATCTCTGCACGCACTGTTTGCCGTACACTACATCGGATGGGATATGGCAGCCGAAGGCCTGTTCGAACACCTTTCCTGTCTGCGGTTAACAAGAGAAAACGTCTCCAGTTCGCACAGGAACACAAGGATTGGACAGTCGATAATTGGAAACAAATTATGTGGTCCGATGAATCACGTTTTCAGTTGCACCATGCCGATTGCCGAGTAAGAATTTGGAGGAAACCGCACGAAAGCATGGACCCCAAATGCATTGCTACAACCCTTCAAGCTGGTGGAGACAACGTTATGGTTTGGGGAATGTTTTCCTGGCTTGCTTTGTGCCCTTTAATTCGTGTGTGACTGGCACATCATATCTAAACACCGTTGCGGACCAAGTGCATCCTGTCATGTGGATGGTTTATCCCAATGGCGATGGCTACTTTCAACAAGATAATGCGTCCTGCCATAGTGCTCGTATTGTACAGGATGGGTTTCAGGAACATGCCGGTGAGTTTACTTTGCTTAGGTGTCCCCCACAATCTCCAGATCTCAACCCCATTGAGAATTTGTGGGATGAAGTTGAACGAGTCATCAGACAGCTGGATTCACACAACCCTGCAATCTCACACTCCTGGAAAGTGCTATTCATCGAGCATGGTCTCAGATTCCACAAACTACCTATCAGCATCTCGTGGAGTCCATGCCACGAAGAATCGACTCAGTATTAAAGGCAAAAGGTGGCCCAACGAAGTACTGAGGGTGTGGTCATAATAAAGTGGCCACTCAGTGTATACCCTCCAAAGCAGCTCACAAGACGAGCCTTCTTTCGTTGGCTACGCGCTGTTGACGTCAAAAGTAGGAGGTGGTCACAACAATGTTACTCGACTGTGTATTTCTTTTATTTGCTAAAGTAAACAGTTTTTAAAATTTAAAAAGATATTTTCTGAAGAGTAAACGAAATTTTATAATGTCTTAAGTTCTACAAGATCCTTCAAAGAGTGTTTTTTTTTTTTTTATTCTGAATATTCTGCTTTTGTTAAGATTTCCCCATGATCCCCCATCAAAGTGCCTTCAGGAAATACCAGTGATGGGAGGGACGGGACGGTATTGTATCTGCGAACGAAATCCGGGAACGGAAAGTGCATTTCCGCTGTTTAGCTATAACTTGCTATTAATTTGTGTTGTCTGATGAAAGACTACCCTTTTTCAGTTTCAAAATGAGCCTTTGTTCATACAAAGAGAGTTCTCGCTCTTTGTAATTTGGAGGTTTTACCTTTGAAGTGCTTTTCGAAAAGGAAATCGAGGTACCAGTTCTCAACTAGTCATTCATGATTTTTTTTTTTTTAAACATTGTGCTGAGCACTTCAACATCTTCACCGCTCGCGTGCGGTAATATCGGAACGGAACGCAATTGCACCTTCTAATCACCCAAGCGTGCAGATTCGTTTTTTCTTTGAGGTCTTTTGTGTGGAAATCACGTCCGGAAAATTCGAGTTAATAAATAAAAGCAAACGCTTTTTGAATGTGTGTGTGTAGTTGGAATGCATCTCACGCGTACGTGCTCACGTCTGGAGGTGAAAGAGAGCTTATTTTCATGCGGTTGTGAGGATCTCTTTCAAGGGTAGTATAGGATTTAAAGTCCCACCCAAAAAGGTGCTATGCCAATATACACTCGCAGACAATGAAATTTTCGCACCAAGAAGGAAGCATCGGATTGAACACAAATTTTATGGACGTAATGATACAGATGAATAATACACATGATGGCAAAAACAGCTGCAGGACAATTACAGAGGGATCTGTGTCACGCAGTCCGGTCATCTTCATTAGCGCGTCGCACCGCGTCCTGCGTCGATACATACTACAATACGGTTCAGCATTGGCGCACCCACGCAGGGGGCTTTGGGGCTTAAGCCCCCTCCAAGGAGATTAAGAACAACGTATGTCACAAATTAAACATTCAAAAATATTATTTTATATGTTCAAAAAGGAACATAGTGTCTGACACATTGTCTTCTATTATTACATGGTGTCTTCTTCCCGAAGCCCCAAAGAGATTAAGAGCGACTTACGTCAGAAGTTAAACATTCAAAAATATTATTTTACATGTTCAAAAAATTACATAGTGTCTTCTATCACATAGTGTCTTCTTCCCAAAGCCCCAAAGAGATTAACGACGTACGTCAAAAATTAAACACTCAAAAATATTATTTTACATGTTCAAAAAATTACAAAGTGCCCGATATAGTGTCTTATATTACACGGAGTCTTCTTCCCAAAGCCCCAAAGAGATTAAGAGCGACGTACGTCACAAATGAAACATTCAAAAATATTATTTTACATGTTCAGAAAATTACAAAGTGCCCAATATAGTGTCTTATATTACACGGAGTCTTCTTCCCAAAGCCCCAAAGAGATTAAGAGCGATTTGCGTCACAAATGAAACATTCAAAAATATTATTTTACATGTTCAAAAAATTACAAAGTGCCCGATATAGTGTCTTATATTACCCGGAGTCTTCTTCCCAAAGCCCCAAAGAGATTAAGGGCAACTTACGTCACAAATTAAACATTCAAAAATATTATTTTATATGTTCAAAAAGGAACATAGTGTCTGACACATTGTCCTATATTACATGGTGTCTTCTTCCCAAAGCCCCAAAGAGATTAAGAGCGACTTACGTCACAAATTAAACATTCAAAAATATTATTTTACATGTTCAAAAAATTACAAAGTGCCCGATATAGTGTCTTATATTACACGGAGTCTTCTTCCCAAAGCCCCAAAGAGATTAAGAGCGACGTACGTCACAAATGAAACATTCAAAAATATTATTTTACATGTTCAGAAAATTACAAAGTGCCCAATATAGTGTCTTATATTACACGGTCTTCTTCCCAAAGCCCCAAAGAGATTAAGAGCGACTTACGTCACAAATGAAACATTCAAAAATATTATTTTACATGTTCAAAAAATTACAAAGTGCCCGATATAGTGTCTTATATTACCCGGAGTCTTCTTCCCAAAAGCCCCAAAGAGATTAAGAGTAACTTACGTCACAAATGAAACATTCAAAAATATTATTTTATATGTTCAAAAAGGAACATAGTGTCCGACACATTGTCTTCTATTACATGGTGTCTTCTTCCCGAAGCCCCAAAGAGATTAAGAGCGACGTACGTCAAAAATTAAACATTAAAAAATTATATTTTACACGTTCAAAAAATTACATAATGTCTTCTATTAAATAGTGCCTTCTTCCAAAAGCCCCAAAGAGATATAAACTATAGGCGTACACTAACACAACGCATATAAACTATAGGCGTACACTAACACATTGTGTACGTATATCAGGGGTCGCGCTGTCGATCGGCATCTTCGCAATTTGCGAAAAAAAATCGCCAAAGCTTGTAACGTACTAGGAGATATGACGTACCTGGCAACAGGACGCACACGACATAAAAAGGTAGATAGGAATCAGAATAAACGTCCGCGTAGCTCAATTGGTAGAGTGACTTATTCCGGAATGAGGGGACTCGGGTTCGAGCCCCGGCGTCGATAAAAATGACGGAGAAATTTACTTCGTTATAAGCTCTTTTTCCATCGCCAAACGACGGAAAAAGAGCTTTGGCGATTACCTTTTTGTACTGTTATAACACTTTGGCGATAAAAATTGAATTCGGCGAATAAATTGGCGAAAATTTTGAAACAGCCAGCGCGACCCCTGACGTATACTATACACGTATATACAGCCCCTCGAACAAGAATTCCTGGGTGCGGTCCAGCATGGAGGCAAACAGACGCCTGATGTTATCCTGCGGCAGACTGGCCCACACGTGTTTGGACGGTGTGCTCTATATCCCTGATAGTGTGGAAGGGCGTCAGCTGGCGTTTCAAATGGTCCCACACATGCTCGATAGGGGACATGTCCGGGAAGCGGGCAGACCATGGAAGTGTCTGGACATGACGTACGCAGTTCTGGCCAACCCGAACCGTGTGCGTGCGGGCATTATCCTGCTGGTATAGCGCACCGGAATCCCGGTCAGGAATAGGAGCACATGGAGCCGTAGGATCTCATCCACATACCGCTGGCCCGTTAATGATCTACGTACCAGTACTAGAGCTGATCGGCTATCGTAGGCAATGGCTCTCCAGAACATAATGCCTGCAGTGGAGGAGGTGTGGCGCTCGATAGCTGGGTTGAGATTGTGCTGTTGGCCCGGGGACCTCCACACCCGGACACGATGATCATCTGTCCCCAAAACGAAGCGGCACTCATCGCTAAACACCACGCGTCACCAGTCTGACGTGTTCCACGCCGCTCTGGCCTGGCACCACTGCAAACGGAGCCGGCGATGTTTCGGCGTTAATGGGAACACACGTAAGAGGCGCTGGGATCGCAGATTCGCTTCCGCTTTCGGTAAATGGTTCGTGGGCACACAGGAGGCGGTACATCTGGCTGTGTAGTGGACCGGGTCCCCGTGGGATCCGTTCGTGCTTGGCGCGCGTTCCGCCGATCCTGTCTACCGGTGGTTCTCCTGGTCCGTCCGGAGCTGCTCCGCTGTGTGACAGTGCCGTCACGTGTCCACTGTTCACAACACAGTTACACAGTCAGACGCTATGGTCAGAACGAACCACGTGGCGGGCTATTCTGTCCGCGTAGCTCAGTTGGGAGAGCGATTTACTCCGTAGCGAGTGTACACGGATTCGATGCCCGTGGCGGACAAATTTGTGTTTTCACACCTCTCTCTCTCTCTCTCTCTCTCTCTCTCTCTCTCTCTCTCTCTCTCTCTCTCTCTCTCTCTCTCTCTCTCTCTCTCTCTCTTCAGCCCAGAAGGAAGTAAGACCTGGCTTACAGAATTTCAGTTAGGGTTGAAGAAGGGGATTTGTTTCAGCTTAATGCTTTTTCGGAGGTAAGTGTCCTAAAAGAGGACCTCCAGCCAGACAGTTACAAAATGATACTGAGTTCGTATATGAAGTGGCGCCAAATAATTCTCCCTGGCCGTAATCCGAAAAGATATTAGCGGGCAAGGTAGCATCGCGATCACCAGTCTTTCCTGATTACAAGGAAGAGAGACTAAGTATCACTCTCGTTCCTTTCGAGCGCCAACGAGAGCGGTGAGAAGTGTTTTCAAAAGACGTCTCGCGCAGGCTTGGCTTCAGCTAGGCGGGTGAGAGAACATGGGAGGCCGTATGGTACGTGTTAAAATCTTTCTCAAACTCAGGGTACACTACAGTATTAGAGTAATGATGGAGTATAACGGTTGGCATTATCTCCGTTGAGCATATATTTTTACGCTATTGTTTGTGAGTGAGCATTGTGGACATAATAAATGAAATATGCTGACCAAAATTCTCATGGGCACGCGGGGTTTTTTTTTTTTTATAGAAGATTACTGCTAATTTGGGAACACATTCTCGAAAAGGTTCGTCGCCCTTGCCCTTTTAAAATTATAACGAATTAAATTTCTCCGTCATTTTTGGCCTACGCCGGGATTCGAACCCGAGTACGCTTATTCCGGAACAAGCCGCTCTACCAACTGAGCTACGCAGACATTTGTTCTGAATCCTATCTGCCTTTATGTCATGTGCGTCCTGCTGGCAGGTACGTCACATCTTCCCCCCCCGAAAGAGGGCCGGGGGCATGGCCCACGGGTCAGCCGTGACCATGAATCGTTGCAGGCAGCCATCCACTGTAGAACGTGCACTTGAGAACTCCCAGTCAATCTGCTGTGTGGAATGCAACGTCACACACATTTATTTTTCGAAGCACTGGAGAAGGGATTCTCTGATTTTTCCTATCTCGCGGTGTGGAAATAACATCACACCAATGCGAGATTTTGAATGGCCGGGTCATCCGGATAGTTCGGGCGCCATTATAACGAAGTGAATTTCTCCGTCATTTTTATCCGCGCCGGGGTTCGAACCCGAGTACGCTTATTCCGGAACAAGCCGCTCTACCAACTGAGCTACGCAGACATTTGTTCTGAATCCTATCTGCCTTTATGTCATGTGCGTCCTGCTGGCAGGTGCGTCCTGCTGGCAGGTACGTCACAAAATGTAGTCAACGCTCCAAAAATAATAAAGATCGCGGAAGGATATCACATTTTATCTGCTTCGAAAATTCGAGCACAATCATCTCCTGAAAATTCCTACCTCAATGTGTGAGTTATACAGAAAACAAAATCGATTTACGTTAATTGATAGGGAAAATAGGAAACAATTAAAAACAAATCGCTAAATGTCAGCAAATGTACAGAGATGGAAACGTATCACAGGTCAAAATTCCACAGTACGCATTTTTCTTTGAAAAATGCGTACTGTGGAATTTTGTTTTTTAAAGAAAAATGCGTACTGTTGAATTTTGTGCTCGATACTGGTGCCCGCGGACTGCAAAATGATTTGTCATGCAATAGGAAGGAAGGAGTGTCCTCAGAAGGAAAAGTGTCCCTTCCTTCTGAGGCAATGATGAAAACAAAATCCACATTTTGGAAACTTCCAACTCACCATAAACTTCTGAAAATTAGTGTTGTTGTGAAACATATTCTGAAGCTTGATAAGCCATCAACAAAACAGCAAGAACTGAAATTAAACATACAACAAGTTACTTAATTAAAAAAAATTTGACTGTATCTCCATCATAATTAGGTGGAACAGCCTTAATTAATGACAATGAAGGGACTTTTCGGCTCTCCCAGATGTGTTTGAAAGCCTGTATAAAAAGTTAGGTTATTTAAATAGTATAACTATACTAGTGATTACAAATTTCTTCGCGTAAAATAGAAATCTAAGTTTCCAAGCTTTCGCACATCAACCAGGTGGCTTTTTCAAATAAGGTAGACAGCGAACTGCAAACTGAATAATAGAACGGTTCAACAATTTGAACGCGGTGGCTTGATTTGACAATAACGAAGAGATGCGAACGTAATCAGGCATTCAAAGGCACGATGCGTTATGCTCGTTTAGTTCGCGGAATCATGGAAGGAAAACCAAGAGGCAATCACTATTTGAAGAACTGGTTCCAAACTCGTGAGACGCTATCATTGCACGACTCACTGTTGGTTATGATCTCCAAAGTTTTGCGAATGGCAGTAGATTTTGGGTTGGAGTAGGAAGCTATTTTCATTACGTCATCCCACATAGGAGCAGCGGACTTGAACTTGATTTCTCTGGATAGGGCCGTGGTTACTTTGTCATTCTTTATGTACCTTTTATGTTCGTTGACTCTAATTTTAAATGAACGTTTAGTCATTCCAATGTAGAATCGCTTTGAGCTGCCCGGATATACACTATCTACCGACAAGTAATTGGACACCCCTGCAATCGACGATATCTGCGGTCCTGATACACGTCACGGCCGCCGCCGTTAAATATCGTGTGGGAAACAACAGCGCAACCCGTCACATGTAAGATGCCACGCAGTTCGGAGCTCTCTGATTTCGAGAAAGGTGTATTCGTCGGGTATCACAGAAATGGCCGATCCATACGTGACATATCCAGAGAGTTGAAGTACCCAAAATCGTCAATGGCCTACGTGATTGGCAAGTGGAAGATGAGAGGTGACTGTCGGAATGTGCCCCGACCCGGCAGACCCACAAAACTGGGAGTTAGAGACCGACGGGTGCTGGCCAGAGAAATTCGGAAGAACCGCACCAAATCGATAGGCTATATCCCCGCGGCGAGGAGTTTCAACAGGCATCCGTGAGTGTTCTTTCGATGAATACCATCCGTAAGGAAGCCCATCTGCTCGGTTATCATGGACGTGCTGTCGCCCACAAGCCTTTGATCACCAAGTCCGATAACGCTGCTCGACTAACGTGGTGCAAAGAACGTCGACAGTGGACCGTTGAACAGTGGAAACAGGTTCTCTGGAGCGACGAATCAAGGTTCACCCTCTGCCGTTCGGATGGCAGGGTCTGGGTTTGGCGTCTGCCTGGAGGACGCCTCCTGCCGGAATGTATTGTGCCAACTGTGAAGTTCGGCAGCGGTGGAATTATGCTATGGGGGTGTTTCTCCTGGTATGGCACGGGACCCTTGGTCGCAATTCCTGGTAGACTCAACGCCCAGACCTACTGCACCATTTTGGATGACTATGCGCTTCCTACGTTGTGGCAGTTTTACGGGGTGGACCCATGTTACTTTCAGGATGATAATGCCACCTGTCATGTTGCGAGGTCCACCATGGCTTGGTATGGTGACAATGGGGTTAATCGAATGGACTAGCCTGGTAAGAGCCCGGACCTTAACCCTATCGAGCACCTCTGGGACGAGTTCGAGCGTCGACTTAAGGAGTGACCCCACCGTCCGAAATCGGTGAAGGAACTGACCTGTCTTCTCCAAGCCGAGTGGAAGAAAATACCGCTAGCCGTCGTACAACGCCTGGTTGAGAGTTTGCCCCGGAGGGTCGCAGCTGTAATCGCCGCTCGTGAAATCTCCACCAACTATTGAAGGTGAATAAACTTCGTTTTCCTTTGCTATCACAGGTGTCAAATTACTTGTTGGTAGATAGTGTAGTAGAGGAATGGCATGGACACCTGCTTCATTGGAAGGTGGGGGCTTCTCAGTGTTTCCCTTAAACAATGGTATATAAAGAAGTCGGAGATCTGTTGCCAACACCGAGGTTCATCTTCTTGATCGCGTTCTTGAGCTGATAGGAAACATTTGGTATATAGGGAATAGATCTCAGGTAGCGTAGCTATGGCACAAAAAGATTAGTACGACTGGTTCGGGTTCTCCCGATGTAGCCATGTTCCTGGTTCGGATTCTCCCGATGTAACTATGTTCTAGGTTCGGAGCGTGTCCTGCCTCAGTGGCCAACTCTACAACGTTTCTCAATTCGCATTGCCTAGAAGGAATGTCTGAGGAGACTTCAAATGATCTTCGGATTCGAGAACAGAATAAAGCTGTCTTGTAGTCAGCGGGGCAGAATGGGCTGCGGAGCGTCAGGTTAGGTACCGATGTGGGTTTATAAGAGACTGGTGCGCGAAGGCGATTTTCAGGTAACCTGCTCAGTGAAATATCCAGATAAAGCAAGGCGCCATTGTGTTTGAGCTCCATAGTGACATTGATAGTAGGGTGAATATCATTGATTTTATCTAGAAAAAGTTGGGTTATGTTTTGCAAATGAAGAACGACAGTTGCAATCCTTCCTCTAAGTAAGTGAGTAAATTATACGTTCCTATATTATATTTGTTTGATTTCCATATAACCTAAGATACCCACTGCGGAGGGAATTTTTCAACGCCCTGTATATATACTATAGTTCAAAGCAGATTTGTTCGGGTCGGGTCCAGGTCAGTTACAGATCCGGGTGGGGTTCGTGTCGGATCCAATTATGTAACGTCTTGGTCCAAAATTTTGGCCCATTTCCAACTGTGCAGCTGTAAAGAGAAAAGTTAATAAACAGAAGCAAATTACATTTAACTAAACGTCATCAACTCTAAAGAACAAAGTTAATAAATCTGAAGAAAACTGGAATATACACTGCTGGCCACCCAAAATGCAACACCAAGAAGGACACGAGATAGCAAAGCCAGATTTACAGGGCACATAACAACAGATACAAAGATGAAACGATTGAGCTTACAACCCCGTGCGACTTGTGGAACACGCAGACATCAATAAATCGTGTGGCCCCCATGGCTGGAAATAACGGCCGCTACACGCCGCGGCATCGAACGAAAGAGGCTTTGGATGTGGGCTTGGGGTATGTCGGTCCAGGCTGCTTCCACACCTTACCACAGTTCCTCAGGCGTAGCTGCGGGTGGTGCTTGCCGGGCCACTCGGTTGCCGATCAGCGACCAGACGTGTTCGATGGGCGACATATCGGGAGAACAGGCGGGCCACGGCAGCAGTGACACCTGGTGGGCCGTGAAGAATTGTTGCACGATGCGGGCCACGGCAGCAGTGACACCTGGTGGGCCGTGAAGAATTGTGGCACGATGCGGGCCACGGCAGCAGTGACACCTGGTGGGCTGTGAAGAATTGTTGCACGATGCGTGCCACGTGCGGGCACGCATTGTCCTGTTGAAACGTGGCCGCTGGCAGGTCCTTTAGGTAAGGGATTACTACAGGCCCCAACACATCGCAGATGTAGCGGTTGCTGTTGAGTGTACCGGCGATGCGTAACAGAGAGGTGCGCGCGTCATATCAAATTGCGCCGCAAACCATAACTCCAGGCGACGGACCGGTATGGCGATGCATAATGCAGGCGTCATACAGTCTCTCTCCGCGGTGCCGTCACACGCGGATCTGACCATCGTGAGGTTGCAGGCAGAAGCGGGATTCGTCGGAGAAGACAATGTCGTGTCATTCCATAGTCCAGGTGTGGCGTTCAACGGCCCACTGTCGCCACACTCGCCGGTGGTGTAACGTCAATGGTAATCGGAGCAATGGGCGCCGTGCGACAAGTCCCCGCTCCTGCAGACGACGTCGAACGGTACGTGCTGACACAGGTTGTTGTGCAAAACACCCTAATTCCTGCGCTAACGTTCGTGATGTGGCGGTGTGAGCCGTCAATGCCCGCCGCAGAACATGCTGGTCCTCTCGTTCGGTGGTGTGCCGCGGCAGCGGCAATCGCTCACTTCGGTCCGTCCGTCTCTCCTGCACCCACCGAATCCATACACGCCTCACTGTGGCTGGATGTCGTCCCACACGGGCGCCGAAGTCTCGGTACAATAAACCGCTGTCGCGATAAGCCACTATTCGTCCTCTGTCGAACTCCGAAACGTGCTGGAATGACTACCTATTCTGCGACGAGGCATCAGGAAGCTTCCCACGCACAAGTCCGGCAGCACAACGCACTTCCACTACTTACACCCCGCTTTCTGTGTACCCTTCTTATAGTGCTTCTCGGTGGCGTTCCGGGCGCACATGATTTGCATATGCCCTGCAATGCTAATCGTTTGCACATCCTCTCGCGGGCGACGCATGCTGCGAATTTCAGGCCAATGGGATGCTTCCTTCTTGGTGTTGCATTTTGGGTGGCCTGCAGTGTATATTGTATATATGTATGTATTTCGCTAAACGTCATCAACTCTAAAGAACAATTAATTCAAACACTCGACGTGGATAAGGAACACCAAACAGAAATCATCGCTCTTTCCTCTTTCCACGTTAATAAGTGCGTCTCTGAAAAATTCTCACCGGCCGCCACCGGGAATTGAACCCAGGGTCTTCCAGTTATGCGCCGGGCATGCTATCACTGCACCACATAATTTTTACGAGACTCACTTATTAACGAGGAAAGAGCGATGATTCGGTTTGGTCTAAAGAACAAAGCTAATGAATTGGAAAAAACTGGAAAAATGTATGCCTGTATGTATTTCGCTAAGCGTCATCAACTCTAAAGAGCAATGTTAATAAACGTGAAGAAAACTAGAAAATATATATATGTATATATTTCGCTAAACGTCATCAGCTCTAAAGAACAAAGTTAATAAAATAAAATAAAACTGGAAAAAAATGTATGTATATATTTCTCTAAACGTCATAAACTCTAAAAAACAAAGTTAATAAATTGGAAGAAAACTGGGGTAAATATATGTATGTATTTCGCTAAACGTCATCAACTCTAAAGAACAAAGTTAATAGATGTGAAGAAAACTGCAAAAAATATATATGTATATATTTCACTACGTCATCAACTCTAAAGAACAAAGTTAATAAATTGTAAGAAAACCGAAAAAATGTACGTATATATTTCGTTAAACGTCATCAACTCAAAAGAATAAAGTTAATGAATTGGAAGAAAGCTGGAAAAATGTATGCAAATGTTTCGCTAAACGTCATCAACTCTAAAGAACAAAGTTAATAAATTGGAAGAAAACTGGGATAAATATATGTATATATTTCGCTAAACGTCATCAACTCTAAAGAACAAAGTTAATAGACGTGAAGAAAACTGGAAAAAATATATATGTATATATTTCACTAAACGTCATCAACTCTAAAGAAGAAAGTTAATAAATTGTAAGAAAACTGAAAAAATGTATGTATATATTTCGCTAAACGTCATCAACTCTAAAGAATAAAGTTAATAAATTGGAAGAAAACTGGAAAAATGTATATATATTGTTCGCAAAAGTCAACAACAGCAAGAGAACAAGATCATGGAAGGATATTGCATTTTGCAGCTTCAAAACTCCGCGCATGACACCTCCTGAAAATTCCTACCTCTATGGGTGAAATACAAATTATGTACAGAAAAGAAAATCTATTTACATTAATCAATACAGAAAATTGGAATAAAAAAATGTTTTTCACTAAACGTCAGCAACCGTAAAGAAAATAATTAATAAATGGGAAGAAGTCGAATACGTTTCGCTAAACGTCAACATCAACGAGAGAAAAACAAATTAATTAAACATCGTGCACCACTCAAAAAAGAATCGATGTATCACCTATTTTGATTAAAAAAGCTAAATATAGATTCCTGTCAAGAAGAATAAAAAAAATTTCGAGTTTGTTACAGTCTGTGAATCAACATAATAAACTACGAATTTTTGAAAGTAGAACATTCCAAGCTCCATTTAGTTAAATGAACAGCTGTATTGTGGCTACGGCGGAAAGCATATCAGCAAACAATTATCAGATTGGCGTCTTTCCATATCTCCATCACAGATCGTTAAATTTTAATCAGGAGTGCTCTGAGAATCTCATTAGAGAATGGCAAGCCTCATAGGAATTTTTATTCTTAGAAATGGAATTCTCTACACAGTTGTGGCACCTGGACTCCTTCCAAACTTCTGGCTGGAAGGTCAATGCTGGAACGCACCAGGCGTCGAGAAACCCACTCAATTGTTGCTTACTAATGTGCAGTTAAGTTCAACGTTCCTCAGGCTTTGATTCATTTTTCTTTACTCGCTGATTATCGCAGAAGGGTCTAATTGTTGTTATGTCCTGTTCAAGAGCAACCTGACCACAACTACTCGCATTGCTAGCTGGCCTCATACTTAAGATGGCCAAAATAGCTCAAATGAGAAACTCTTAGACACAATATACACCACGTAATGTTACCTTGACAGAATGGCTTTGTAACTCAAAAACTCGTTTAGAACTTATTTTTTCTCGTTACTTTGTTGCCCGTCCTTAAGTTAAAGCCACTGATTCAGGTACGGCCTGGTCCGCTGTATTCTGGGCAGTTAAGCCTTATGCTATATATCATCATCATCATCATCATAATCATTGCCAACCATTATCAATCCATTGCAGGATGAAGGCCACCCCAAGTTTCCTTCATAACTGTCTGCTTTTCCCTCTGGTCTTCCTATCCTTCTCTTTCCTTTGTATGGTCTCCACTTTGTTACTACACTGCTAGCCACCCAAAATGCAACACCAAGAAGGACACGAGATAGCAAAGCCAGATTTACTGGACACGCAACAACAGATACAAAGATGAAACGATTGAGCTTACAGGCCCGTGCGACTTGCGGAACACGCAGACATCAATAGTTCGTGTGGCCCCCATGGCTGGCAATAACGGCCGCTACACATCGCAGCATCGAACGAATGAGGCTTTGGATGTGGGCTTGGGGTATGTCGGTCCAGGCTGCTTCCACACGTTGCCACAGTTCATCACGGGTGGTGCTTGCCGGGCCACTCGGTTGCCGATCAGCGACCAGACATGTTCGATGGGCGACATATCGGGAGAACAGGCAGGCCACAGCAGCAGTGACACCTGGTGGGCCATGAAGAATTGTTGCACGATGCGTGCCACGTGCGGGCGCGCGTTGTCCTGTTGAAATGTGGCCGCTGGCAGGTCCTGCAGGTGAGGGAGGACTACAGGCTCCAACACATCGGTGATGGAGCGGTGACTGTTAAGAGTACCGGCAATGCGCATTAGAGGGGTGCGGGTGTCATATCCAATTGCGCCCCAAACCATAACGCCAGGTGACAGGCCGGTATGGCGATGCATAATGCAGGCGTCATACAGTCTCTCACCGCGGTGCCGCCAAACGCGGATCCGACCATCGTGGTGTTGGAGGCAGAAGCGGGATTCGTCGGAGAAGACAATGCCGTGCCATTCCGTAGTCCAGGTGAGGCGTTCAACGGCCCACTGTCGCCGCACTCGCCGGTGGTGTAACATCAATGGTAATCGGAGCAATGGGCGCCGTGCGACAAGTCCCCGCTCCTGTAGACGACGTCGAATGGTACGTGCTGACACAGGTTGTTGTGCAACACACCCTAATTCCTGTGCTAACGTTCGTGATGTGGTGGTGCGAGCTGTCAATGCCCGCCGCACAACATGCCGGTTCTCTCGTTTGGTGGTGTGCCGCGGCTGCGAGAATCGCTCACGTCGGTCCGTCCGTCCCTCCTGCACCCACCGAATCCATACTCGCCTCACTGTAGCTGGATGTCGTCTCACACGGGCGCCGATGTCTCGGTAAGATAAACCGCTGTCGCGATAAGCCCCTATTCGTCCTCTGTCGAACTCCGAAACGTGCTGGAAAGACTGCCGTATTCTGCGACGAGGCACCAGGAAGCTTCCCACGCACAGGTCTGGCAGCACAACACACTTCCACTACTTACACCCCGCCTTCTGTGCACCCTTCTTATAGTGCTTCTCGGTGGCGTGCCGGGCGCACATGATTTGCATATGCCCTGTAATGCTAATCGTTTGCATGTTCTCTCACGGGCGCCGAATGCTGCAAATTTCAGGCCAATCGGATGCTTCCTTCTTGATGTTGCATTTTGGGTGGCCAGCAGTGTATTTTAGTCCATGTATTATTTTCCATTCTTGCTATATGGCCAGCCCATTTCCACTTTAAATTGAGTATTTTTTCACCTATGTCTAAAAATTTTGTTCTGGATCTCACATACGTATTCCCTTTTTTATCTTGAAGTCTTATACACAGTCGAGTCACATTATTGTGACCACCTCCTACTTGTGACGTCAACAGCGGTAGCCATTGAAAGAAGGCATGTGTCTTGAGCTGGCTTGGAGGGTATATAAGGTGTGCTGTAAGCATTCTGAAAACATATGAGCCGCGGGTGGGCCTACTGTTCAACGTTCGTGACTGCCACGGAGAAGACATCGGGTTCGATCCCAGGCAGGTAAGAACGCTCGAACCGCTAAATATCCGTCGTGCGTCGGATGGGTGCGTTAAGCCGTCGGGCCCTTTTTACTGGCCACGCGGTAATAAGTAAGGGCGTCTTCCGTGTCACTTACCTATCGGGCACTCTAGCCGAAATCTCCTAGATTCCTATTTCTAAGGGTTGTTTAAGACCTGGGGTCAGACACTCCCTTCCTAAAATCCTCTACATATGATCTGATCTGATCTGAAAACATATCACTCGTGGTTTTCACGGATGAAAGGAACGATTTATCAGATTTGAAGAAAGGGATGATTATTGGCTTTCGGGTCGAGGGTGGCAGTGTTTCTGAAACACCGCAGTTTGTGAACTGTTCGCGTGCTGCTGTGGTTGAAGTGTATCGTAATTGGAGGAATGGCTCCATTGCGAATACGTGACGTGGAAACTGCGGAGTACCACGTGCCATTGATGTGAGAGGTGAACGTCGGCTTCGAAAGTGCGTGAGGGCCCATCGACATGATACAGTGGAGCAACTCTCTGGCCGAATGAACCACGGGGGCAACCGGAAGTGTGTCTAAAACGACAGTTCAGCGAACCCTGCTGCGTATGGGCCTCCGATGCAGACTTATGGTCACTACACCTATGCTAACGAAGGTGCGTCAGTGGAAAAGGCTTACATTTGCACGGCAGTATCGGAATTGGACCTCTGCTGATTGCCAAAGGATTGCCTTCTCCGATGAGTCACGTTTCCTGCTTCAGCGAACGGATGGACGTTGGCGTATACGGCGAAAAACATCGGAGAACAAACACTCTTCAAGCATTGCTGGAAGAACACAAGCTGCTGGTGTGGGCAGGGAATGTTTTCGTGGCATTCTCTGGGTTCACTCATACCTGTGGAAGGCACTATGGAGCGAATTCGTTATGGATCTTCCCTGGGGCGGATGGGATCTTCCATCACGACAATGCGACGTGTCACACAACTGGAAATGTCCGAGAGTGGTTGGAAGAGCGCGATGAAGACTTAGAAGTGCTTCACTGGTCCCCTGATTCCCCAGACTTAAACCCAATTGAGTATCTGTGGGACCACTTCAATCGTGTTGTTCACTTTATGGATCTTACACCACGCACCTTCCAGCAGCTGTCTGCATGACTCCACATACCTGTGAACACCTTCCAGCACTTTTATTGAGTCACTCCCAGCCCGTCTAGCTGCTGTCCGCGCTTCCAGCACTTTTATTGAGTCACTCCCAGCCCGTCTAGCTGCTGTCCGCGCTACACACGGCGGCGACTCTGGATATTATCTGGTGGTCACAATAATGTGTCTGTATTTTTAGTTGAGATCTTTCCATTTTGCATTGTGTTTTTTGCATTTTGTCTAAGATGTTTTTCTTGATAGTCCAGGTTTTGCGCCTTATGTCACAATGGGTATTATACATTGGTTAAAGAGTTCTGCTCTATTTTACGGCTTTAGTTTACTACATAGAATCTTCTTTAACTTCACAAAAGCTGCCCACTCCATTTTTAACTTTACAAAAGCTGCCCACCCCGATTTTATTCTTCTGTCAATTTCTTGCATAATTTCTTGCTTCTTTATGGAAATTACACTCACGGACAATGAAATTTGCGCACCAAGAAGGAAGCATCGGATTGAACTAAAATTTTATGAACGTAATTGATACGCATGATGGCAAAAGCAGAGCAGCAGGACAATTACAGAGGGATCCGTGGTACGCAGTCCGGTTATATGCAATAGCGTGTCGCACCACGATACATGCTGCAATACGGTCCGGCATGGAGGCGAACAGACGCCTGATGTTGTCCCGTGGCAGACTGGCCCACACGTGTTGGACGGTGTGCTCTAAATCCCAGATAATGCGGCACGGCGGCACCTGGCGTTTCAACTGGTCCCACACATGCATGCCCAATAGAGGACATGTCCGGGGAGCGGACAGGCCAAGGAAGTGTCTGGACTTGACGTAGGCAGTCCTGGGCAACCCGAATTGTGTAGGCATTATCGTGCTGGTATAGCGCACCTGGAATTCCGGCCAGGAATGGAAGCACATGGGGCAGTAGGATCTCACCCACATACCGCTGGTCCGTGAATGATCCACATACCACTACTAGAGCTGATCCGCTGTCGTAGGCTATGGCTCCCCAGACCTGCAGTGGAAGGAGGTGTGGCGCTCGATAGCGAGGTTGGGATTGTGCCGTTGACCCGGGGACCTCCACACCTGGAAACGATGATCATCTGTCCCCAAAATGAAGCGGCACTCATCGCTAAACACCACACGTTGCCAGTCTATGGTGTTCCACGTTGCTCTGGCCTGGCACCATTGCACACAGAGCCAGCGATGTTCCGGTGTTAATGGCAGCACACGTAAGGGGCGTTAGGATGGCAGATTCGCTTCCGCGAGGCGTCGGGAGGTTCGTGGGCACACAGGAGCGGTTACATCTGCCTGTATAGTGGACCGGGTCCCAGTGGAATCCGTTCGTGCCTGGCGCACGATCCGTCGATCCTCTCTACCAGTGGTCCTCCTGGTTCGTTCGGAGCCGCTGCGCCGTGTGGCAGTGCCGTCATGTGTCCACTGCTCCCAACACAGTTGGACGGTATGGTCAGAACGATCCATGTGGCGCGCCAACCACCCTGCGGTTTTCAGCCCGGTGATCAGGCTCCTCTCAAAGTCCGTAAGTTGCGTAAATCGACGTCTCTGGCGTCTACCCGGCATTCTTGTCATTCTGTATTATTGCTTGCGTCGGCCGATGCTTTTCGCTTTCATGGGGCATCGATTACATGCCGGTTTATCAGGCTGCCGGTTCGTGCTTGCAGCACCACCACAGGGTGTGCGGTAATGCGCACTCGCACCAAACGTGGATCATTTGCATAACAGCACGCACTCTAGCTATTTGCAAAGTTTCGCGGCTGTAGCATGCTTTCTTCTAGGTGCGGAAATTTCATTGTCCGTGAGTGTATGCTGTTCAATGCCATAATTTTTCAGAACGTCTATTATTGATGCTGTTTTTATGATATCAAAAGCTTTTTTAGGCTTTCCAACCGTAGGTTGAAGAAGCGTATATGCTCCAGCTTTGTCTGTCTGTCCGTCCGCAAGATAACTCGCGCAAAAATGGTTCGATTTTAATGAAATTTTAGTATGTGGTAGGGGACCATCTGGGGACGAACTCTATTGAAAATGGGCGAATGGGGTCAAAGGTCATGCCATAGGAGCGGGATCCATTCTGTTGCCCTTATGCGTCATAACTTGCGTAAATATGGTTCAATATAAATGAAATTTTATTATGTGGTAGGGGACCACCTGGGGACGAATCCCAGTGAAAATGAGCTAAGTGGGGTCAAAGGTCATAAAATAGGAGCGGGATGCATTCCATTGTCTTCATGCGTCACAAGTTGGGTAAAAATGGTTTAATTTCGATGAAATTTTATAATGTGGTAGGGGACCACTCGGGAACGAACCCTATTGAAAATGGGCGAAATGGGGTCAAAGGTCATGACAGAGGAGCGGGATCCATTCCATTGCCCTTATGCGTCATAACTTGCGAAAATGTGGTCTGATTTCGATGAAATTTTACTATGTGGTAGGGGACCACCTGGGGACGAACCCTATTGAAAATGGGCGAAATGGGGTCAAAGATCAGGACATAGGATCGGGATCCATTCCATCGCCCTCGTGCGTTATAACTTACGTAAAAATGCTTTGATTGCGACAAAACTTTATCATATTGTTCCGGAAATGTACTTTACCGGTTCTGTTGAATATCATCGGAATGAGGTCAAAGGTCAGGTCATATCAGCGGGATTTATTCTACAGCCACTATCCTCATAACTTGAGTAATGAATTCTGGTATGTTGGAAAGCGTATCATAATCAATGCATTGAATGGTTTTACTAACTTGTTTGAAGTCTATAAATGGTAAATGTAAAGGAATGTTGTATTCATTGCATTGTTCAATAAGAACACTTATTGTTTGCATATGATTTATTGTACTAAAATTACTACATGGTTTTTAACTCGATCTCGGTCCCTGATTTCCTCTTATAACTTGCAAACTAATGGGCGTAATTCAGTGAAATTTGACACGGACCTACCTTGGTGATGGGAAGCATGATGACGTCAGAGCAAGTGTTGAGAGTGGTCTCCATTAGCATCAAGACATGCCTCTCTATATTACGCAATACATTCACTAACACATCGGGAACCACAGCCCCGATTTCCCGCCGAATGTGTTCCTGCAGTTCCACGCGTGTCCGTGGTTTGTTGCGATAAACTCTCCCTTTCAGCATTCCCCATAGGAAGAAATCCGGCTGGGTTATGTCAGGCGACCTTGGTGGCCAAAGTCCCTTAGAAAGGACACGATCTTCAAAAAGGAAACAATCTCAGCCATGCTGACATTGGGGGTGTGGCAGGTGGCACCATCCTGCTGAAAATAGCCAGCACTGATATATGCTATCATATTTTTTTGTGCAAGGAATAACAAAAAGTCGAGTATAACTAGCTGTCTTAAGTACGATAATTAAAATCTTTAATAGATAAAACATTTACAAGTTAAAATACGAAACATAACATTTTTACAAGGGCGGCACTTGCATCATCAGGTGAAAGACTACATTTTAGATTATACACAGTGAAATGTTATACACTAAGTGGCCACTTTATTATGACCACCTGACAGTTTTAAGCAAATGAGCTATGGGTGCACGCTGTTGCCGCCAGAGGGCGAGACTAGTATAAAAATGGAAATCTTAGTGCTTGCGATAGTAGTAGAAGTGATTTTTGGGTGACGAGATGGGTAAAAATCTCTTGGAGTTCATGCCACGAAGAATCGACCCAGTATTAAAGGCAAAAGGTGCCCAACGAAGTACTGAGGGGTTGGTCATAATAGAGTGGCTACTCATTGTATATTGTCAGTGTCTTGACGTCATAGTGTTCGATATTGTTCATTTGTTGAGTGGTTCTTGATGTCTCCCGCTTAATTTCGAGTGCTGCGTTGTTCTATCTTTGACAAGGACGGCGTTAGGTTGGGTTAGCTGGGGAAGTGATGTTTTTTTTTTTTTTAATCTTGAATTTTCTTTTAATACAAACTGTATTAAATAGTTGTTTCCAAACGTATGGTACAAAAGTAGGAGTGTCATCGTTACAACATTGTTTACGACAATGCTGGATAAACAATGCTTCTGCAAGTAGAGTGGATCTTTTTTCTTTAGTGCGTAATAGAATGAACCCACACCACCTAATGGAATGATGCTTATATTCTATTACGCACCAAAGAAAAAGGATCCACTCTACTTGCAGAAGCATTGTTTATCCAGCATTATCGTAAACAATGTTGTAACGATGACACTCCCACTTTTGTACCATACGTTTGGAAAACAACTATTTAATACAGTTTGTATTAAAAAGAAAATTTAAGATTAAAAAAAGAAAAAACCATCACTCCCCCAGCTAACCCAACCTAATGCCATCCTTGTCAAAGATGGAACAACGTAGCACTCGAAATTAAGAGAGGAGGGATCAAGAACCACTCATCAAATGAACAATATTGAACATTATGACGTCAAGACACTGACAATATATAACATTACACTGCGTATAATGTAAAATGTAGTACACATTTTGAAGATGACAATCCGATATTTGGGGTGAATGTGACAAGGATGATAAGTCAGATAATATCCGAAAACTTGAACACCACTACACCACCCAGAACGACCAAGTCTCAAGTTTCCGATTAAGTTGAATATAACCATCACAGGATTCGCTAATCGAAGCAACCGCCAAACACGTTTAGAGAATCTGGAGGCCAAGAATCCTATCCCGTGATTGCCCGGAGGAGCAGATAAATCATGAATGAAATACGGGATTTCACCATATAATGCAAATTTTGAAGATGACAATCCGATTTTTGGTGTAAATGTGAGAAGGATGATATAAGTCAGATAGCATCAGAAAACTTGAAAATTTTACCTGATGACGCAAAGGCCGCCCTTGTGAAAATCTTGTGTTTCTTATTTTGACTTGTAAATATTTTATCTATTAAAGATTTTAATTATCGTACTTAAGACAGCTAATTATACTCGACTTTTAGCCAGTACGGAGTTAGTTCCACCTCGTCCAACTGATTCACAAACTCATGATTACAATTCACAAACGCTCGCTACTCTCTCGCCCGTGTCTCGCGCCTGCGCGAAGTGAAGGCCGATTGCGTGTTCGCTTTCCTCGGTAGTTCGTTGACCATGCTTCTCATATACCAAGGTAGGTCCGTGCCAAGTTTCACTGAATTACATCCATTAGTTTGCAGGTTATAAGGGAAATGTAGGGGCCGAGAGCGAGTTAAACACCCTGTACTTCTGAATGATTAAAACCCACTCCCGCCGGCCTTGATGGGGAAATGAGACATACATTTCGGAGGTAAGGTCTAAATCAATATTGTCGTTTGCTTTTGGAATGAGTAAGTCGTGGGAGTCCATACGGAATTAAAAGCAGATGTGGTCATCCATTATATAGCGATACGAAGATCAGAATTGGAAACGGGTTTAGTTCGTCACATAATTGGACCCGACACGGACAAATCTGCTTTGAACTATAAATTCGAATATATCATAATCGTCATCATTGCCAATCATTATCAATACTGATGGATGAAAATCTCCCCAAGTTTCTTCAACAACGGACTGTCTTGGGGCAGTCTCCCCACCCATTCATCTCCCTCGTGGTCTTCTTCTGGGTCTTTTCCTGTGCCTTGGAATCCAGTCTAAAATTCGAATATATCATCACCATCATTGTCTATCATTATCAATCTACTGCTGGATGAAGGTCTCCCCAAGTTTCTTCAACGACGAACTGTCTTGGGCCAGACTCCTTCATCCACTCATCTCCCGCGTGGTCTTCTTCTGGGTCTTTTCCTGTCCCTTGGAATCCAGTCTAAAATTCGAATATATCATCACCATCATTGTCTATTATTAACAATCCACTGCTGGATGAAGGTCTCCCCAAGTGTCTTCAACAACGGACTGTCTTGGGCCAGTCTCCTCCATCCACTCATCTCCCGCGTGGTCTTCTTCTGGGTCTTTTCCTGTCCCTTGGAATCCAGTCTCAAATTCGAATATATCATCACCATCATTGTCAATCATTATCAATCCAGTACTGGATGAAGGTCTCCCCAAGTTTCTTCAACAGCGGACTGTCTTTGGCTAGTCGGCTCCATCCACCCATCTCCCACGTGATATTCTGGGTCTTTTACTGTCCCTTGGAATCCAGTCTAAAATTTCGGTAGTTCATCGGTGGTCTGTTCTCCTAGCAATATGTCCAGCCCAATTGCCATTTTAGGGATTTTACTCTAATCGTGATGTCTCCCACACTATTCTCTGCTCTATACCCAAAGGCAGGCTAGTCTTCGTGACACAGACATCATGCCGCTGGGAAGAACAGAGGGACTCAAACGTCATCTTTCTCCTTCTTTGGTTTAATCCTGTTACTGGTGATCAGCGCTCTCTTTTATTCCTTTATTCTCTGCGCCATGCCCCAAGGCATGACGGGGAATGGCTTGTCCCCACGACATGGACATCATATCATTGGATAGAAACTAGTTATTCAAATATTTTTCTTCTTTCTTAGGTTCCGTACTGTTACTAGTGATACGCGCACCCTGGCAATCCTTTATGCTCTGCTCCATGCCCCAAGGCATGATGGTATAACGAAGTAAATTTCTCCGTCATTTTTGGTCTACGCCGGGATTCGAACCCGAGGCCGCTTATTCCGGAACAAGTCGCTCTACCAACTGAGCTACGCAGACGTTTTATTCTGATTCCTATCTGCCTTTATGTCGTGTGCGTCCTGCTGGCAGGTACGTCACATCTCCCCCCCGAAAGAGGGCCGATGGCATGGCCCACGGGTCAGCCGTGACCATGAATCGTTGCAGGCAGCCATCCACTGTAGAACGTGCACTTGAGAACTCCCAGTCAATCTGGTGTGTGGAATGCAACGTCACACACATTTATTTTTCGAAGCGCTGGAGAAGGGATTTCCTGATTTTTCCTATCTCGCGGTGTGGAAATAACATCACACCATTGCGAGATTTTGAACGGTCGGGTCATCCGGATAGTTCGGGCGCCATTATAACGAAGTAAATTTCTCCGTCATTTTTGGTCTACGCCGGGATTCGAACTCGAGGCCGCTTATTCCGGTACAAGTCGCTCTACCAACTGAGCTACGCAGACGTTTTATTCTGATTCCTATCTGCCTTTATGTCGTGTGCGTCCTGCTGGCAGGTACGTCACAATGGGCAAGGGCTAGTTCCTTTGACACAGACATCACGGCACTGGGAAGAAACAACTGACAACTGACTCAAACATCTTCTTTCTTCTTCCTTAAGATTAATCCTCTTACTGGTGACCAGTGCTCTCTTTTACTCTTTTAGTCTCTGCTTCATGCTCCAAGGCATAATGGGGAATGACTTGTTCCCATGGCACGGACATCATATCACTGGTAGAAACTAATGACTCTTATATTTATCTCTTTTCTTAGGTTTAATCATGTTATTGGTGATAAGCGCTCTCTTTTAGTCCTTTATTCTCTGCTACATGCCCCAAGACATGATGGGTAACGGCTTATCCCCATGACACAGACATCGTGGCACTGGGAAGAAAAATGTTACTCAAATATCATCTTTCTTCTTAGATTTAATTCTCTTACTGGTGATAACCGCTCCATTTTAGTCCTTTATTCTCTGCTCCATGCTCCAAGGCATGATGGGTAAGGGCTAAACCCCCTGACACAAACATCTTGGCACTGGGAAGAAAAATGTTACTCAAACATAATCTTTTTTCTTAGATTTAATCCTCTTACTGGTGATAACCGCTCCATTTTAGTCCTTTATTCTCTGCTCCATGCCCCAAGGCATGATGGGTAAGGGCTACACCCCCTGACACAAACATCTTGGCACTGGGGAGAAAAATGTTACTCAAACATCATCACTCTTCTTAGGTTTAACCCCGTTACTGGCGATAACCGCTCCATTTTAGCCCTTTATTCTCTGCTCCATGCCCAGGATGGGTAAGGGGTAAACCCCCCTGACACAGACATCATGGCACTGGGAAGGAAAATGTTACTCAAATATCATCTTTCTTCTTAGGTTTAATCCCGTTACTGACAATAAGCGCTCCCTTTTAGTCCTTTATTCTCTGCTGCATGCCCCAAGGCATTATGGGTAAGGATTAGTCCCACTGACACAGACATCATGGCACTGGGAAGAAAAATGTTACTTAAACATAATCTTTCTTCTTATGTGTTTCATCCTGTTACTGGTGATAAGCGCTCCCTTTTAGTCCGTTATTCTTTGTTCCATGCCCCAAGGCATGATGGGTAACGGCTAGACCCCCTAACACAAACAGCATGCCTCTGGAAAGAAAAAAGGGACTCACACATCTCTTTCCTTTCTTTGGTTCGTCACAATTGTTACATCCTTTCAACAGGTAATCAGTCAGCAAAGATTGGTGCCAATTTCCCCCTAAATAACCATTTTGAAGGCTAAGGGGAAACAACGTTTTCTGATGCCCACTCTTGTTCCAGCCGGTTAAATGGTTAATTAAGGCACTAAATTTTGAATTTGGATATTTATCATATAGTCGGCAATCTGCCTTCCTGCCTGGCATTTATTTATTTTTAATATTTTTTATATCGGAATTGCTACTGTGCCAGGCTTCCGTTCATCTTACACTTTTTCTTTGTGGTCTATTCTTAGCAGTTAGGCAGGGAGCTAGAAGTGGAAAGAAACATAGGTTCCGATTCCTTGACTTCTGTCTGCTTGTAGGCGAATCTCGCTTTCTGGAGCAGTTCCCGACATTGAGGCAGTGCCTGTTGACTGTTTGTAGCTGTCAAATAAAGACACTGCTGCGAAGAGCTGAAGATAAATTATTTACCGCTTGTTGTGGAAAGGCACGCACGTTTCTGTGTTGTTGTTTTTTTAAAAAAGTTTGTCTATGAAAAATCCTTGGTTAGTAAATGTACGAGTTTTTATTGTTGCTGTCAGCTACGAGATGGCTGACGAAAGTTTACGCAGCGGTCATTAAAACAAAATGTGTTTGAAACATACACTCCAGAGAAAGTGTTTACACAACAAAAATAAAACCCCATTTCGTTTCATTTATTGCATTTTAGTTGTTACAGACATGGTATTACATAATCATACATATATAACACAAATAATATATTTTTGTAACAACAGGGAATGAGGAAGGAAAAGGCCTGATAGGCCTGACGTGCTCTCTTCTCCCAAAGCATCAACATTTTCATGAAAATAAAAAAATTCAAAAAAACATAAACAAGTCCACACAATATCAAATACAGCTAGGGTGGTACTATCAATTAATAAAGGTAATAATACTTTATGAGCTTTTGGTCAGTAAGAAATACCTGAGTTTTCCTTTAAATATGTTAATATTATTAAGTGATATAATATCAGTAGGAAATGTATTCCATAATGCAGGACCAGTATAATTAACAAATAATCTAAATCGTTCTGTTAGTGGAAACATGGGGATTAGTGTTGTTTTTTGTCTCGTGGAATAATCATGACTGTGAGTACTTATTGTAATTAAATCTTGATAATAACCATTTTTAATTCTCAAAAACATTAGTTTACCTATACTATAGATATGCAATTGTTGAATAGTTAGTATATTAAAATCGTTTGGACTGAGTCTAGCCTGAAAGACTGTATTTGAAAATTGAGTATTTTGTAGTTTAAATTGTAGTAGTCTTATGAATCTATTTTGTAACGACTGAAGTTTTTTCATATTGTATAAGGTAGTCGATTCCCATACAGATATACAGTAGATCAGATGAGACTAAATTAAAGTATAGTATAATAAAATCATTAATTTTGGGGTTAAATTGGCCACTGCACTACTAATAACCCCTATATTTCTTGAGATCTTATTAGAAAGGTAGTCAATATGTGAATTCGACTTTAAATCGTGCTGAATAATGATACCAAGATAGTTATGACTTTGAACCACTTCTATAGATGATCCAAGTAAATTAATATTCTGAATTAAGGAGGTGGGGGTTGACGTACTTTAAAAAATACCATTACCATTTAATGAGCGAATATTTAGGAAAGATGAAGCAAAACGTATGTATGCGTTCGAAATGCTCTGTGGCGTGTATTTCTACTTAACCTTTCTTTTGATTTCCTGTTTTTTTTTTGTTTTTTTTTTTTGCTAATTTTCTTATTTCTTAGTTTAAAATTTTCTCGCTGAACGGTCATTATCTCTCCGAACAGCTTGTACAGTTTGGCAACGCTGACAGTGAGTCAATTATGTGACGTATACCTCTATTTAACTCTCCTTTTGAGTTCCTGTTATGTTATGCAAATTACGTTACTTCTTGGTAAAACATTTTCTCACTGAAAAGCACATTACTTCCCCGAACAGCGTGTACATTTTGGCAACGCTTACAGCGAGTCGATGATGTGATGTAACTCTATTTGACCTTCTTTTCGATTTTCTGTTTTCTCATGTGAATTTCGTTACTTTTTGGTAAAACATTTTCTCACTTAACGGCATATTACTTCCTCAAACAGGTTGTACATTTCGGCAAAGCTGACAGTGAGTCGATGATGTGATGTATACCTCTATTTAATCTTCCTCTTGAGTTTCTGTCTTCTTATATAAATTTTGTTACTTCTTGGCTAAACATACGGCCTATTACTTCCCCGAACAGCTTGTACACGTTGGTAATGCTGACAGTGAGTCGATGATGTAACGTATACCTCTATTTAACCTTCCTTTTGAGCTTCAGTTTTCTTACGTAAATTTCGTTGTTTTTTGGTTAGACATTTTCTCACTTAACGACACGTTACTTCCCCGAACATCTTGTACATTTTTGCAACACTGACAGTGAGTCACGAAAAATAAATAAAACGACGCTGAATAAAACGGTGGAAAGAAAGACAGAGAGAGAGAGAGAGAGAGAGAGAGAGAGAGAGAGAGAGAGAGAGAGAGAGAGAGAGAGAGAATATAAAGATATTGTTAGAATAGCGAAAGAGGTTAAAATTTGATATAGATTTATCTAAATCGACGAATGTGTTGCAACTATCTGATGAAGATATATATGTTTTCGTGTTTCGTTTGGAGGTTAAACGACCGCCGTGAGCAACTCTATAGCCTATAATAAGTCTCTCGTCCTTAATTTAGTGCCACTGGTTCCAGGAAGGGAAGAGAGGCAAATACAACATCCATGCCTCATCGGGATTCGAACCCTGAGCCCACTCAGCCGAATGGTCAGAGGCCAGTAGTTAGACCACTACACCACTGGCGTTTCATATTGTATTTATATGTTGATAAAAGAGCTTGTTATGAAGTGCGTGCGGTACGACTTGATGATTGCAGTCCAATCGCGATCTAACATTTCCCAGATGTAGCCATTTCCATTTTGAAATTTCCAGTTTTCTTCCTATATGATGGTAAACAATTACTGCATCTAACGTTTTAATGTTAAGGTTTTCCAGCATCTAACGTTTCTATTTGCCAGTCCCAGAACTTTCTCTACTCCGAATATCGAGTTTTTTGCTTTGCATTTTGGACCAACATGATTTAAACAATTAAGGCCACAGTGCATTTCCTGTTTCCTCTTCGGTACATCATAGGGTAGAAGAACAACACTGTGGACTGTGACACCAATATTCAAACAAGTTGCGTAGCAAGCTTAGACGAAAATTGTGATGATGCCGTTGCAGATGATGAATACAAGGCAGATGCTAGTGAGGAAAATGAGCATCTTTGATTCAGGGAAGCACTCAAAGGTTTATAAAATTTAAAAATGTATTTCACCTCATTTGATGTGGTGAGGGTTCGATTGAGTAGAATTGAAAAGGAACTGCTTTCATTTGGACGTTATCAAGCAACCATCACAGACTTTTTCAAACGTTACTGCAGAAGAACTCCTCTTAGCAACGTAGTCGGATGCCTTTGTACGTATTTACACAAATTACACTGAAGTGCCAAAAGTCATGGAATACGTATCTAGTATCGTGTAGGACCTCCTCTAGCCCGGAGAAGTGCAGCAACTCGACGTGGCACCGATTCTACAAGTGGCCGGAAGACTTCTGGAGAGATGTTGAGCCATGCCGTCTGAATAGATCAGACTTAATACACTGAAGTGCCAAAAGTCATGGGATACGTACCTAGTATCGTGTAGGACCTCCCCTAGCCCGGCGAAGTGCAGCAACTCGACGTGGCATCGATTCCACAAGTGGCCGGAAGACTTCTGGAGAGATGTTGAGCCATGCCGTCTGAATAGATCAGACTAATACTCTGAAGAGCCAAACGTCATGGGATACGTACCTATTATCGTGTAGGACCTCCTCTAGCCCGGCGAAGTGCAGCAACTCGACGTGGCATCTATTCCACAAGTGGCCGGAGGACTTTTCGAGAGATGTTGAGCCATGCCGTCTGAATAGATCAGACTAATACACTGAAGTTCCAAAAGTCATGGGATACGTACCTAGTATCGTGTAGGACCTCCTCTAGCCCGGCGAAGTGCAGCAACTTGACGTGGCATCAATTCCACAAGTGGCCGGAAGACTTCTGGAGAGATGTTGAGCCATGCCGTCTGAATAGATCAGACTAAGGCACTGAAGTTCCAAAAGTCATGGGATACGTACCTAGTATCGCGTAGGACCTCCTCTAGCCCGGCGAAGTGCAGCAACTCGACGTGGCATCTATTCCACAAATGGCCGGAAGACGTCTGGAGAGATGTTGAGCCATGCCGTCTGAATAGATCAGACTAATACACTGAAGTTCCAAAAGTCATGGGATACATACCTACTATCGTGTAGGACCTCCTCTAGCCCGGCGAAGTGCAGCAACTCGACGTGGCATCGATTCCACAAGTGGCCGGAAGACTTCTGGAGAGATGTTGAGCCATGCCGTCTGAATAGATCAGACTAATACACTGAAGTGCCAAAAGTCATGGGATACGTACCTAGTATCGTGTAGGACCTCCTCTAGCCCGGCGAAGTGCAGCAACTTGACGTGGCATCAATTCCACAAGTGGCCGGAAGACTTCTGGAGAGATGTTGAGCCATGCCGTCTGAATAGATCAGACTAAGACACTGAAGTGCCAAAAGTCATGGGATACGTACCTAGTATCGTGTAGGACCTCCTCTAGCCCGGCGAAGTGCAGCAACTTGACGTGGCATCAATTCCACAAGTGGCCGGAAGACTTCTGGAGAGATGTTGAGCCATGCCGTCTGAATATCAGAAACAATTTTGGAACGATTTATCAAATTTGTAAAAAGTTATGGTTATCCGTTTTCGGGACAAGGGTGGCAGTATTTCTGAAACAGCGCCGTTCGTGAACTGTTCACGTGCTGCTGTGGTTAAAGTGTACTGTGATTGGAGAGATGGCATCATTGCGAATAAGCAATTTGGAAACTGCGGAGCTCTATGTACCATTGGTGTAAGAAGTGAACGTCGGCTTCGAAGATGCGTGAGGGCCGACCGACACGCTACAGTGGAGCAACTCACTGGTCGAATGAACCAGGGTGCTACCGGAAGTGTGTCTAAAACGACAATTCAGCGAACCCTGCTGCGTATGGGCTCCGATGCAGACGGGTGGTCACTGCACTTATGCTAACGAAGGTGCGTCCGTAGAAAAGGCTTACATTTGCATGGCAGTACCGGAATTGGACCTCTCCTGATCGGCAAAGGATTGCCTTCTCCGGTGAGTCACGTTTTCTGCTTCATCGAACGGATGGACGTTGGCGTATGAGGCGAGAAACATCGGAGAACAAACACTCTTCAACCATTGCTGGAAGAACACAAGCTGGTCGAGGCAGCGTTATGATCTGGGGAATGCGTTCGTGGCATTCACTGTGTCCACTCATACCTGTGGAAGGCACCATGGAGCGAACTCGTTATGAATCCATCCTTTCAGACCACGTACACCCATGCATGCTGATTGTATTCTCTGGGGCAGATAGGGTCTTCCAGCACGACAATGCAACGTGTCACACAGCTACGAAATGTCCAAGAGTGGTTGAAAGAGCGCGATGAAGACTTCGAAGTACTTCCCTGGCCCCTTAATTCCCCAGACGTAAACACAGTTGAGCATCTGTGGGACCACCTCGATCGTGTTGTTAGCTCTATGGATCCTCCACCAAGCACCCTCCCGAAGATATCAGATGCACTTCAGTCAGCATGGCTCCACATACCTGTGAACACCTTCCAGCACCTTATGAGTCACTTCCAGCTCGTCTAGCTGCTGTCCGCGCTGCACACTGCGGTTACTCTGGATAGTGGTCACAATAATGTGACTCTACAGTATATATAGGGCAAAAGGTCTCTCCGCAGTGGGTATCTTAGGTTATATGGAAATTAAACAAATGTGTTATAGGAACGTATAATTCACTCACTTACAGGAAGTTTTGAAACTGTCGTCCTTCATTTGCAAGACAACTGTTTTACACGTTTTCCAACACATCTACCTGAGTCAAAAAAGTCCTCCCTCCGCAGTTCCACCTAATTTTGATGGCACTGCAGTCAAAAATTTTAAATTAAGTAACTTGTTGTGTGTTTAGTTTCAGTTTGAGCTGTTTTCTTTATAACATAGCAAGCTTCAGAATAAGTTTCACAGCAACACCAAGTTTCCTAAGTTTATGGTGAGTTGAAAGTTCCAAAATGTGGATGTTGTTTTTATCATTGCCTCTTAGAAGGAAGAGACACTTTTCCTTCTGAAGACGCTCTTCCTTCATATTGCGCGATAAATCATTTTTCAGTCCGGGGGCACAAGTATCGAGCACGAAATTAAACACTGCGCATGTTTCTTTGAAAAGAAATAATTTTTTTTTGCTTTCCAAAAACATATTAGTAAAATCATGCAATGCATTGATTATGATAGGCTTTCTTACATACAAGAAATCATTACTCAAATTATGAGGATAATGGCTGTGGAATAAATCTCGCTCCTGTGTCCTGTCCTTTGACTCCATTTCGATGATATTAAACGGAACTAGTTTAGTACATCTCCGGAACAACATGATAAAGTTTTGTCGCAATCGAAGCATTTTTACGTAAGTTATGACGCATAAGAGCAATGGAATGGATCCCGCTCCTATGTCCCGACCTTTGACCCTATTTCACCCATTTTCAATAAGATACGTCCCGAGGTGGTCCCCTACCACATACTAAAACTTCATCGAATTCGAACCATTTTTACGCAAGTTATGACGCATAAGGGCAACGGAATGGATACCGCTCCTATGTCCTGACCTTTAACCCCATTTCGATTATATTAAACGGAACCAGTTTAGTACATCTGCCAAACAATATGATAAAGTTTTGTGGCAATCGAAGCATTTTTACGCAATTTATGACGCATAAGAGCAATATAATGGATCCCGCTGCTATGTCTCGACCTTTGACTCCATTTCACCTATTTTCGATAAGATGCGTCCCCAGGTGGTCCCCTACCACATACTAAAATTTCATCGAAATCGAACCGCTTTTACGCGAGTTATCGTGCGGACGGACGGAAGGACAAACCTGGAGCATATACGCCCATTCAACCTACGGTTGGAAAGCGTTAATAAAACGGGAACCAAACCAAGTCGAAATCGGGTGAGGAACGCCTTGGCCCGACCCGTTGACCCGTGACCCGCTTCTATCTCCGACTCGGGCCCGAACCAGCACTTAGATCACTACACCACCTGAGCGTCACGGAAAAGTTATTTTATTATGAGATCCTTGAGGTGGGGGGGGGGCGCTTTATCCCTCCTAAAATGGTCAAGCGACGCCCCAAGAGGTATCAACCTCTAATGATTAAACCACGATAAACGATTTCAGCTTATAAGTATAAATCGCTTTCCAGCTGAACGGTGTGCTGCCTGTAAGGAGAATTGGAGCAGGTGTTTTCTTCTTCGATGCCTTCTAAGCTCTTGTGTGAGAAAGTTCTTTTCATCGCCTTCTGAAATAGGGCGATCGAATCGAACAGCTGTATTACTCTCATTCGTTTCTGCGTTTTGTTTAATATCAATAGATAATATTCTTTTTTCTTTAATGCGTCACCATTTCGATCGGATCATAGACATTCAGCGTTTTCTTCATTGTGCTGCTCCATTACTCCACGAAGTATTATTATTTTTCCAAATGCGCTCTGTTTTGACGTTGTGCATATTCCTTATGCGTACGTCAAAGGAGCCAAAGAAAAGACATGTCATGCGTGGCTAAGGTGTGAGCAGAATGAAGGGGAAGCAAGAAAGAAAGCAGTAAAAAGAAAATGTAGGGTAATTGCTTACAGTGAATGACACCGTTCCTTTTATTTACTCTTGTTATTCGTAGTGCTGCTTCTATCGGCTGCGCAAAGTATAAAAAAAAAAAAACACTGTAAGGAAGACAACACCAATCGCTTTATAACTTTCTTTTGTTTGAGAACTCACACACGTTTGTCCAAAAATAAATATAAGAACATTTGAGTTATGCTATAAGTTGCGTTTCTTTTCCCCACACGTGTGAAGTCACAGAATAAGCCGTCTGATGCACGATTTTTCAGATAAAACCACTCTTTAATAATTAAAAATGATGTTAAAAACACATTAAAAAGGGACGAGGTCCTTCGGTGACCGTGTCGGTCTGTTCATCAGATCATTCACATTGGGCAATGGAAATGAAAAGTTGGTTGACTTAAATACAGAATGAAGATGTCATAATACAAGTACACTACCCATGTCAAAGAATCGTATTTACATAAAGTGGATACATCCATTAAAGTTCTGAACAACTTGAAGTTATGGTTCCGGTTTTGAAAGAAATTTCCAAGGGAGAGATATGTGAACAGGTGTGTTACAATGACGACATACCTGTTCACATACCTGTCACGTGTGTTTTAAAGATTTACTTATTGCCCACGGTTTCGCTCGCGTGGAAGATATCACTGCAAAATAGGGCTATGGTAACACAAATAATCCGATTCATCCATAAACTGTAGTTGAATTTAATAGCAGCCGATGGAGGTAATTGGCTGAAAGATTAAATGGCCGGCAGTTAGTTTTTCACGCGAAAGAAAATTATAATTAATTTTTACATAAATTTAAGAACATAGTTTTCATTTCACTTTTTGAAAATAACTCACAATGCCTCTGCATATACAACATTCTTTTGTCTCGTGTCCAGTCGTTATCAAAATAAATTGATTGTCTGAACTGCCGGTTCTCGATAAGCCGACGTATGAGAAACATTCTTGACGCAAATCCAATCCCACGCTTTAAAGTTTGACCCTGGGATTTATTCACTGGCTCTCTCCCTTCCCTGGAACCAGTGACCCTTAATTAGAGACGGGCGACTGCTTATAGCCCATTGAGTTGCTCACGGTGCTCGTTAAACCTCCAATCAAAAAAAAAAAAAAGAAAAAAGGAAAATTTAATAGGAAACTGTAATCTTTTGAACGTGAAAGACAGGTCAGTCAGAATTATCGCGATCCTGGGTATATGTACCATTTGTCCAGTTGCTGGTGTAGTTTGTATAATGGCTTCAACAATATTATTACGCAGCACTTTTTACCTATAATCTTGTACAATTGTACAGGTTTGGAGGATTCAGGTTCCGTAATAACATTATAGGAATATCAACTTTCAATTCTAGACAATGCGGTGAAGTCCTTAGGGATTTAAAGAATTAAAAAATTCATATGGATAATGCACTGTATCTTCCAAGTTAACGAGTATCGATCAATGTGTAAATTCTGTATTTGCCAGACAGTTTTTGCAAAATACACTGCTGGCCAACCAAAATGCAACACCAAGAAGGACACGAGATAGCAAAGCCAGATTTACTGGACACATAACAACACATATAAAGATGAAACGATTGAGCTTACAGGCCCGTGCGACTTGCGGAACACGTAGACATCAATAGTTCGTGTGGCCCCCATGGCTGGCAATAACGGCCGCTACACACCGCGGCATCGAACGAAAGAGGCTTTGGATGTGGGCTTGGGGAATGTCGGTTTGGGCTGCTATCACACGTTGCCACAGTTCATCAGGCGTAGCCGCGGGTGATGCTTGCCGGGCCACTCGGTTGCCGATCAGCGACCAGACGTCTTCGATGGGCGACATATCGGGAGAACAGGCGGGCCACGGCAGCAGTGACACCTGGTGGGCCGTGAAGAACTGTTGCACGATGCGTGCCACGTGCGCGCGTGCATTGTCCTGTTGAAACGCGGCCGCTGTCAGGTCCTGCAGGTAAGGGTGGACGACAGGCTCCAAAACGTCGGAGATATAGCGGTGGCTGTTGAGTGTACCGGCGATGCGTACCAGAGGGGTGCGGGTGTCATATCCAATTGCGCCCCAAACCATAACGCCAGGTGACGAACCGGTATGGCGATGCATAATGCAGGCGTCATACAGTCTCTCGCCGCGGTGCCGCCACACGCGGATCCGTCCATCGTGGTGTTGCAGGCAGAAGCGTGATTCGTCGGAGAAGACAATGTCGTACTATTCCGTAGTCCAGGTGTGGCGTTCAACGGCCCACTGCCGCCGCACTCGCCGGTGGTGTAACGTCAATGGTAATCGGAGCAATGGGCGCCGTGCGAAAAGTCCCCGCTCCTGCAGACGACATCGAACGGTACGTGCTGACACAAGTTGTTGTGCAACACACCCTAATTCCTGCGCTAACGTTCGGGATGTGGCGGTATGAGCCGTCAATGCCCGACGCACAACATGCCGGTCCTCTCGTTCGGTGGTGTGCCGTGGTAGCGGCAATCGCTCACCTTCGGTCCGTCCGTCCCTCCTGCACCCACCGAATCCATACTCGCCTCACTGTGGCTGGATGTCGTCCCACACGGGCGCCGATGTCTCGGTACGATAAACCGCTGTCGCGATAAGCCACTATTCGTCCTCTGTCGAACTCAAAAACGTGCTGGAATGACTGCCGTATTCTGCGACGAGGCATCAAGAAGCTTCCCACGCACAGGTCCGGCAGCACAACACACTTCCACTACTTACACCCCGCCTTATGTGCACCCTTCTTATAGTGCTTCTCGGTGGCGTTCGGGGCGCACATGATTTGCATATGCCCTGCAATGCTAATAGTTTGCATGTCCTCTCGAGGGCGACGCGTGCTGCGAATTCCAGGCCGATCAGATGCTTCCTTCTTGGTGTTGCATTTTTGGTGGCCAGCAGTGTAACATTGTTCATTTCATCAACAGATGCATTCTTGGAGACACGATAGCTCGTTCAAACATCCAGTTGTGACTTTCTTGGAGCAAATTTTATACAGTAGGATAAATTTTCTCTACTAATTCATTAAAAGATCTTACAATGTTTTCCAATTTACTATGTACTGAAATCAAACCGTCCTGATTAGGTACCTTATTGCCATCACCGACACGTACTAAGTAGAAAATTGAGTATCTCCGCCTCCTAAATGCGCCCTCATATTTGTTCGTAAATGGAGCGTTTCAATAATATTTCACATTACTAAAAAAAAAAATTCCGTGTATTATCGCGAACTACTTTCTTTCACGTTGGGTGTGATCAGGTTGTATGTAAACAAAGCGGAACGGTACACGGGAAATCGGGAACTACTTGAAAGCAATTTGATTCGGTAGTACAGCCAAAAATAATAGAAAATAATAAAAATAATAAGAAATAAACGAAATAGCCTGTGTCCACCGGAAAAAAATAAGTTTCCAAAAGGGGAAAAATTATCCAAATCGGTTCAGTAGTTTTCGAGATTACCTCAAACACACAAACAAGCTTTCTCTCTTTATACACAGTCGTGTCACATTATTGTGACCACCTGCTACTTTTGACCTCAACTGCGCGTAGCTACTAAAAGAAGGCACGTGTTGTGAGCTGGCTTGAAGGGTATGTATGATGTGCTGTGGGCATTCTTAAAACATACCACTCGTTTTTGTCATAGATAAAAGGAGCGATTTATCAGATTTGCAAAAAGGTATGATTATCGGCTTTCGAGCCAAGGGTGGTAGTATTTCTGAAACAGAGCAATTTGTGAACTGTTCGCGTGCTGCTGTGGTTAAAGTGTATCGTGATTGGAGAAATGGCACCATTGCGAATAAGCGAAGTGGAAACTGCGGAGCACCACGTGCCATTGATGTGAGAGGTTAACGTCGGCTTCGAAGGTGCGTGAGGGCCGATCGACACGCTACAGTGGAGCAACTCGATGGCTGAATGAACTAGGGGGCTACGGGAAGTGTGTCTAAAACGACAGTTCAGCGAACTCTGCTGCGTATGGGGCTCCGATGCAGACGGATGGTCACTGCACCTATGCTAACGAAGGTGCATCGGCAGAAAAGGCTCTTATATTTGCATGGCAGTACCGGTATTGGACCTCTCCTGATTGGCAAAGGATTGCCTTCTCCGATGAATCACGTTTTCTGCTTTATCGAACGGATGGACGTTGGCGTATAAGCAACATCGGAGAAGAAACACTCTTCAACCATTGCTGGAAGAACACAAGCTGGTGGGGGCAGCGTTATGGTCTGGGGAATATTTTCGTGGCATTCCCTGGGTCCACTCATACCTGTGGAAGGCACTATGGACCGAATTCGTTATGAATCCATCCTTGCAGACCACGTACACCCATACATGCTGATTGTCTTCCCTGGAGCGTATGGGATCTTCCAGCACGACAATGCGACGTGTCAAACAGCTAGAAATGTCCGAGAGTGGTTGGAAGAGCATGATGAAGACTTCAAAGTACCTCCCTGGTCTCCTAATTCCCCAGACTTCAACCGAATTGAGCATCTGTGGGGCCACCTCGATCGTGTTGTTCGCTCTATGGATCCCCCAACTCGCACACTTCAGCAGCTGTCATATGCACTGCAGTCAGCATTGCTGCACATACCTGTGAACACCTTCCAGCACCTTTCACTCCCAGCCCGTCTAGCTGCTCTCCGCGCTCCACACGGCAGCTACTCTGGATATTAGCTGGTGGTCACAATAATGTGAATCGACCGTGCATGTTAGTATATATATAAATGCTATTATTCACGGGAATCAGTGGCGAATCTAGAAATTTTTGACATGGGATCTCCGGATATTTTTTTAATGTTATTACTCCCAGGAATCAGTGGCAGATCCAGAAATATTTGACAGGGGATTCCCGGATATTTTAATAATACTTCGTAGGTCATTTCAAAAGTTTTGCACACTGCGCAGGCGCTGCCTGTATAGGATGATGCAATCGCTCCAATCGTTGCGCCAGTTGTGAGTCAGTATAGAAAGTTATGTCTGACGTCCAGCGCAGGTCCTCGTGACCCAAGGGCAGGGTCAGACTCGGGCTTTTCAGGCCGGGCGGCACCCAGACCCGTGCAGTCCTCTAAGTTTTGTGCAACGCAGCAATACAAGAACATTTCCCAATTATTCAGTTAACCAACTAAATTAAAACTACCATGTTTTTGGTCCTGTTGTTACAAATTTCAGCTGGCACTCCCGACTTACGTAAATATAAACTGCATAAACTGAAGAGCAATTGAATTAGAGACACCTATCTAGTAACGTGTAGCACCACCTTTCGCCCTGATGACGGCGGCGATTCGTGTCGGCATGGACTCGACAAGACACCGGAAGGGTTGGGAAGCCATACGGATCCACGACCCTTGCACAAACTCCCACAGTTAACGAAGATTTGATGGAGGGGGTCAGAGCCTCGAACATCTCTCTCGACGGCATCCCAGATGTGCTCGATGGGATTGAGGTCAGGTGACCTAACTGGCCAAGGAAGCGAGGTCACGTCGGAGGAGTGTTCATCCAACCATTCGGATACAATTCGGGACCTGCATTGTCTTGTTGCAGGATGAGGTACCCAGTGGGATGTTGAAGACGCACAAACAGAAACAAATGGTCGTCCAGGATATCCCGGTAACGTTGACCTGTGAGGGACGATGTCACACGTACCAGGGATCCCATTTCAGTCCACGTAAACGGTCCCCAGATGAGAATGCCACCCCCACCAGCTTGAAGAGTGCCCTGCTGGCAAGAAGGATCCATCGCTTCATGTGGTTTCCGCCGTACTCGTATCCTGCCATCCGCATGTACCAACGTGAATCTCGACTCATCAGTCCAGGCAACATTTTTTCCACATGTCTAGGGTCCAGTGGCGATATTCCCGCGCCCATGCTAATCTTTGCACCCTGTGATGTGCGGTCAGCAGCGGTACCGTCGTGGGACGATGGCTTCTGTACTGCATAGCGAGGAGATAGTTCTGGATGGTGTGGCTGCCTACACGTTTTTGTGCACCAGCGTTAAATTGCCGAGTGATTTCTTGCACGGTGGCCCGTCTATCCGCTGTTACAATGCGAGCTAGCCGACGTTGACCCAGCTCATCCACACGCTGTTGTGCACGGCAGTTGGCCCTTGCAGGGATGGTTTTACCGGATTCGATGTACTCACGGTGCACCCGTGACACAGTGGCCCGTGAAAATCCCAGTGCCTGCACGACTTCCGAGATGGAGTGACCCATTCGTCGGGCCCCGACGATTTGCCCACGATCAAATGCGCTTAGATCCTTCGTCTTACCCATACCGCGTCCTAATCTTACTGATTCCCATCGCATCACTCCTTATATTGTCGGATCCGCTGCATACGTCATGTCGTTTCTATTTACAGGACCGCCCACTGTGCCACATTTGCATAACGCCAGCTGTCTCTAATTCAATTGCTCTTCAGTGTATATCGGAGGAAATTACATATAATGACAATAATAACGATAATTGTGCTGTGTTTCCTATGATATGATATTTCTAATGTCGTGGCGTCATAGTTTTTCTTAGCAAAACACTTTGAAAGGCATTCAAGTGTATGTTTTTTCTTACGTAGCACTAGAAGGTTAAAAGGCGGTGGCAGTCATACGTGGACATAAACACGACAGCTCATAACAAAACCTCAGTAACTTAACGCAGTAGCAGAACCTGATTTGACAGCCGAAGACTGCGAAATAAAATTAAAATGGAAGACAGGAAACAGGCTCCCAGCTTCCTTAACGGAGGAATGACACAGTGTCAATTATTCAATATGTTAATTATATTCGATCGTTTGGAGGAAACCCTGAAATCAATCCCATTAGGAATTGCTAGCAGCGACAAATCTTCATATCTTTTCACGTCATAGACTTCGGATTGCGTGCGTTGTGAGTGATTCTAATTAAATTCTCATTGACGTCATCGATGTTTATGATGAATGTTCTTTCTCATCTATTTTTCTGTTCGCCGAAGTTTTTTACTGTTTCCCTTAAAGGAAATCTCACGTGTAGCTGCATTACTCATATTTTCTATAATTCCTGCTTAACGTTTCCTTACTACCCTTGAATACCCTAGAACCCGCTTTAAAATCCGTGTGCTTTTTATTGCCGTAGTGAGATTAGATTTGAATCATTTAAGAATTGCGCATATTCAGTTGCGTAACAACACGGGGTGTTCAGAAAGTAACGTCTCCATATTTATATACAGAGATGGGACAGAATAATGTGAACACCAAGCTCTGAGACGTGACTTTTAATGCAGCTGTATACGTAGCAATACCCAAAGACATCCACCACCTTTTGTGGGTATCGTTTCACTTGATCGAAAGATTTGACCGAAAATCAGTTCTCCTAAAATCACTTTATCGAAAAGTACATTTCGCCGAAGGGTCGCTTGACCGAAAACTTCATTTCACCGAAAGGTCACTTTACCTAAAAGTTCATTTCATCGAAAGGTCATTTGATCGAAAAATTCATTTCACCGAAGAATTTCTTCACCTAAAAATTCATTATATCGAAAGATCATTTCACCGAATGGTCAGTTTATCAGAATTTTGTTGTTAGAGATCTGTTAGAGTATGGTGCGGGTTTTTGAAAAACTGGTCACCTAAACGTTTTGGGAGTGAATAAAAAACTGCACTTTTAATTTCCATAAAACACCTCTCCATAACTAGGTTTTTCGAAATATAACATTAATTATAAGGCCTAGAACTGGGCCTTTTTATCAAATTTCAATTTTCCGAGCTCATGTTTATGAGGGTTTCATAGCAAGTCAAGAAAATAATGTTCCATCTTTTACTCAACCACAAATCATTAATTTTTTGACCGTAGGGGCCATTTTTTACATATTTTAATCCTATTCATATTCATAAGTGTTACATAATATTTAAAGTAAAATATGTTGCACTCTTGCTCAAACCTAAAACATTAATTTTAAGACCTTAGGCCTAGATCTGGGAAATTTTAATGTTCATAAGGTTTTTATGTAAACCTTATGAACATAGCACTCACGATTAAAATTTGCTGAAAAGGCCTAAGGCGAGGCCTAGGGACCTAAAATTGATTCTTTTTGTCTGAATAAATGTGGAACATTATTAATGTGACTTTTTATGTAAACCTTATGAACATGATGAGCACGCACGATTAAAATTCGCTAAAAAGGCCTAATCCGAGGCCTAGGGACTAAAAATTAATTATTTTTGTCTTAAAACTAAATCTTTGCGCTCTTTGTGACACGTAGAAATCAAAACTGCAATTTGAGTATGGTCCCCTAACGTTTCGATGGTCTGTCTTCCGAACTGGCACCATGCTTTAACAGATCCTGTAATGAAATCCAAAGTTTTAAATATACTGACCTATAATGAAGTAAATTTCTCCGTCATTTCTATCCGCGCCAGGATTCGAACCCGGGTCCCCTCATTCCGGAATAAGTTGCTCTACCAATTGAGCTACGCGGACGTTTTATTCTGATTCCTATCTGCCTTTATGTCGTGTGCGTCCTTCTGGCAGGTACGTCACATCTCCTGGTACGTTACATCATCTCCCCCTTATTTTTTATTTTTATTTTATTTTTTTTCGAAGTGCTGGAGAAAGGATTCTCTTATTTTTCCTATCTCGCGGTGTGGAAATAACATCACACCAATGCGAAATTTTGAACGGTCGGGTCATCCGGATAGTTCGGGCGCCATTATACCGAAGTAAATTTCTCCGTCATTTCTATCCGCGCCAGGATTCGAACCCGGGTCCCCTCATTCCGGAATAAGTCACTCTACCAATTGAGCTACGCGGACGTTTTATTCTGATTCCTATCTGCCTTTATGTCGTGTGCGTCCTTTTGGCAGGTACGTCACATCTCCTGGTACGTTACAAACCCTTCGATGAAATGAACTTTTAGGTAAAGAGATCTTTCGGTGAAATGAACTTTTCGACCAAGTGACCATTCGGTGAAATGTACCTTTCGATCAAGTGACCCTTCGGTAAAATGAACGTTTCAATCAAGTGATCCTTCGGTGAAACAATCTTTCCAGTGAAGTGACCTTTGGTGAAGTGATTTTCGGTCAAGTGACCCTTCGGTGAAGTGATTTTCGGTCAAGTGACCCTTCGGTGAAGTGATTTTCGGTCAAGTGAGCCTTCGGTGAAGTGATTTTCGGTCAAGTGACCCTTTGGTGAAGTGATTTTCGGTCTAGTGACCCTTCGGTGAAGTGATTTTCGGTCAAGTGACCCTTCGGTGAAGTGATTTTCGGTCAAGTGACCCTTCGGTGAAATGACTTTCGGTCCAGTGACCCTTCCGTGAAGTGATTTTCGGTCAAGTGACCCTTCGGGGAAGTGACTTTCGGTCAAGTGACCCTTCGTTGAAGTGATTTTCGGTTAAGTGACCCTTCGGTGAAGTGACCCTTCGGTGAAGTGATTCTCGGTCAAGTGACCCTTCGGTGAAGTGATTTTTGGTCAAGTGACCCTTCGGTGAAGTAAACGTCGGAAAAATGAATCAGACCCCTTTTTGATTGTAATAGCGTTGTTCAGAACCTCAAGGTCCTGTTTAAGTGCATTTAAAGTGTCTTGTTGCAAAATTTCTTTTATGGTGATGACGAAATGAACGACCTAACGGACTTCGGAAGAGAGCTAATTGTTGATGGCCGGCTAGTTGGTGCTTCCGTGACAACAGTCGCCACGGTAGTGTGGGTATCGAGAGCTACTGTGTCCAGCGTCATGACAGCATACCGTGTCCGTGGCAAAACCTCGTCTGCGAAACACAAGAGAGGACGGAAAACGACACTGACTGATAGAGACAGGAGAGTATTGAAGAGGACTGTATAACGAAGTAAATTTCTCCGTCATTTTTGGTCCTCGCCGGGAATCGAAACCGATTCCACTTATTCCGGAACAAGTCGCTCTACCAACTGAGCTACGCAGACGTTCGTTCTTGCTGTTTTCTGCCTTTATGTCGTGTGCGTCCTGCGGGGAAGGCACGTCACATCTCCCCCCTCCCCAGAGGGCCGGGGGATGGCCCACGGGTCAGCCGTGACCATGAAATGAATCGTCGTAGGCAGCCATCCGCTGTAGAACGTGCACTTGAGAACTCCCAGTCAATCTGGTGTGTGGAATGCAACATCACACATATTTATTTTTCGAAGCGCTGAAGAAGGGATTCTCTTATTTTTCCTATCTCGCGGTGTAGAAAGAACATCACAGCATTGCGAGATCTTGAACGGCCGGGTCATCCGGGAAGTTCGGGCGCCATTATAACGAAGTAAATTTCTCCTTCATTTTTGGTCCACGCCGGGAATCGAACCCGAGTCCACTTATTCCGGAACAAGTCGCTCTACCAATTGAGCTACGCAGACGTTCGTTCTTGCTGCTATCTGCCTTTATGTCGTGTGCGTCCTGCGGGGCAGGCACGTCATAACTGATAGAGGTCGTTCGAATTGTACATGTTGGTAGAGTAATTCTTTCTCTATACAAAGGCACTACTCAACATAGTCTCCATCACAACCGATGCATTTGCGCCATCGTTGAGCCCGACTCTCGAATCCTGTTTGAAAAAAATCAGATGTGGACTGTTGTACCCACTTCTTCACAGCCACTTTCACCTCGTCTGTGCCCTCAAATCGTTGTTCCCGGAGACTGTCCTTCATTGGACCGAACAAGTGGAAGCCGGAGGGTGCCAGATCTGGGCTGTACGGTGGATGGGGGACCACCGACCAGCCTCATTTGCTGATCGCCTGATTTGTTGCCAAAGATGTGTGTGGTCTCGCATTGTCATAGTGTATGTGGATCCTTTTCATATTCTTGTTCGGTCTCTTCTTCCTTATGGATTCGCTAAGCTTCTTGAGTGTCTCAATGTACCTCTCGCTTAGGTACGGCCACGTTCTAGAAAACCAAGGAGAATGACACCCAAAAAACAGTCACCATGACTTTCGGTGCTGATCGCTGGCTCTTGAAAGTCTTAGGCCTTGGCGAAGAGGTGTAACGCCATTCCATAGACTGATCCTTCGTTTCCGGATCATAAAGGTAAGCCCACGTTTCATCCCCTGTCACCAGATAGGAAAGAAACGTGTCTTCATTGGCTTCAAACGCTTCCAGGAGATTTGACTTTTACTCTTCTCTCCTTCAAATCGGGTTTCAACTGCCGAGGTACTCACTTTGCACACACTTCCACGATCTTCTGTATGGCATTGTGACCATAGTTCAGTTGTGCAACAAGCTCACGGATTGTGACTCATCTCTCCGCACGAATAAATTCATTCACTCGCTGACGATTCGTGTTAGTGGTCGCAGATGATGGTCTCCCACTGCGTGGTTGGTCTTCAATGCTGGTTTCCCCTTCTTTAAACTTCTTCATCCATATGTGCACATTGCTCTTGTCAATGGTGTCATCTCCGTCAACATTCTGTAGCCTTCTGTGAATGCCGGACAGCGCCGCCCTGGTGCCGCAGTGGTCTAAGCGATGGCCTCTGATCATTCGTCCGAAAGGGGTCTGGGTTCGAATCCCGGTGAGGCAGGGATGTTGTGTTTGTCTTACGGCACTGGCTCTCTCCCTTCCCTGGAACCAGTGACTCTAAATTAGGGACGGGTGACTGCTTATAGCCCATTGAGTTGCTCACGGTGGTCGTTAAATCTCCAATAAAAAAATGCCGGACAGCTTATCCATTATTTACCTGCAATGAAGAAGAAGGGTTACTATAAAAGAAGAGTTACTCTACCAACATGTGCAATTTGAACGATCTCTGTCAGCTAATAAAAAAGTTATGCCCACTTTTGCTTTACTTTCGATCTCGTACTTTGTCCATTTGCTAAAGTAACGTGAAAAGATTACTAAATTATGTAAAGTTCGTTTAATGTTACGCAGCTCTTTCGGAGGCTGCGCAACATCTGCGTTGTGTCGTAAGCTGTTTCTGTTGGCAAAAAGCCAAACCCACTGTGTCTCCTCTCCAATCTCTGGTTTGTGTCTTGAAGCTGCAGAGTTATCAGCTAAGTCGTACCTAAAGTGCCCACTAACGCAACATTCCAAAATAATCGCTTCTGTTTGCGTAATACAGTTAGAAATGCCATGTTTGAATTTCTAAGTGTAACTGCCAGTGGCAGATGGAGCGGGGGGCGATTATGGTGACCGCCCCGCTAAACCTTTTTTCCTAATAATTTCCTAATATATAATTTATATTAAATGAAATTTAATATTTTTATTTTTATAATTTTTCCTAATAATTTCCTAAAGCGGATTTTTCTTTATTAAATGACTAGTTGATATACAATTTAAGTACTTACCGTATTTTTCCGTGTATAAGACGATATTTTTTTCCAAAGTTTTTAGACCAAAAAATGGGGGTCGTCTTATACACGGTGGGTAACCGGTTGAGGGAACCCTGTGGTTACCGCGGCGAAGCTGCCAGTACCTCTTATCCCCTCTCTCCACTACGACTTACAAGCAGTTATTCCTGGTGGACTTACAGGTGAGCTACTGCCTCTAAATGTTTCCATCAACAAGGCCTTCAAAGCCCTGATGAAAGAAGAATGGAATAAATGGATGCAAAAAGCAGGTAATAACTTGACACCAACAGAGAGAGTGAAAAAACCTACATTACTGAGGTCTACAACTGGGTCGTAAACTCATGGAATGGAGTCAAGGAAGAGGTGGTTGTGAAGTCCTTCAAGAAATGTGGAATCACCAATGCCATGAATGGAAGTGAGGATGATCTAATATTATATATATAGACAAGTGACTCAGACGATAGCAGTGATGCAGTTGAGGTTGAAAAAAGTGATATATCTGGAATTAATAGTACTGAAGACATATAACGAAGTAAATTTCTCCGTCATTTTTATCCGCGCCGGGGTTCGAACCCGGATCCCCTCATTCCGGAATAAGTCACTCTACCAGTTAAGCTACGCGGACATTTTATTCTGATTCCTATCTGCCTTTATGTCGTGTGCGTCCTTCTGGCAGGTACGTCACATCTCCTGGTACGTTACATCATCTCCCCCTTATTTTTTATTTTTTTCGAAGTGCTGCTCTTATTTTTCCTATCTCGCGGTGTGGAAATAACATCACACCATTGCGAGATTGTGAACGGTCGGGTCATCCGGATAGTTCGGGCGCCATTATAACGAAGTGAATTTCTCCGTCATTTTTGTCCGCGCCGGGGTTCGAACCCGGGTCCCCTCATTCCGGAATAAGTTGCTCTACCAATTAAGCTACGCTGACGTTTTATTCTGATTGCTATCTGCCTTTATGTCGTGTGCGTCCTTCTGGCAGGTACGTCACATCTCCTGGTACGTTACAGACAGTGATGCATAATTTCATAGTTTGTATCTTAAATACAAATTTTGAAGATGACAATCCGATTCTTGGTGTAAATGTGACAAGGATGATAAATCAGATAATATCCGAAAACTTGAATATTTCAAATTAATCGGAAACTCGAGACTTGGTCTTCCTGTTTGGTGTAGTGGTTAGCATACCCGGACGCTATCTGGGAGACGCGGATTCGAGTCCCGCTCCAGGACGATGAAATTTTCATGTTTTCGGATATTATCTGACTAATCATCCTTGTCACATTTACACCAAAAATCGGATTGTCCTCTTCAAATTTGTATTATATGATGTAATCCCGTATTTCATTCATGATTTAGCTGCTCCTCCGGGCAATCACGGATAGGATTCTGACGACTACTTTGTAGGAGAGGAGTGCAAGGCAAAGTCGCTGGCTTGAAGGAAGGGAGTTAAGGAGGGGGTAGGTATTGTGTCTGCGTTTCCCGACGTTAAAATTTGATTTAGAAAAAAACGCCATTTTCCTTTAAATAAATTGTGTTCGAGTACAGTTCTATTTTTCGTATGCAAAAAGACAAAATTTTGAAAAGCAATTTAAGGCAATGCATTCAAAGCAAGAAAAATGTTGAAGGCGACATTCTAGTAACTGTTGTATCTTACACCAGTTGCGTAACTAGTCAGATCCGTGTTTGATGTATGTGTGTCTAGGTGGAGGGGGTGGGGATTACTCTAATTCCTTTGTAGCTGGTAATGGAAAGCATTAAAAATTCGTTTTTTCAGTGTTTCGTAAAAAAAAAAAAAGGAGTTTATATCAAGCTTGCCCCACCAAAAATGATGCTCGCCCATCTTGATTTTGAAGTCTAGCGACGTCCCTGTCTCATTGGGATTCGAACCCAGACTCATCTAAGACGGATGGGTAAAAGCCAGCCAGCATTTACACCACTGATCCACTGGGGCCGTTAATATGTACCAAGAAAGAACACCATAACGTTGTCTCAGTTCTCTCAAAGTTGCAACATGCCGGGCTACGCATAAAAGAATCAAAAGTTTTTTTAAGGTGACAAAAAAAAAAAAAAAAAAAAAAAACGCTCCAGGCCGATGAAATTTTCAAGTTTTCGGATATTATCTGACTTTCCATCCTTGTCACATTTACACCAAAAATCGGATTTTCATCTTCTAAATTTGTATTATATGGTGTAATCCCGTATTTCTTTCATGAAAGAATCAAAGAACCGTATATTTGTGATAATCTGAAATTAAAATTTTAACTTATGTCAGCAAAAAGCGTGTAATGAGTTCCGTATAAACCAGTTAAAAAAGCGTTAGAAATTACCGTAAAATATTGGGATTAACGCAGAATTACGCATAAAAGTGAAAAACGTATAGCTGAGAAAAGTATAAACGAGGTTCCACCGTAATTATTATACTTTATTGCTAAAAAGTATATTTTAATTTTTAGCACTAGCAAATCATGCCCGTTCTCCGAAATCTATAAAATCATTTTTTGAACATAAAATTAAAGAAAGGGAAAAGTAATTAAGGGAAAGAAAAGTAATTTAAAATCCGTAATTGTTTTACGATTTAGAACAGCGTCGTGACGTAAGCATACGGTTTGACGTAAAACGGAGCAGGCTTTGGCGCCCCTTAATTTTAAATCAAAATTTGAAATTTTCAGAGCATTTCAGTGATTCTGACAAAATTTTCTTTCAGCCTAGTAGCATTTTGAAACAGCCAAAATTCAAAAGCCACCGTTTTGAATTTTTTGATTTTCGGACTTTTTTTAGGTGTAGAAAGTGGTAGAAAAATTCAAGCAGACAATGTTTTAAATCGCTATTTTTTTCTTTTCTTCTTTTTGTTTTCGTGCATTTGCAGGTATCCAGACTTAAAGACCTACCAGCATGGCAATTTTTAGATCTCTAGGTTATTTAGAAGTTGTCTAACAATTCGCGAAAAGTTCAAGGAATCAATGTTCCAAAGTCGCCATTTTTTTTTTTTACTTTTTGGTTTTCGAACTTTTCTAGGTATCCGGACTTAAAGACCTATCAGCATGCCAATTTTCAGATCTCTAGGTCATTTAGAAGTGGTCAAACAATTCACGAAAAATTCAAGCTGACAATGAATGTTCCAAAGCCGACTTTTTTTTTTTTTTTTTTTGCTTTTTGCACTGTATCGATTCCAAGATGGCGGCTTGTTTAGAGTTTTTGTTTCGCTCCTGGTGAACTCCCTGTTGGATTTTTGCGGAACTTGTTTCAGTTTCCTTCTATTTTTGTTGAAGGACTTTGCTCCACCGCCATTCCGAAGTTTTCAAGTTTTTTAACTGTCGTTATTTTTTGGAAGGTCGGACTTCTGTCGTTTGAACTTATAGCACTTACTAAACACTTACTAAATTTACCACTAAGGAAGACAAAAGCGGTCCAAAAAGCATTTCCCTAAACCGTTATGCTAAAACCGTTAAACAACTGAGATAGCTTTACCAACAAAACATATGCAGAACAAATTATCTGCGTCACCATGGCAGCAGGTCACGGGACCAGAACGTTCCTCTGTGGTTTTCGTGAAAACAGACAAGCCGTTCGTCTCTTTCCTTTGCGTCTTGAAAAAATGCTTAAAAATCAGAAAATGTTTTTTCTTAAAAATAATTTTTTTGTAAAAAAGGATGGTAGTTGTAAGTTTATGCTGTAAAAATTACAATGCGTTATGATGTTTTGCAATGCGTTTTGCCATATATCCGTTTTTTTAAATGGATCCCATCGTGAAATATAGAATTTTGTGAAATCTAAAAATTTAATTTCTCGTAAACTAAATCGAAATTCAAAAACAGGGCGACGAGGTGCAAAAATTCGGTCATGGCACTACGTGCCTACAAAGTTTCGTAGTTCTGTTGCTGTTAGTGTGTCCGGAACGCGGCCTGATAGCACTTTTTTTGCTTACCTTAACTTTGAAATACAGTAACTCTTGAAGTATCGCCAGAATCAAAAAACGGTTTATTTCAGCGTGTTCTCCAAACAATTCTGTATAATCGACGTGAATTTAAAATTTTTGTGTTCAATACGTTTTGCGCTGCGAGCTAGGAAAGCAAGAGTGTTGCAAAATTTCTAAAACAGCGGCAGCAGTTACTTTTTTTTTAGAATAGAGAGAAATGTTTTTTATATTTTCCAAATATTTTTCTGTTTTTAGCAAATATTTTTCTGTTTTTAGCAAATATTTTCCAAATTAGTAGCTCATAAAGAATAAATATTTTCCTGTTTATAGCACCAAGAAGTCCATTTTTGAGTTCGTAGGTTAGCGACATTCTTGATACAACACTCCTTTTCTTTATTTCCCAACTGATAAATAGGAGAGATACGTTGCGTTTTACTAACAAGGCTGTAAAATCAAAGTTAAGCGCATGAATAGGAAAGCAAATCCCTAATTAACTAGACCCAGTGGCATACAATAGTGGATATACAAATCCTTTCAGTGTTCTACTTTAGAAGGGCGGAGAGAGAGAAAAAAACCTTCGTTCGAAACGAATTGAGATTCGCAAATAGAGATTTCTCTTTGTTTCCTCTTACTTTAAGCGCAGGTTAACTGAATCGCAAAGAAAGAACGTAATGATTGTGCGTCTCAGAAGACGAACAGAGGAAATATCTGGAACGTTTCCTCGGGCTGAATTCCGCTGCAACAAAAATTCGCTTACCGCAGCGCCGCGTTTCGTATCAATGGCTCCGTGCTGACGTCATCACCAATAGAATATGCATCAGCAACACTGCCTAAAGGCGAATATGCAAATGTCGTATCTAGTGCGACTCGCCGGTCAAGGACGGTCGCGTTACTTCTAGGTTCTTCTCCGCAGCACGTTTGTGACAACCTATTCAGATCATCAGTCAGCACGCCATCACGTGATTTCGTTGCCATGTATCCTTAAAAATATGCTGTCGTCTTTTCAATGTCGACTGGAACATAACCGAGGCTGTAGTGAGAGTGTATTTATACAGAAGCCAATGCCTAGGGCTGCAAAAAATTTCACCATTTCTAAAACGCACTGGAATGCTTGAAAGCATGTTAACACGTCGCTTTTTCTTTTTCTTTTGGTGGATTCCATTTAATTTCTTTGTATTATATCATTCTAAAGAATGCAAACAGATATCAATGTTTGGTCTACGTGTTCGGTTTTTTTTTATTTATTTATTTTTATTTTTTTGTTAGTTTCAGGATTTAACAACCACGACGGCAAGAGAGGATTGGGAATTTTAGTTTTGGAGTCACGGATGTATTGACAGCCCCGCAACCTCCGCAGTTAGGGGGGGGGGGCGCTTGTGGTCAAAAGGGCCTCTAGCCTAATCAAAAAGATTTTACAAATTTTTTTGCGAAAACTTCGTATGCAACTAGTTAAAGAAATGGTCAAAATTTAAGGCATCTTTGAATGAAGTTTTAAGAAGAAAGGAATTTTTTTCTCAGCAGATACGTAAAATCTTTAGAAATCACTTTCGTTGCTTTAATTCATAAAAACTAGATAACGGGAAAACAGCTATTCAAAAGCACTTGAGGCAACTTGTAATAAAAAGCCCTTGCTGTTACAAGGGGCCTCAAGTTCACAGCCCTTGCAAAAGTTTCTATGCATGTATGTTATTTTTTTTATTTTATTTTTATTGGAGGTTTAACGACCACCGTGAGCACTCAGTGAGCTATAAGCAGTCGCCCGTCCCTAATTTAGAGCACTGGTTCCAGGGAAAGGAGAGAGCCAGCGCCGTAAGGCAAACACAACATCCATGCCTCACGGGATTCGAACCCGGACACATCTCGGACGAATGGTCAGAAGCCATCGCTTAGACCACTGCGCCACCTGGGCGGCGCATGTATATTAACAAGAGAATGTGAAAAAAATATCAGTTCAGTGAACGGAAATTTTATACCAGTGAGAATACGGTGTTATGTATTAGGTGTGCAACTTAATTCTCGGCTCCTAACCGCAAGCGATCGCAGAACGTCGGCAAACGCAAATAGCTGTCTGCGATAATGGCTCATTGCAGCGCCATCCAACAGCTTTCCAGGCAACCGTAACGGCTCACAGCTAAAGAAGGGACGAAAGTTGACGGTGAAAGCAATGTCGTTCGAGAAGCAACATTTGAGGCACTGCCTCCTGTTCACGTTTCAGCTGAAAAAGAGTGCCCAGCAAATGATCTGTGCTACTTTGGGTGAGGCTGCTGTGTCCTACAGTACATATAAGAAGTGGTTCTAGCCGTTTACGCAGGGAAATTTTGATCTCCTTGATGCAGAACGCCCGGAACAGCCACAAAAAGTTCACGATGGGGAACTGGAACAACTGTTGGACGCGGATCCCTGTCGCACACAGTCAGAGCTCGCCCAGGAACTCTAAGTAACACGGCAAGCCGTTGCAAAGCACATGCACAAGTTTGGACGGATTCACAAGGAGGGCAGTTGGATGCCCCACCAACTCACAGCTTCGAACAAGTCTAGGCGCTACGATGTTGCTGTGTCCTATCTCTAGATTCAAGAAGAAGGATTTCCTCCACAAGATTTTGACCTGTGATGAGAAGTGAATCCTCTACAATAATCCTAAGCGGCTCAAATCGTGGGTTTATCCAGGTCAGCCTACCACCAATACCGCTGAACCGAATATCCATGCCAGGAAGTTGTTGCTGTGCATATGGTGGGACCAGCGCGGTGTCGTACACTATGAGTTGCTCAAACCTGGTCAAACGGTCAATGCTGAGCGTTATTGTTAGCAACTCATTCATGTGAGTGACGCAATGGAGGCGATAAGGCCATACACCGGCAAGGGCAGAAGGTCGATCCTGTTGCTTCAGGATAACGCGCATCCTCACACCGCGAAAACGACTTTAAACATGATCACCGATCTGGGATGGGAAATTTTGTCCTACCGGCGTATTCACCAGACTTCACCCCGTCGGATTTTCACCTGTTTCGCTCCCTGCAACATCACCTGAGTGATTCGCACTTCACTTCTGTCGAGGAGGTCCACACAAGTATTGATGAACTCGAAACAGCCCACTTTTCTCCGCAGTGGCATTCGGCAGCTCCCTGACCAATGGCTGAAATGTGTCCAACACGACGGGGATTATTTTCCTGATTAGGTAGGCATTCGATTTGCTATAATTTGCTGTCAACGTGTCGTGCCTGTGGCCGTGAATATAGTTGCACACCTAATATCACAATTATTTGCACACAACTACGCATCCTTCGGAATATAACGAACCGAAAGGTGTTCTTAGTTGGCGCGACAAATCAGAGACCTGTGTCCTTTTTTTATAACAGAGTCGAAATATATTTTTTTACTATGTGCAAAACATTGTGGCATTATGTTAAGTATGTTTTTTATATTCCAGGGTTAATAATTTAAGTAGTTTTACGTTTTCTGTGCTATAGTTCTTAATCGTTACCCAGTTACTTGATTAGTTATGTTGTGACATTTCGTACAAATCGGAAAAGTCATTAGACACTCTCGCACCCCAGTTGCATGTTTTGTGTGTGCAATCGTGGGGCATTGCAAAAAGCAGGCCTTAGTTCTTTAAAATAATAAATTTTGCATGATATGATTAACTTTGATGTAAGTATTTTGTTGTATCGGTAACCAGGGCAGACGTTTTAATCATAATGTACACATTTGTGTTTCATGTAATAAAGCGAAATAATTTTTATTTTACGAAAAATACTCGTAGGTCCCAAAGAATTGGATTTATTAAAACACCCGTAAAGCCTAGTTAATAAATTGGAAGTTAAAACTTTAAGTAATCGAAAGCTAATGGATTTTAGCAAAAGGGCTTCGAAATTTTTTTTTGTGGAGGAGGTGCTCGAGTTTTTCCGGTACACCACTGCAAATGTTAACAACAATTTAACGATAAAAAAATTTTCTAAATCCGCTCATGATTAAATCATGCTCAAAACGGGGTGTTGCACCATATTTTTTTTTTTTTAAATCCGGTTTTGGCAAAATCATGGGTCTCTTGAAAACCCCAGTTCCAACTTAATCACCATGAAGATTATTCTGGGAGTTGAAATATGCACATGCACTAGGGCTAGGATTCTTATGACCTAAAAATTGCTAGAAAATGCCCTATAAAAAATGCATTTATGACCCAAGAAGCAAAAACAAAAAATTGCCTAACAATTCCACATTTATTGTACTGCTTCTTTGCAAAACTAATTAATTTAAAACTGAAGAAGTGCATGAAGCAAAACAAAAAGCATCTAGAAGTTTTAATTTAATCCTCTGACTGTCGTTGTGTCAACTGAAATTCTTTATTTTACTAACCAAGACATAAAACAAAACAAAGAATAAACTTTTTCAGTTCCTTTGCCTAGCCAAAAATTTATTGCCCAAAACATGCCCTATAAAAAACGCCCAAAAACATGCCCGGACACCACTTCAAAAGCAAATGAGCGGTGCGTTGTTGAGATTCACGGTACAGCTGCAAACGGTATAAAAACAAGCCTACAGCTGACCGCGATTTTATATGGCACTGTGAGGTTGAGTGAAAATGTCGCGGCGGGAGAGAACTGACTTTGAGAAAGGAAAGATTGTTGGATGTTATATTAGTGGGTTGTCCATAAGAGAAACCGAGAAGCGCTTAAACATACCCATGTCAACTGTTTTGGATGTACTGAATAAGTGGAAGACACTTGGCGTGCCTTAAGCAGCAAAACATTCCAGCAGAATAAAGAAAATCAGTGATAGAGGACGTCGAAACCTCAGGAGAGTCGTTACAGCTAATCGATGGATTACGGCACAAGACCTCAATGTACAGGTGAGTAAAAATGCTGGAACCTCGGTATGTACAGGTACCATTCGCAGAGAACTTCATTCCATTGGTTATCGTGGTCGTGCGGCTGCTCATAAGCCTTCCATCTCCACTCGGAATGCTACTCGTCGTTTAGCATGGTGTAAAGAACATTTATCGTGGACCGTAGATCAATGGAAACGGGTCCTATAGACTGATGAATCCAGATACACAATCCATCAGTCTGATGGCCGTGTGTGGGTATGGCGGTAGCCGGGTGAACGCTATTAACCACAGTGTATTGTTCCTACGGTCAAGTTTGGAGCTGGCAGTGTACTCGTGTGGGGGTGCTTTTCGTGGTATGGTCCCGGCCCATTGATTACCGTGGACAAATCTGTTAACCAGCACGTCTACCTCGATATCCTGGACAATTATGCACTACCAACTCTGTGGCAATACGATGGAACCGAGTCTTGTTTGTACCAGCAGGATAATGCACCGAGCCATAAAGCAAGGACTGTTACGGCGTGGTTTGACGATGATTCCTTATCGTGTGTGGACTGGCCAGCACAGAGTCCTGATCTTAATCCCATAGAGCACCCATGGGATGAATTAAAGCGCCGCATAAAAAGTTTGGAACCAAGGCCTATTACTAAGCAACAGTTAGCGGCAGCTTTATGTACTGAATGGAAGCGTATACCTGTGGCTTTGTTCCAAAACCTTGTCGAAAGCATGTCTCGCAGGGTCAGTGTATATATCATCATCATTACCATTATCAATCCTCCACTGCTGGACGAAGGTCTCCCCAAGTTTCTTACACAACGATCTGTCTTGTGCCAGTCTCCTCCATATTACTCCCGCATACTTTCGAATTTCATCCACCCATCTCCCATGTGGTCTCTTTCTGAGTCTTTTCCTGTCCCTTGGAATCCAATCTAAAATTTCGGCTGCCCATCGATGATCTGTCCTTCTTTCAGTATGTCCAGCCCATTGCCATTTCAGGGATTTAACTCTGATCGTGATGTCTTCCACTCTTGTCATTTTTCGGATCCACGAGTTCTTTTTCTTCTCTCTCCTAGTTACACCAAGCATGCACCTCTCCATGCTGCAATAGTTGGTGGAGCCTCCACGAGCGGCGATTACAGCTGCGACCCTCCGGGGCATACTCTCAACCAGGCGTTGTACGACGGCCAGCGGTATTTTCTTCCACTCGGCTTGGAGAAGGCAGGTCAGTTCCTTCACAGATTTCGGACGGTGGGGGCACTTCTAAAGTCGACGCTCCAACTCGTCCCAGAAGTGCTCGTTAGGGTTAAGGTCCGGGCACTGCGCAGGCCAGTCCATTCGATAAACCCCATCGTCACCATACCAAGCCATGGTGGACCTCGCAACATGACAGGTGGCATTGTCATCCTGAAAGTAACATGGGTCCATCCCGTGAAACTGCCACAACGTAGGAAGCTCATGGTCATCCAAAATGGTGCAGTAGGTCTCGGCGTTGAGTCTACCAGCAATTGCGACCAAGGTTTCCGTGCCATACCAGGAGAAACACACCCATAGCATAATTCCACCGCCACCGAACTTCACAGTTGGCGCAATACATTCCGGCAGGAGGCGTTCTCCAGGCAAGCGCCAAACCTAGACCCTGCCATCCGAACGGTAGAGGGTGAACCTTGATTCGTCGCTCCAGTGAACCTGTTTCCACTGTTCAACGGTCCACTGTCGACGTTCTTTGCACCACGTTAGCCGAGCAGCGCTATTGGACTTGGTGATCAAAGGCTTGTGAGCGGCAACACGTCCATGATAACCGAGCAGATGGGCTTTCTTACGGATGGTATTCATCGAAAGAACACTCCCGGATGCCTGTTAAAACTCCTCGCGGATGTGGCCCATCGATTTGGTGCGGTTCTTCCGAATTTCTCTGGCCAGCACCCGTCGGTCTCTTAACTCCCAGTTTTGTGGGTCTGCCGGGTCGGGGCACATTCCGACAGTCACCTCTCATCTTCCACTTGCCAATCACGTAGGCCACTGTCGATTTTGGGTACTTCAACTCGCTGGATATGTCACGTATGGATCGGTCATTTCTGTGATACCCGTCGATTACACCTTTCTCGAAATCAGAGAGCTCCGAACTGCGTGGCATCTTGCATGCGACTGGTTGCGTTGTTGTTTCCGACACGATATTTAACGGCGGATATCAGGACCGCAGATATCGTCGATTGCAGGGGTGTCCAATTACTTGTTGGTAGATAGTGTATATATATATATATATATATATATATATATATATATATGTAGAGAAGATTCTAAAAGTCAGCTAGAGCATCGGTAATTCTCCCAGGGTAACTTCCAAACAAATGACGCTCTTTATATGCGTCGTGTGAGAGAAATGCTCACGCGCTGGCTATTTCAGTTTGACAGAAAATCATTTCAGAAGCCTATTGTGTGAAATTAAGATACCACTTTGCTGATTTCGAACTTTGTGTTCCTATGTAGGACGCTTACATTTAGTAAATAAAAAATTATGGAGTTCGGAAAGCAGGTAATAAAAGCACAATGATCTGAAGAAACCTGTTAAAAATGAATGTATACAGAAAAGAAACGCCATTCTTATCGGAGAACGTGATGCAAAAGAGATACGAGAATAAAGGCCAGTTTTCTGCTGTTGCCGATTTCGTGACCGTAGTTTTGGAACAAGGAAATTGCCATCAACGTGAGAAGAAGGAAAAATTGCCTCATTCGAGTTGATTAATTATTATCTCTACACCCAACATGATCAGCTGATTTCCATCGCAGTAGCCCAAAGGGCAGTAGTTATTCTTTGCCGGTTGGAATTTCCCATGAAAAGAAATAAAAAGAAACTGCCCTGACTCATACGGAAGTGTTTTTGAAATGAAATAATTGGGAATGCCACGATTTGAATAAAGAGTTCTGAATATTAAGTTCACTTATTATGAACGGAGAAAGTGTTAGAGAAATTTACCTTCGTAGACCGTTTTTAGTAGCCTTTTGAAAACAAAACAGAAAACAAAAACACGGGCTCGTAAACTGAATGGACAAAATAGTACACACGTGTCCAAAAATTAAGCACGAACACTTTCACGGGTTACACATACATATACAGGCGCGGACTGAGACACCGGGATACCGGGACAATTCCCGCCATATTCTGGGCCTATAGGCCTTATGCTAACTCAAGAAGAAAAAGTACCTTATACACCGATGATCCATTACACTATGACCTCACAACCACCCTAGAGACAGGGCCGCGGGTGGCCTAGTGGGCAGCGTTCGTGACTGCCACGGAAAAGACCCCAGGTTCGATCCCAGGCAGGTACGAACGCTTAATCCACTAAATACCCGCCGTGCGTCGGATGGGCACGTTAAGCCGTCAGACCCCGGGTACGTGCTCCCCAATCAGAACCAGTTGCAGAAGAATTCCCTTCTTCGGCAGCTGGTTCTGATTGGGGAACACGCATTCCCTCTCTCTAAGAGGGAATGCATGCTGCTGTCTCCCTCTCTCTAAGAGCCCGAGCCCGAACCGCAGTACATATTCTACAGTTCGGGCCCGGGCTCTGCTTCAGGCTTTTGGGATCAGGCTCAGCCCGTCTCAGCTCTAGTTCACACAAAAAGTCGCGCATCGATTTCGGACATTTTAGGGTATTCAGGCGACAATTTATCTTATCCGTGTCAAAAAAAATGTCGTTTTGTACTAATTAATTGATGCTCTACAACTTTCTAATTGGAAATTTTGCGCTATCTCTTTTCGTTTTCGATTTGCAATGGCTAACTTTCCCATTTCGCCACCAGGGGCGCGGCTATTGCTTCCATTCGGTCGGCCGTAGTCGCTTTACTATACCGTGATCTCACTTGCATAACTCTACCTCTCCCCGTTCGCAAGTTATTTTAGGCTAAAGGGACTTTCCTATGCACCTTGTACTATCTGTACATATACTGTACTTGTACAGAGGGTGAGTCGAAAGTTTTGCAATACTTGCATGAACGCATGTGCTGCGGTGGATATGTCACGTGTTTAAACTAGTTCAAGTCCCGCACTGCAAACAGCCGAAAGGGATATAAAGTGGTAGTCGTTGCTGTGAACAGCGTTGCATGTTGTGGTTCTGTCAGGTGTTGAGACGCCTAAAAGATGAACAGTCACAACCAGCTAATGAGGAAACTTTTGCTTTAGGAGTTTGAACTCGGCCATACACGAAATATTTGTCATGTGAAAGGGGACAAATTGACAATGGGGACATTCCGTGGACCACAGCACCGCAACCAGATGGTTCAAAAAATTTCGCTCAGGTGACAGAAACCTCGACGAAGGTCTGGTAGGCCACGAACCATGGATTTGGAGACCGTGCGCCAGGCTGTTGAGGTAAGCCTGACAACCAGCACTCAGAGATTATCAGGCGAGCTGGGCATATCACAGACCACCGTGGTTTGTCACCTTCAGTACCTCGGCAACGTCTGCAGGAGCTTCCGTATTGTCCCTCACGAACTGACGCCAGCTGAGGCAAAACGTCGAGTGGAAGTGTGCACGAAACTCCTAGAAAACCCGCGCGATGTACGTTTCATCAAGGGAACTGTTACGTGCGATGAAAAGTGGGTCTATTTCCGTAATCCTAACACACAACGGCAGTGGTTGAATCCGGGCCAGATACCTGAACCTGTTGCCGAACGTGGGCGCTTCGAACACAAGGTGATGCTGGTGGAAATTCGAGGGGATAATCTATTACGAATTTGTTCCAGCTGGTCGGACCATCAACGCCAACCTCTACTCTGAACAGCTGGAGCGGATGTATGCCGTTTTGGGAGAGAAGTACCCGGCACTGGTGAACAGAAAGCCCGCTCTCCTACAGCAGGACAACGCTCGACCTCATACCGCGCGAACGACCCGGGCAAAACCCCAGGAACTTGAGGGCATCGAACTGATGCCACACTCAGCATATAGTCCGGAACTTGCCCCGTCGGATTATTACTTGTTCCGGTCCATGGCCCACTTCCTTCGCGGGCGGCACTTCAACCATCAGGAGGAGGTGGCAGCTGGGGAGATGGAGTTCTTCTCCTCGAAGGACAAGAACTTGTACTCCCGCGGAATCAGAAAAGTGGCTGACAGATAGCTAAAGAAGGTGCACCACTATGGCCTGTATTTTGAATGCTAGTCAGCTTTGGTCGTAAAGATACGTATGAAGACATAAAGTGATCCAAATATTGCAAAACTTTCGACTCACCCTCTGCAGAATCGAAGAACTGGCAGACAGATGGCTAAAGAAGGTGCAACACTATGGCCTGTATTTTGAATGCTAGTCAGCTTTAGTCGTAAAGATACGTATGAAGACATAAAGTGATCCAAATATTGCAAAACTTTCGACTCACCCTCTGTAGAATCGAAGAACTGGCAGACAGATGGCTAAAGAAGGTGCAACACTATGGCCTGTATTTTGAATGCTAGTCAGCTTTAGTCGTAAAGATACGTATGAAGACATAAAGTGATCCAAATATTGCAAAACTTTCGACTCACCCTCTGTAGAATCGAAGAACTGGCAGACAGATGGCTAAAGAAGGTGCAACACTATGGCCTGTATTTTGAATGCTAGTCAGCTTTAGTCGTAAAGATACGTATGAAGACATAAAGTGATCCAAATATTGCAAAACTTTCGACTCACCTTCTGTAGAATCGAAGAACTGGCAGACAGATGGCTAAAGACGGTGCAACACGATAGCCTATACTTTGAATGCTAGGCAGCTTTCGTCGTAAAGATACGTATGAAGACATAAAGTGATCCAAATATTGCAAAACTTTCGACTCACCCTCTGTAGAATCGAAGAACTGGCAGACAGATGGCTAAAGAAGGTGCAACACTATGGCCTGTATTTTGAATGCTAGTCAGCTTTAGTCGTAAAGATACGTATGAAGACATAAAGTGATCCAAATATTGCAAAACTTTCGACTCACCCTCTGTAGAATCGAAGAACTGGCAGACAGATGGCTAAAGACGGTGCAACACGATAGCCTATACTTTGAATGCTAGGCAGCTTTCGTCGTAAAGATACGTATGAAGACATAAAGTGATCCAAATATTGCAAAACTTTCGACTCACCCTCTATAGAATCGAAGAAATGGCAGACAGATGGCTAAAGACGGTGCAACACGATGGCCTGTACTTTGAATGCCAGTCAGCTTTAGTCGTTAAGGTACGTATGAAGACATAAAGTGATCCAAATATTGCAAAACTTTCGAGTCACCCTCTGTAGTTCAATTTTCTTTTAGAAGAAAAGCATGTTATTCAAAAATGGCAAAGTTTGTGTACTACTTTGAAGGATTTGGAAAGTATTTAAAACAAAAAAACCTACATGGCAAATGATTTGTTGTGACAAACACTGTGTTTGATACATCGCCTTCCCCTTTCTCGACTTTTAAATTTAAGCTCCGTCCCTTTGCGCTGATATTCTGTATCTTGGTCCGCTTTTGCTAATTGCAGTTTATAATCAATACAATCTAATCAAATATGCTATCAATAGTCTGGAATAGAAACTTGTAATTCATTTTGTACGTTAATGCATTGAGGTTCTACGGTAAAATGTTTGGGTTGCTGCTTTTTATATGTGCATGTTTTGTTGTTGTTGTTGTTTTTCTTTTTTAGTTTTTTGTTTTTTCCTTTTTTTGTGTTTAACGAGATCTGCATGTGATTTACTCCTTTTTGGCCTTATAGTTATACGAATTCTTGGTCTATTTCAACTATAGCAAAACTAGTTTTTCACTTTGAAGGTAAATACGTAAAAATTAGTTTTCGCACTCTTAATTTCTTTCACTTTTTAAATCTGTAGCGAAATTCTTGCCATTCTGGACGTTTTCAGTTTTTTTTTTAAGAAATTGTTTCTTAATAATTGTATTAATGATAGGTAAGTCTTGAAAAAGAAATTAATTTTTGGCTCATTTGGATGTCCAATCTCACTGAAAGTGACAAATTCTAAGTTCAGTTATCGTAATGAAATTCATAAGGATGGAATCAAGACTTCTACAGTCACTCTGAGAGAACGTACATTGTCTGTTGCTTGTAATGTTATTTTTACACTAAATTTTGCTGAATCTCCGGTCGAAGAAAGTAGGTAAAATGTTGATAATTATTGCCTCATACAAAAAACTGCAATTATTCGTAGATTTGCGTGGAAAAGACTTTCAGTTATTGCAGTTATCTTTAAGAAAAGGTGCAATGTACTGTTTTATAGTATTATTTCACAAAATTTCAAATTTCTTTTTTATTGCTGTAATATCTTTTATCTTAAGGAGTCCTCAGACATACATAGACATCCTACGATCACATGTACAACAATTCAAGTACCTTGTTTCTTACGATAATACAATGTATAATAGCTGGTGCGCAAAATGGGGGAGAGGAGAAATATCCCTACCAAAGTAGCCAAAATTTCATGCGATATGATATCCACTATATTCGACCTCGCTACAGAACTTTAAAATCAGATCCTCCGAAAAACGATTAAAATTTAACAGATTTTAAAACCCCAAGTATTCCCGCTAATCGTTCCTATTACCGGAAATGTTTCGTCATATGGATACGGAAAAGGTGAGAACAGAATTTTTCTGTTAATATACGAAAGGAATTGTGGAAAGTTTTTCGAAAATTCAGAATTTTCCGTTAACACCTCTTAAAAAGGTTATTTACCATCAATATAAGAAAGGAATTGCGGAAAGGTTTCTTAAAATTCAGAATTTTCCATTAACACCTCTTAAAAACGGCAATTTACCGTCAATATAAGAAAGGAATTGCGGAAAGGTTTTTGAAAATTCAGAATTTTCCGTTAACTCTTTTTAAAAAGGTAATTTATCATCAATATAAGAAAGGAATTACGGAAAGGTTTCTGAATTTCAGAATTTTCCGTTAACATATCTTAAAAACGGCAATTTACCGTCAATATAAGAAATTAATTGGGAAAGTTTTCTGAAAATTAAGAATTTTCCTGGTGTAAAACTCCGCGAAATTCAGGTTTTTTTCCGTCATTTCACGGAAAAGGTTGCAGCAGAAATATACTTCAATTCACGAAACGAATCACGGAAAGTTGCTCGTGCATTTCAAAAAAACTTTACTGTGTGTCATCATCATCAGTTGTTGCAAATTTACTCTTTTAATTGTATGATATCTAAACATTTGTAACATTTATAAACGAAATAAAAAGAATTATTTTTGGCGTCGTTAGTTGCGAACATGATCAGTATTTATCTAAATATAATCCAGCCTCAATAAATCGGGCCCTTTAAGCCGCCATCCCCGTCTTTCTCCTACTGTTCACGGGCGTTAACGCCTTTTAAAAACGGAAATTTACCGTCACTATAAGGAAGGAATTGCGAAAATGTTTCTGAAAATTCAGAATTTTCCGTTATCACCTCTTAAAAACGGCAATTTACCGTCAAATAAAAAAGGAATTGCGGAAAGGTTTCTGAAAATTCAGAATTTTCCGTTAACACCTCTTAAAAACGGCAATTTACCGTCAATATAGGAAAGGAATTGCGGAAAGGTTTCTGAAAATTCAGAATTTTCCGTTAACTCCTCTTAAAAACGGCAATTAACCGTCAATATAAGGAAGGAATTGCGGAAAAGTTTCTGAGAATTCGGTATTCCGCCCTCTAAAAAACGGCAATTTACCGTCAATAGAAGAAAGGAATTGCCGAAAGGTTTCTGAAAATTCAGAATTTTCCGTTAACATATCTTGAAAACAGTAATTTACCATCAACATAAAAAAGGAATTACGGAAAGGTTCCTAAAAATTCAGAATTTCCGTTAACACCTCTTAAAACCGGAAATTTACCGTCAATATAAAATAGGAATTGCGGAAAGATTCCTGAAAATTCAGAAATTTCCGTTAACACATATCTAAAATGGTCATTTCCGTCAATATAAGAAAGGAATTGCTGAAGAATTTCAGAAAATCCAGAATTTCCCGTTAAAACTTCTTAAAAAGGATAATTGATCGTCAGTATAAAAAACGGAATTGCGGAAGGGGTTCTGAAAATTGAGAATTTTCCGTTAACAGCGCTTGAAAACGGCAATTTTTAGTCAATGTAAGAAAGGAATTGCGGAAAGATTTCTGAAAATTCAGAATTTTCCGTTAACATCTCTTAGAAACGGCAATTTACTGTCAATGTGATAAAGGAATTGCGGAAAGGTTTCGGAGAATTCAGAATTTTCTTCGCGTCCGAAAAATCTGTGTTTTTTTCCCATCGTTTCACGAAAAAGTTGTATCAGAAATATGCTTCGTTAATTCACTAAAGTTGTATCAGAATTATATGCTTCGTTAATTTCCCCAAAAAATCACGCTCGTGAATTTCATAATTTCATAAAATTCTTTACAGTGTAAATTTGTACGTCACAAATACCATGTTAATAATGTTTTGTCTTCAAATGTTTGCTATATATGGTTGCACAAGGTATATATATTTTTAAAATTTGGAGAGTGATATAACGCAAGTTGCCTTCTTTTTTACTAAGGAAGATATCTCACAATTTTTTTTTTTTTTTATGATTTCAGCCATCTCATTACGACGACCTATCTTGGAGCAATCCATCTTCAGCCGCCCGCCATTTCCGTTCCCCTGGAAGTAGTCCAACTTTCCGGCGAAGGATAATCACCCACGATAACGATGACGATGATGCAGAGCCTCACATGTTTCATCGACGAAGCCCAACATTCGAGCGAAAGTTTTTTAAAGACGTATGGGATGATCGTCCAGGAAGAGAAGATATTTTTGAGGATCGACCTAGAATGTTTAAGAGAAACTGGGATAAAGATCCTGGAGATTTCGAAAGTTCCTTGAGACGCGAGAGAGACTTCCGGGACGAGTTCGACCATCACCAAGACGACGATGACGATTACGAAGCCCGTGTTCATCACATTCCCATTATGGTGGAACGTCTACGCGAAAAAATGAATGATGCGAAATCATCTTATCGCAATCGATGTCCCTCACCTCCGCCACCTTCTATGGAACAGCAGAATTTTGTTGACGAGTCCGATGAGTGGCTGCAACATCACATGAACAGGCTAAAGCAAAACTTTGATTCAGGTTTTTCCACAATGCAGAACCGCCACAACCGCCATCGTCTGCCAAAAGTGGATCTTAACAGTAGGCCCCGGGCATTCACAAGCCCCATCCTAGATTGGGGCCCGGAAAGTGTGCACACGCTTCCAACCCGGAAACTTCACGGACGAATCTTCACGGACGATAAGAGAAACCCAAAGTCGGTGTTTCGGTCGTATTCAGAGACTCACGAGGATATACCACGCGAACATCCAACCGCTGCTCGCTCTCATTCTGATAGCCACTGCCCCAAGACAACATACGTTACCAAAGTATCTGTCAACATGCCACCAGAGAACTGTGAAAAGCCAAGTGAGGAGGTGGACGATCATCCTCCAGAGCCCCCGCAAAGGCGTTCACGGTACAGACAGCGGAAACAGGAGAACGCAGAACAGGAACAGAAAGTGGAACAACCTCAAGAGAAGCAAAGTGACGAGCCTAACACACAGCGGGATCAAGTAGATTCGAAGCTTGAAGACGCCCCAAAGCCTTGCGACTCCAAACCCAGGAGAGGTTCTAAAGACGGACGAGGAGCAAATGCTCTTCTCCAGATATCTTCTGTGCTTCAGAACGTTGAGGATCTACTTCACCATGTAGAAGCCTATAACGGAAATGGCAGAGACAAACAGTTCCGCTTTCTGGACGAGATGTTAACGCGGTGTATGCTGCGACTAGATGACGTTGACACAGACGGTTTAGAGGACGTTCGTAGCGCTCGTAAAGCTGCCGTTCGTCAGGTACAGGCTTGCATTGAGAAACTAGAATCGCGTGCGATTTTAAACGGGAAGAAGAACACTAGTGAAGGACCTGATAGCGACAAATCTCAGCCTGAAGAACCTCCACGTGAAGAAGAACCAACAGAGTCCGAGATCACCAGCGATGCAGCCAGCAGCAAAGAAGTCGAGCAGACAAGACTGTGATTGGATACTTCTTAAATATTTGCGTCACATGACCAGGGGTAAATGTTTCGCTTTTATTTTTCAACGGCGACAGTCGTGCAGTGTGGGTGTATCACTTGTAATATACTGGACCAGTCTGACTTTTTTGTTTGTTTGTTTGTTTTTTAACCAAAACGGAAACCAAATGTGGCATTGTTGATTCTAGATACTCAGTGAACAGTGCAATCTTTGTGTTTTAATATTTTATTGCTTATGTAAAAATGCGTCTTTTAATTCCACTTGCCAGGACAAAAGACTGCTCTTAATTTGTTTTTGTTTTTTTGTTTTGTATTTGAAACAGGATGTCTTCCGAGAATGACGTGAGGACGCAAAGAAAGAGTCTGCTCGTCTAAAAATTGAGCATACCTGCAAACATATCGTCCATGTGTTAACTAAATTTCGCTTTGCGAAATTTAGTTTTAAATTTTTCAAGTGTACCGATTGCATTATGTGTATCTTAATCGAAATGCAGTGTGTACAAAATATGTAACACCAAGCAGGACCGGATTAAAAAGCCTAAATGGGACCCTAGGCTACGACATCTGAGTGTCCCCCCCTCTTCAAATGACGGAGAATCATTATGAAGTCCGTTAAAACACGAAACTGCAACCTATATATGTATGTGATTGTAATAATTAATACGTAGTGCATTCTTCAAACTAATAAACAGGAGTTTTCATAAAATGTCACTGTATTTTCCACTGTTCTCTCAAAAACATGAGTTAACAACAAAAATGACACCGAATTTTCTGGTGTAATGAATTTTCGCGCGTCTTTTGAATCCGTTCTGATGCAAATTAAATTTACCAAAGCTATTCAAAATCAATGGAACCGGTATGGAAGATATTTCTGTAAACGGAAATGTCAACTTACGCCCTCTGGTGGCAGACTTGTGCGTTAAGAAAAATTTTAATTTACATAAGAAACATTTCGCAGCGGAAACGCTCTTCAACAATTTTTTTCAAATCGGTCTCTTAGAAGCAGAGATATCGTCAAATATGAGATAAGCATCTACGTCCCCCCCCCCCCTCCGCGGAAAAAAAAAGCATGCCTTATTTTCTTATTTTAAAAATTTAAAAAAGAAAGAATTTTAAAAAGGTTTTTCTATGTGAGCGGTATCGGCCAATGAAAGAATTGTTTTCAATCGAGTTTTCAGGAGCTCAGATTTTACTGCAAACACCTCAGGCGCGGAAATTAACGCTTACGCCCCCTGGTGGCCAAACCATTCTTTATCAAATATTAGAAATTATATGCTGAGAATTTCCTATCAGGAGCTGTATCCTGTGCAGAAAGAATTTTTCAAATCGGAGTTTTAGAAGCAGAAATATCGAGGAAAGCCCAATTTACCTTTACGCCCTCTAGCGGAGAGCCTATGCATTACTTGAACATTTTGAACTTATATGAGAAACATTTTACACCGGATACGCTATCTAACAAAGGAGGCATTTTTCAAATCCGACTTTTAGAGTCGGAGATATTGACAGAAATAAGATAGACATGTACGCCCTCTGGTGGAAAAACCATGCATTATTTTAAGATGAAAATATTCTCAAATGTTTATCGACAGGTGCGGTATCGGTCCACGAAAGAATTTTTTCAATCGGGCTTTTAGAAGCTGAGATTTTGTTACAAATCCCTACGAAGCAGAAATTTAACGCTTACGTTCCCTGGTGGCCAAACAATATTTTATGAAAAAAAATTAGAAACTACAATAAAAGAATTTCCCACCAGGTGCTGGAAGAATTTTTCAAATAGGAGTTTTAGAAGCAGAGATATCGGGGAAAGAGCAATGTACCTTTACTCCCCCTAGCGGAAAGTCACTGAATTATTTGAAAATTTTTAAATTATATAAAAAACATGTCGCAGCGGAAATTGCCCAACAAAGAAGACATTTTTCAAATCGGATTATTAAAAGAAGAGATATTGACATAAACAAGGTATACATCTACGTTCCCTGGCGGAGAAACCATGCATTATTTTAAGAAGAAAATATTCCGGAAAGGTTTGTCTACGTGAGTAGTATCGGTCTACGAAAGAATTTTTTCAATCGAGATTTTAGAAGCTTAGCTTTTGCTGCAAATATATTAGAAGCAGAAATCAAAACTTACGCGCCCTGGTGGCCAAACCATTTTATACCAAAAAATTAGAAATTATATGCAAAATATTTCCCATCACGAGCTGTATCCGTTGATGGAAAAATTTTTCAAATCGGAGTTTTAGAAGCAGAGATATCTGGGAAAAAGCAGTTTACTTTTACGCCCCCTAGCGGAGAATATATGCGTAACTTGGAAACGTGGCTATGCCTAAAATAATCTTCGACATGAATGGAATTTTTTAAGAAATTTCTGGTTGCCTTAGAAATCTAGAAGTAGGTTTATAGCCCAGAAACGAAAAGGAAAAGAATTTTTGAATTGGATTTTTAGAAGCAAATATATGGATTAGAATGTGTTTTGAATTCGATATCATCTGTATTTACGCCCTCGAGCGGCGAAATTTTGCGTCGTAAAAAAAACCTGAAATAAGGGATCATCATTCGTACATTTCAAGCTTTCTAATGCAAAAAGAATTTTTCAAAGCGGACTATTAGTTGCACAAATATTGTGTCTACAGACGGACGGACAAACTCATAAGATAAGCACGATCTCCTTTTTTACAAAAGACGTGCTGAAAACTTGAGATTCCATAGTTAAAAGCCTACGATTCGTCTTGGAATTTTTAACAATTTAGCATTGTATAATTTTCTTGGCGCATCTTTTTTACGCTTTCCAACCGTAGGTTGAAGAAGCGTATATGCTCCAACTTTGTCCGTCTGTCCGCACGATAACTCGCGTAAAAATGGCTCAATTTCGATGAAATTTTAGTATGTGGTAGGGGACCACCTGGGGACGAAGCCTATTGAAAATGGGTGAAGTGGGGTCAAAGGTCAGGATATAGGAGCGGGATGCATTCCATTCCCCTTATGCTTCATAACTTGCTTAAATATGGTTCGATTTCAATGAAATTTCAGTATGTCGTAGGGGACCCCTTAGGAACAAACACTGTTGAAAATGGAAAATGAGTGAAGTGGGGTCAAAGGTCAGGACATAGGAGCGGGATCCATTCCATCGCCCTTTTGCGTTATAACTTATGTAAAAATACTTCGATTGAGACAAAACTTTATCATGTTGTTCCGGAAGTATACTTTAAGGGTTCTGTTGAATATAATCGAAATGGGGTCAAAGGTCAGGCCATAGGAGCGAGATTTATTCTATAGCCATTATCCTCATAATTTGAGAAATAACTTGAGTAATGATTTCTGGTATGTTGGAAAGCGTACCAAAATCAATGCATCGCATGATTTTACTAACTTGTTTGTTATGCAATGTGAAGTCACAGTAGATGTCACCCATTGACGGTTCAAAGTGGTGAAAAAGCTGCAACTGTTTCTCCGACGCCGCCGTACACAGCGACATGAAACATTTAGCATTAGTGAGCAAACGCCTTGGAATCTGTTCGTCTTCTAGCCACCGTTTGTGATCAGTGGAAATCATACGAGAAAAAACTAAAATCATTTTGCTTCCTCTCTCTGTATAAATATATACATGCCTTCTGGGCTCGTGGTACTGGTGGGCATCTAGGCTATAGCCCTGTTTGACCCCCCCCCCTCCGTTAATCCGGCCCTGTCAGTAGGAAGAGATATCGGGGATGGTGCGAAATTTACTGGATGCACAAGATAATAAAGAATGATTATCATGTTTTCACCAGCAAGCTTTGTGCATTTTAACTGTACTTTAGGAGCTGAAAGTAAGATTCAATCAAGCAGACGTGACGCTACGGGTGGCCTAAGATGGGCTTTAGCCCCCTACAAATTTGCCCCCAAAAAATTCAGTTCATGTAAATTTTACTCGGCAGTGGTGATATTATCCCCAGTAAAACCAAACGTTTTTAGGTACATATTATACGTTGTATTTATTTAGAGCACGTAGTACTGGTAACCATAAGTGCGAACCTCCATGGGCTTTGACAAGTTAATATTTCTTCGTATAATTTTAGCTCACTTACGTCACTTTTTAAATCATTTTTTTTATTGTTGCCATAAGGCAATTTATGAATTTTTATTTGTAACCTGAGAATCTCTCTCTTTCTCTGTCTAACTCTCTTATTTTTCTAGAACTATAATTAGGAAATGGTGTCTCTCTTGGACATCCTTCAGAGGATTCCTTCATTTTCACAGAATGATGCAACACAAAATGTATTTTATACAGTACAGCCAATATTTTGTGAATTCCAAAAATTCACATACAAGTTCCCTAGATGGTTGCATTCACGGTGTTTTTTTTTTTGGAGGTTTAACGACCACCGTGAGCAACTCAACGGTCTATAAGCAGTCGCCCGTCCCTAATTTAGGGTCACTGGTTCGGGAGAGAGCCAGTGCCGTAAGACAAACACAACATCCATGCCACACCGGGATTCGAACCCGGACCCCTTACGGACGAATGATCAGAGGCCAGCGCCTTAGACCACTGCGCCACCGGGGCGGCACATTCACGGTGTGTTCTAACTGTTAACTTTTAAAGGGGATCTCTAATAAAAGTTGGGTGCCCTGAAATCCACCCTAGGCTACTTGTAACGTCGCCGCGCCTGAACGGGAAACTGGATTGTGGTTATAGCCCAAAGAGTTGTTCATAGTCGTATATAACCTCTCTCCCCCCCCCAATTATTTTCAGCGCATCCTTTTTTGCATCTGGTTCTTCGTTTAAGTCGGCGATGTGAGGGGACGGGGTTCAGTCTCGTATGAGGTATGGGCAGTATATTTGTATAATTGTGCACCTTTCGTGGAATTAGTGGCTGCAGGTTAGGGACGGGAAAACAGCTTAGCCCAAAAGAGTATACAGAGATGAAGCAAATGTCAACACGGTAGAAGTTGCAGCGATAAATTCCGTCCTTAAAGCTTAATTGGTAAAGTATTCGGTACCGGGGAAGAAAGATGCCGTTTCGAGCTTTGCCACCAGCAAATTTGTTTTTTCATATTGGCGTTCGATTGTGGAAATGGATGACCTACTGGCCGCTAGGTTCTTTGAAAAATGTGTGAAGCTTCTTCCACACAACGTCTGAAATTAATGAGGATTCCTTCTTCGCTTCAAAAAATGTGTGATGCTTTTTCCACACATTGTCTGGCATTAATGAGAATTCCTTCTTCGCTTCGACAAATGTGTGATGCTTCTCCCACGGAACGTCTGGAATTAATGAGAATTCCTTCTTCGCCTCGAAAAATGTGTGATGCTTCTTCCACACATGGTATGGAATTAATGAGAATTCCTTCTTCGCTTCGAAAAATGTGTGATGCTTCTTCCACACGTCGTCTGGTTTTAATGGTAATTCCTTCTTCACTTCAAAATGTGTGATGCTTCTTCCACACGTCGTTTGAAATTAATGAGAATCCCTTCTTCGCTTCGAAAAATGTGTGATGCTTCTTCCACACGTCGTCTGGAATTAATGAGAATTCCTTCTTCGCTTCGAAAAATGTGTGATGCTTCTTCCACACGTCGTCTGGTTTTAATGATAATTCCTTCTTCGCTTCAAAATGCTTCTTCCACACGTCGTCTGGAATTAATGAGAATTCCTTCTTCGCTTCGAAAAATGTGTGATGCTTCTTCCACACGTCGTCTGGAATTAATGAGAATTCCTTCTTCGCTTCGAAAAATGTGTGATGCTTCTTCCACACATCGTCTCGAATGAATTAGAATTCCTTCTTCGCTTCGAAAAATGTGTAATGCTTCTTCCACACATCGTCTGGAATTAATGAGAATTGTTTCTTCACTTCAAAAAATTTGTGATGCTTCTTCCACACATCGTCTGAAATTAATGAGAATTCTTTCTTCACTTCGAAAAATGTGGGATGTTCTTCCCCCACATCGTCTATAGAATTAATGAGAATTCCTTCTTCGTTTCGAAAAATGTGTGATGTTTCTTCCACATATCGTCTGAAATTAATGACAATTCCTTCTTCGCTTCGACAAATGTGTGATGCTTTTCCCACACAACGTCTGAAATTAATGAGGATTCCTTCTTCGCTTCAAAAAATACGTGATGCTTCTTTCTCACATCGTCTGGAATTAATCACAATTCCTTCTTCGCTTCGACAAATGTGTGATGCTTCTCCCACACAACGTCTGGAATGAATGAGGATTCCTTCTTCGTTTCGAAAAATGTGGGATGTTCCTTCCACGCATCGTCTAGAATTAATGAGAATTCCTTCTTCGCTTCAAAAAATGTGTGATACTTCTTCCACACATCGTCTGGAATTAATGATAATTCTTTCTTCATTTCGAAAAATGTGGGATATTCTTCCCACACATCGCTGGAAATTAATGAGAGTTCCCTCTTCACTTCAAAAAATGTGTGGTGCTTCTTCCACACATCGTCTGGAATTAATGAGAATTCCTTCTTAACTTCAAAAATGCGCGATGCTTCTTCCACACATCGTCTGGCATTAATGATAATTTCTTTTTCACTTCGAAAAATGTGTGATGCTTCTTCCACACAACGTCTGGAATTAATGAGGATTCCTTCTTCCCTTCGAAAAATGTGGGATTATCCGTCCACACATCGCCTGGAATTAATGAGAATTCCTTCTACGCTTCGAAAAATCTGTGATGCTTCTTCCACATATCGTATGGAATTAATGAGCATTATTTCTTCACTTCGAAAAATGTGTGATGTTCCTTTCACACATCGTCTGGAATTAATTATAATTCCTTCTTCGCTTCAAAAAATGTGTGATGCTTTTTCCATACATCGTCTGGAATTAGTGAGAATTCCTTGTTCTACAGAGAGTTACTTCAAGTACGATTTGCCGGCTCACCCAGAAACTAATGATTCCGTCCCAGCCCTTTCGCAAGGGAGGGGAGGGATATATATGATGTACTACAGAGATGAAACATATGTTAAGACAGCAAAAGTTGCAGCGATAAATTCCGTCGGCGTAGCTGAATTGGGAAAGCATTCGGCTCCGAAGCTGAAGAATGCGGCCTCGAGCTCCGCCACCAACAAATTTCTTTTTTCATAGATCGTTGTTAATACTCCCCCCCCAATTCCAGAAAAATTATTTTCAGCATTTCCTAGTTTGCTTCCTGCTATTCGTTCAATTCGGGACTTTGTTTGAATACCGGACGAGGCATGCGCAGTATGCTTGTCTGATGGCTTGGCCGTGAACCAGTGATCCCAAAGTAAGATCACCATGAGAACTGCTCATGGCGTTCGTCACCCCCACCCCACCCCTCAATATTTCCAGCACTTTTCGTATTTGAGACACGGAGAAATTAATTGTTAATGTCAATTTTGAAATTTCTGTAAGAAGACCATTAATAAGTGTTTTTACAGGAGGATTAAAGCATTATGATTGGCCGTCGTGTTTATCTTTTTGTATTTCCCACTCCCCTCCTTTTCAGGGACATCAATTGTAAAGAAATCCCGAGAGCGGCAAAATTCACTTATTGTAATTTCTGATTTAAAGAAAAAAAGAGTGTGGCTAATTTTTCTTTTGCCGCAGCTGCTTTAGTTTTTCTTTTTTTTTTTTTTTTTTTTTGACCACTACTAGCGGGATTTGTGTGAAGTTTATTTTTTATTCTTGTGATATTATTCGCGAATGTGTATGTGTTGAGAGAGTGATCTCTCCATTAATACTGTTTTAGAGTATGGTTGATGTATTATGGTTGTGTGTAAATATTGATACTAATTTATGTCGAAAATGAAATAAAATCCTGCCTCAGAATGTTCGTTTTATTAATTGGGACAAAGTAAAAAATCACTCTTTTTTCCAAAACTATGCCTTTATATCATTATGTGTCTTGATATACACTGATAAATACCTGTATTAGTATGAAGTATGTCCTCCTTTAGCAGAAATGACTTCTTGAATTCATTTTGGCGTCGACTCCCTCATTGAGTGCACATATTTTTGACTTCATAATCGTGGAACCACACTTTTAGAGCATTCGTTATCATGCGTTCTTTGGTTGTACAGTCCATTTTACCTAAACGTCTCTTCAAAATATTCCACAAGTTTTCTATGGGATTTAAGTCTGGTGAATTTCCAGGCCAATCAAGCAAATGAATTTGATTTTCCAGCATTAAATTCTTGACCAATTTCGAATTGTGACATGGGGCCAAATCATGTTAAAATGTCCCGTCAAAAGTTTGCAAGAATGGAACAATCCTACGTTGTAATATTTCTACGTATTTGACTGAATTAATCATACCTTGAACAGGAACTAAGCTTCCAGTGCCATTTGATGTGAAAAAACCCCCAAAACATCTGTTTCAGAGGGTGTTTTACAATTTGTTTGACATGCTCATGTCTTACGGGTTCACAGTTGCTTCGTCTAACGACATTTGCTTGGTAACCCTGCACAAATAAATGAATTTCATCACTGAAAATTACCTGTTTCCAGTCATCAGCAGTCCATGATTTATATTTTTTTGGCCCATGCTAAATGTTTTATCTTCATTTTCGCATTCAAATATTGTTCTTTCGTTGGTCTTCTTGCCTTCCGGCCAACTTCCAGTTGAATCACTAACATCACAACCACTATCCAATAAATCTCTTTGAAGGTCGGTGCTTGTTTTTTTTTTTTTTTTTTGGATTCATTTTATTATTTCTGATTAGATATTTATCGGTTCATGGAGTTATTTTTCGTTTTCTTCCACATTTACCTTTTTGGAGACGATGATCCAGATGCATTGTATCGCGTAAGCAGTCTTGATACACCTGATTTGCCTACACCAACTGCAGAAGCGATATCTCTTACTGACATAGAACTGTGATCCTTCAGGGCAATTCTTTTTGCACGCTTCCTTGGGGAAATATCCATTTTTCAATACACGAAAAGCAACACGTACTCACAGAGAGCAAAAACTAACCCAGCTGTTACACACGAAAGCTCACAACTGAAGCTGAAGTGCCTATTTCCTGTTTAAAACCGGTCAAACCACATTCTTACTATCAAGTTCTAACACTCACACCACCTCACAGCTGATAAAACCGGTTAACGCGGGTTTCCGACATTAACTGGCGATCACATTACAATTCTGATAATAAATTAGCTTGTCCCAATTAATTTGCTCGGTATAGTAGAATTTACTTACTGTTGGTGCATTAACTGTCTCCATTTACAACGATCTTGGCACACAGCTCGAGCTTCATTAACATCCATCACACGCATTCTTTCAACATCCATCACACACATTCTTTCAACATCCATCACACACATTCTTTCAACATCCATCACACACATTCTTTCAACATCCATCACACACATTCTTTCAACATGGCCAAACTACCTAAGAATATTGGTCTTCACTTTACTGACAATAATTTTGCCACACATTACACATCAACACGTCTTCATTCCTCACATGATCAGAGCGTATGTTACCACAACCCTCCCCCCCCCCCCGTTAAGTAATGCATCTCCCCAGGAGAGCAGGCGAATTCGTCGAAAAATAATTCATCGAAGACGAATTTATCGAAAATGAATGCATCGGAAACGAATTTGTCGAATGCGAATTTATCGAAAACAAATTTATCGAACGAGCAATTTACCGAAAGGCGACTTTTTCGAAAAAAATTAAACGAATTCTTTGAAATAGAGTTTAAGACAACTATCCACCAAACAGTTGCCCAAACGAACAATGCAGACACCCACTTTAGGGGCCGTATAAGAATTGCAGTTTCTTGGTTTCAGTCGTGCGCAAAGGCCTGGAAATTAATAATTCAATACATTAGTAAAAGGGGCAATAATACAAGTCTTTGCGTCTAAACCTTATGAAGCACGACGTAATATATTCATAACGTTTACTTAATAAATCAAACTACTAATGCTGTGCTTTTACTTAATCATCAAATATTAATAAACATGCCTGTGCTTTTCTAACAGTTTTTATTCGATTGAAGTACCAAGTCAAGTTAGTATTATTGCGCTTTTACTTAGGCATTAAATATTAATGCCTAGGCCTAGGCCTTTTTAACAGTTTTTATTCGAGTGTTCTCATGTTCATAATGTTTAAACACAAGGTCTAGTTAGTATTATTGCGCTTTTACTTAGGCATTAAATATTAATACCTAGGCCTTTTTAACAGTTTTTATTCCATCGTGTTCATATTCATATGGTTTAGGCACCTAGTCAAGTTAATATTATTGCCCTTTTAGTTAGGCATTAAATATGAATGCCTAGGATTAGACCTTTTAAACAGTTTTTATTCTATTGTTCTCATATTCGTAAGGTTTAGGTACCAAGTCCAGTTAGTATTATTGTGCTTTTACTTAGGCATTACATATGAACACCTTGGCCTAGGCTTAGACCTTTTTAGCAGTTTTATTACGTCGTGTTCATATTTATAAGCTTTGCATCAAGTTAGTAATATTGCGCTTTTACTTAAGAAAAAATATTTCATACACTTGAACAAATCTGTTAGAAAGGCCTGGACCAAATGCCGATTGAAGATATATTTCATTTAATGCCTAAGTAAAAGTGCAATGATACTAACTTGACTTGGTGTCCAAACCTTATACCAGCACAACGGAATAAAAACTGTTAAAAAGGCCTATGGCCTATTTGTTAATATTTATTGCCTAAGTAAAACCGCAATATTACTTAAATGACTTGGTGTCTAAACCTTATGAATATGAACACGATGGAATAAGAACTGTTAAAAAGGCCATGCCCGGGGTATTAATATTCAATGTTTAAGTAAAAGCGCAATAATAGTAACTTGACCTGGTGTCTAAACCTTATGAGTATGAACACCATGGAATAAAAACTGTTAGAAAGGCCTAGGCCAAGGTATTATTATTTAATGCCTCAGTGAAAGTGCAATAATATATTGACCTGGTGTCTAAACCTTTTGAGTATGAACACGATGGAATAAAAACTATTAAAAACGCCTAAGCCTAGGCCTATGTATTAATATTTAATGCCTAAGTAAAAGTGCAATAATACTAACTTGACCTTGTGTCTAAACCTTATGATACATATGAGCACAATCGTATAAAAACTGTTAAAAAGGCCTGGGCCTATGTATTAATATTTAATGCCTATGTAAAAGCACAATAATGCTATCTTGACCTGGTGTCTAAACCTTACGAATATGAAAATGATAGAAGAAACGGTTAAAAAGGCCTACGTTTAGGCCTATGCATGTTAATTAATTTTTGCCGCCAAAGAAAAAGGAAGATGTTACTAACCTGTCTGGGTGTCCAAACCTTATAAATATGATCACGGCGGGATAAAAACTGTTGAAAAGGCCATTGCCTAGGCCGTATCTTTAGAGGCGGTCTACGGGGATCGTAGACACGATGAAATCAAAAATCTGATTCTTGTTAGACTTCCAAACGGTTTTGTGGTCATCCTACATGAAAGTGTAATCTAAGAAATAAAAAAATATAATTTTCATACGTTCCCCAAACGCTTTTGTGGCCACTTAGCCATGTTCCAATTACAGTCGAAGTTTTCGACAAAAGCTTACCCTACGATTTTTTATCTTTCGTTGATTTCGCTTTCGATGAATTCAGCTGAAGCCCTAATTTTCGGAGAATTTACTTTTCGCTGAATTCTCCGTTCGAGGAATTTGTTTTCGATTAATTCTTTCTCGAAGAATTCACCTAGAACCTCTCCCCAGCACACAGACGACTCCTATGTCTTTTCTGCCGTACCCAGGTTTCACTGCCGTACATCAGAGTAGGAAGAATTACATTTTCATACACAGCCATTCGGAATTTCCTTGAGAACGCATCACTCCAGTGAAATCCTCCTAAGGCAGCTATGACTTCCAATGAAGAATTCACTCTCCTACTTATTTCACCATCTAATTTGTTCCCTCTGTCAAACATACTTTCTAAATATACAAACTCATTCACCTGGCCAATCTCTGCGCTATTAAGACTTGTCTTGTATTCAGTATGAACAGTTCCTCGCTCAAAAACCATAGCTTTGGTTTTTTCCCTTATTTATACTGTTTGAATTTCATACAAACTTGGTACAGACATATAAAAAAAATGAACCACCTCTTCCTTAACTTTGGAATCGCTTGCCGCATGTAAACAAGTAAGGTACCGTTGGAAAGGACTCTAACGGAACTATCGCGTGATGCGAAGAAAATGCTAATTAGCTCCCTATCTCAGAATATCTCCATTAAGAGGTATGTTATTTTATGCGCATTCTATTCAGCACATAGTAAAACCCTTAAATTCCAAATTTTATACGAATCGACAAGTAAATATCTGTACACTGAGCTACGGAAAAAAGATGCAGCTAAAGCTGAACTGCGAAAGTTTTTTCGATTTGTATTATTTAAACGAGAAAAGATACAGTGATTCGTTCTTGCAACTGTAAAGCACAAAGACCCAGATAATATGAGCCGCTATGCAAGAACAGAACTGGTATATTAATGGAATTATGGAATATGATCATGAAAAAAATGAATTATAACCATATCTGATTAATAGTCCATGAGATGCGAACTATTATTAAACCCCTAAACCAAAGTTACGGCGTGATAGCATAAAATCTTGCTGAGTTATAAGCGAAAACTCAAGCATACATCGGTTAAGGGGCCATGCATAAAAAAACATATTTTCCTCTACTTACTGTAAAACGGTTTACCCCGAAGTGCTTAGAAACACTTCGGAGGAAGTGTTTCTACGTGACACTGATACTGAAATTGGGTGCAAGGAAGAGTAATACGAGACGGAACCCATGGAATGCGAAATATTATATCACTAAATTCAAAATTGCAACTTTTAATGATGAACATCATAAACTAATAATTTTGCACAAGAATAATTAACTTACGACGTAGTTCGTGAAGTTACATATTTAATTTTTTCTATTACACTGCTGGCCACCCAAAATGCAAAACCAAGAAGGAAACATCCGATTGGCCTGAAATTCGCAGCATGCGTCGCCCGCGAGAGGACATGCAAACGATTAGCATTGCAGGGCATATGCAAATTACGTGCGCCCTGGACGCCACCGAGAAGCACTATAAGAAGGGTGCACAGAAGGCGGGGTGTAAGTAGTGGAAAATGTGTTGTGCGGTCGGACCTGTGCGTGGGAAGCTTCCTGATGCCTCGTCGTAGAATACGGCAGTCATTCCAGCACGTTTCGGAGTTCGAAACGTGCTGGAATGTCAGTTGTTTTCGCAATCTGTCCAGCTGCTGGCAGTAAAGGTCAGCATTTATCGTTTGGTTAGGTGCCAACACCTCCCAGTGGATAATTCCCTGGACATCCCACCAAACACTCAACAAAACCTTTTTTGGGGATGCAGTCTTCCTTTTGAGGTGGATGGAGGAGGCTCCGCACCTTGGCACACAGTCCGTCGACGCTTTACATTACGGTACAGTACACATTTCTCATCACCCGTTACAATTCGTCCCCAAAACAGTTCATTTCTGTGACGAGAAGGCAAAGAAACACAGGTTCGGATTCTCTCCTCTCGTTGATTTGCAAAAAGCTGGTCCGGAACCCCGTTATCAAACTTGGTGATGAACCCAAGCGCATGCATCCGTCTTTTGACTGTTGTTCTCTGTACCGAAAACGTTTCTGCTAATTCCTGAACGGTTGGATGTGGGTCATTTGATATTGCTTGGTCCACATCCTCGTCAGAAACCACGGATGGACGTTCAGGACATGCTTGATCTTTACAGCTTCTGTCTCCATTCAGAAATTTCCGAATCCAACGGCGACACGTGCTGTCATCAAATTCATCCTCCCCATACACTTGACAGATGTTGCGTCAAGCCGCGGCTGCAGTACTGTCTTTATCGAACGTGTTCAGTAAACAATGTCTAGTGTGCTCCTTATCGCATGCCATGTTACACCATCCGTGATTTCCCTTACGAATTACTTACTGGGACAAACTTAGTGCCTTTATATGCTCTACTGCTCCACGCTTTATTGGCCGAAAATTCGCCATCGCAGCGTCATCTGTGACGTAACTACTCCTTTCGCATTTTGCATCTATTACAAAAAGGGTAGAACTTTTGCACACACCCAATAAATGGAGCCGGTGTTGAAAGAACTTTTAAAATTGTACATGTAGAAGCAAAGATATTGAGGACAACGGATCAAACATTTGTGCCCCTTAGCGGCGAAATTGTACACTATTGTGGAAAGAAAATACGCACCGAGAGTTTTCATAGTTAGTAGTATCTTACCGAAGTAAGACGTTTTTCAATCGGCATTTTAGTCCTGCAGATATTGCCTGAAAGGAAATGTGAACTTACGCCCTCTGGTGACATTTGTCCGTCAAGGAAAATTTGAAATTATATGAAAAACTTTGCGCAGCGGAAAGGCTCTCCAACAAAGAAAGAATTTTTCAAATCGGACCCTCAGAAGCTAAGATATCAGCAAATAAATGATACACGTCTACGCCATCTGGTGGGAAAACTATGCATTATTTTACGAAGAAAGTATTCTCAAAAGGTTCTCCGATATGAGTGGTATCGGTCAATGAAAGAATTTTTTTAATCGAGTTTTCAGGAGCTCAGATTTTGCTGCTAATAGATCAGAAGCAAAAATTAGCTCTTACGCCCCCTGGTGTCCAAACGGTTCTTTACCAAACATTAGAAATTCTATGAAAAACTTTACCAACCGGGAGATGTATGCGATACAGAAAGAATTTTTCAAATCGGAGTGTTAGACACAGAGATCTCGGCGAAACGCAGTTTACCTTACCGCCGCATAGCGGAAAGTCTATGAACTACTCAAAAATTTTGAAATTATATGAAAAACATTTCGCACCGGAAACGCTATCCCGCAGGGAACGAATTTGGCAAATCAGACTCTTAGAAGCAGAGATATTGAAATAAATGGGACATATATCTACTGTCCCTGGTGGAGAAACCATGCATTATTTTAAGAAAATATTTTGAAAAGGTTTATAGACGTAATTGGTATCGGTCCACAAAGGAATTTTTTAGTCGAGATTTTAGAAGCTCAGATTTTGCTGCAAATACATCAGAAGCAGAAATTTATACTTACGCCCCCTGGTGGCCTAACCATTTTTTTTACCAAAAATCAGAAGTTATATGCAAAAAAAATTTTCAATCAGGAGCTGTATCCCCAGCAGAAAGAATTTTTCAAATGGGAGTTTTAGAAGCAGAGATATCGGGGAAAACGCAGTTTACTTTTACGTCGTCTAGCGTAAAATATGTGCGTAACTTGAAAAAGTGACTACCTAAAGTAGTCTTCGACGTAAATGGAATCGAAAGGTTAAAGATTTTTTTTTAACCGGATGTTTAGAAGCAAATATATGGAATAAAATGTATTTTGAATTCGATATCAACTGCATTTTTTAAATCGGACTAATATTTGCAGAGATATGGTGTCCACAGACGGACGGACGGACAAACCAGTAACATAAGCACGATCTATTTTTACGTTTTCCAACAGGAGGTGCTAAGAAGCGTTTTCCAACCGTTGGTTGAAGAAGCGTATATGCTCCAGCTTTGTCCGTCTGTCTGTCTGTCCATCCGCACGATAACTCGTGTAAAAATGGTTCGATTTCGATGACATTTTAGTATGTGGTAGGGGACCACCTGGGGATGAAACCTATTAAAAAGGGGCGAAATGGGGTCTAAGGTCAGGACATAGGAGCCAGATTCATTCCATTGCCCTTATGTCTCATAACTTGCTTAAAAATGGTTCGATTTTGATGAAATTTTATTATGTGGTAGCGGACCACCTGGGGACGAAGCCTATTGAAAATGAGCAAAATGGGGTCAAAGTTCAGGACATAGGAGCGGGATGCATTCCATTGCCCTTATGCATCACAAATTACGTAAAAATGCTTCGATTGCGACAAAACGTTATCATATTGTTCTGGAAGTACACTGAACAGGTTCTGTTGAATATCATCGAAATGGGGTCAAGGTCAAGACACAGGCGCGAGATTTATTCCACCGCTATTATCCTCATAACTTGAGTAATAACATGAGTAATGATTTCTAGTATGTTGGAAAGCGTATCATAATCAATGCATTGCATGATTTTACTAACTTGTGTGCAAAAGACGTGCTAAAAATCGGATTGGTGGTTGCGCTTAAATTTTCAATTATGAAACAACTTCTCAGTGATACGCGAATACTCAGTGCGTCGAGAAAATGTAATGATCCGAAATACACTGCTGGCCACCCAAAATGCAACACCAAGAAGGAAGCATCCGATTGGCCTGAAATTTGCAGCATGCGTCGCCCGCGAGAGGACATGCAAACGATTAGCATTGCAGGGCATATGCAAATCATGTGCGCCCGGCACGCCACCGAGAAGCACTATAAGAAGGGTGCACAGAAGGCGGGGTGTAAGTAGTGGAAGTGTGTTGTGCTGCCGGACCTGTGCGTGGGAAGCTTCCTGATCCCTCGTCACAGAATACGGCAATCATAGAACGTTTCGGAGTTCGACAGAGGACGAACAGTGGTTTATCGCGACAGCGGTTTATCGTACCGAGACATCGGCGCCCGTGTGGGACGACATCCAGCCACAGTGAGGCGAGTATGGATTCGGTGGGGGCAGGAGGGACGGACGGACCGACGTGAGCGATTGCCGAAGCCGCGACACACCACCGAACGAGAGGACCGGCATATTGTGCGGCGGGCATTGACGGCTCGCACCGCCACATCACGAACGTTAGCGCAGGAATTAGGGTGTGTTGCGCAACAACCCGTGTCAGCACGTACCGTTCGACGTCGTCTGCAGGAGCGGGAAATTGTTGCACTGCACCCAATTGCTACGAATACGATTGACGTTACACCACCGGCGAGTGCGGCGGCAGTGGGCCGTTGAACGCCACACCTGGACTACGGAATAGCGCGACATTGTCTTCTCCGACGAATCCCGCTTCTGCCTGCAACACCACGATGGTCGGATCCGCGTGTGGCGGCACCGCGGCGAGAGACTGTATGACGCCTGCATTATTCATAGCCATACAGGTCTGTCGCTTGGTGTTATGGTTTAGGGCGCAGTTGGATATGACACCCGCACCCCTCTGGTAGGCATCGCCGGCACACTCAACAGCTAGCGCTACATCTCCGATGTTTTGGAGCCTGTAGTCCTCCCTTACCTGAAGGACCTTCCAGCGGCCATGTTTCAACAGGACAATGCGCGCCCGCACGGGGCACGCATCGTGCAACAATTCTTCACGGCCCACCAGGTGTCATTGCTGCCGTGTCCCGCTTGTTCTCCCGATATGTCGCCCATCGAGCACGGCTGGTCGCTGATCGGCAACCGAGTGGCCCCGCAAGCACCACCAGCGGCTACGCCTGATGAATTGTGGCAACGTGTGGAAGCAGCCTGGACTGACATACCCCAAGCCCACATCCAAAGCCTCTTTCGTTCGACACCGCGTCGTGTAGCGGCCGTTATTGCCAACCATATGGGGGCCACACGAACTATTGATGTCTGCGTGTTCCGCAAGTCGCACGGGCCTGTAAGCTCAATCGTTTCATCTTTGTATCTGTTGTTATGTGTCCAGTAAATCTGGCTTTGCTATCTCGTGTCCTTCTTGGTGTTGCATTTTGGGTGGCCAGCAGTGTAAGAATATTCAAAACAAATTTCAGCGTGCACAAACTCGGGTTTTCCGTTGTTAGAAAAATACATACTGTTTATTCTAACACTAATTCAAGTCATTAGCAGGAATAAATGAATTTATTATAAAGAAAATGATAAGAGTAAATGGACCCCGTCCCTGAATGGGCTGTGCCCAAGTTGTTGTACAGATCACAGTCAGGGTTTTGTGCTCATCTGTACTCTGTATTCAATTTGTCGGAGGTTCGGGCAAGATGCAGACTTACCAGCATTACCGCTCTTCTTGCAGGGAAGAAAGCATTCCGGATGTGTTTCCCAGATGTAGATATATGGGTGGCCTCTCTAACTTTGCAAATATCTTCGCTATCAATCATCCTATTTGAACGATATTTAAGATTCAGTGTGTTTTTTTATGTGCTAAATAAAACGTGCATAAAGTAACATATCCCTTACATGGAAACATTAGGAGATAGACAATTAGCATGTTAATTAGTTTAATTAGCATTTTTCTTCGCATCACTTAATAGTTCCCCTCGAATCCTTTCCAACAGTACCTTACTTGTTTACATGCGGAAACGGTTCCAAAGTTAAGGAGGGGGGGGGGTCGATATCTGTATATTGCATTTCAGTGTCGTCGCAGAAGCGCACGCCAGATGTAGGCTACAGCAGTTCTATAGATTTCTCCTCGAAGGTAAGTATTTCCGTTCCTCTTCCTTTCTTTTTTGTTTCGTAAAAGTAAATTAACAAAATCATTTTTTTTGGCCCCCTGGTGGCGCAGTGGTCTAAGCGATGGCCTCTGATAATTCGTCCAAAAGGGGTCCGGGTTCGAATCCCGTGAGGCATGGGTGTTGTGTTTGTCTTACGGCACTGGCTCTCTCCCTTCCCTGGAACCAGTGACCCTAAATTAGACTGGCGACTGCTTATAGCTTATTGAGTTGCTCACGGTGGTCGTTAAACCTTTAATAAAAAAAAAAAAAAAAAAATGTTTTTCACATTTGCAGCCATCCCGCTCCGTTTTTTTTTTTTCCTTTTTCTTTTTTGGTATTAATATTACTGCATTAGCCAGCTATTGGCAGTGGCTGGCATTAATTTGGAGGAACCTTGCTTTTCACATGGACAACTCTGCGTCGCCAGCTCAATGGTTGGCAACCCTAAAATTCTCTAAATTTTTGATCCCAATTAAAAAAACCAAAAATATTAAATAATTGGTGATGAAGACGAGCTGCCCTTGTCAGAATGGATGCGACAGATTAACAAACATAGGCTTCCACAGTACGAGAATATTGATGATTATCTAAATCCTATAATATCAAATTTTTGAATTGTAACAACATTGTAAGTTGCTATCTCTAAGAAGGCTTTGAAAGCTTAGCCCAGACGAAGCCCCCCCCCCCCGGTGGAGCGCAAAATCGCGGCTTAAATTGTGTATCATCAGAAGCAGAAATTAAAACACAATTTTACACCATTAAAATGAAGTGTTTTAGTTCAAAAATATTGTTTACCAAAAACCATTAACCTAAATGAATTGAAGTAAATTTACGGGAAAGTTACTGGAATATCTTTCTTTTTCATTCATTAAACTTTCACCCGCCGAACTTAGCAATTCCACGAATAGTAATATTTACCCGGTAAATACGGGGTACTCCTGCTAGTGTATAGTAAATGCATTCTCCTTTTTTTTTAATCTAACACTTTTTGTAGATTATACTTAACTTTTGGACATCAGATGTACACTCACGGACAATGACATTTGCGCACCTAGAAGAAAGCATGCTACAGCCGCGAAACTTTGCAAATAGCTAGAGTGCGTGCTGGTATGCAAATGATCCGCGTTTGGTGCGATTTCGCATGACCGCACACCCCGTGGTGGCGTTGCAAGCACGAATCGGCAGTCCTATAAACCGGCGTGTAGTCGATACCCCAGTGACAAGAATGCCGGTTAGACGACAGAGACGTCGATTTACGCAACTTACGGACTTTGAGAGGTCTGATCATCAGGCTGAAAACCGCAGGGTGGTCGGCGCGCGGATCGTGGATCGTGGATCGTTCTGACCATACCGTTCGACTGTGTTGGGAGCAGTGGACGCGTGACGGTACTGCCACACGGCGGAGCGGCTCCGGACGGACCAGGAGTGCCACCGGTAGAGAGGATCGACGGATCGTGCGTCAGGCACGAACGATTGCGTTGGGAGCAGTGGACACGTGACGGTACTGCCACACGGCGGAGTGGCCCCAAACGGAGCAAGAGGACCACCGAATCCCAAGGACACCCGGTCCACTATACAGGCAGATAAATGTAGGGGCTCCTGTTTGGTATCGTTCACTTGATCGAAAGGTCACTTGACCGAAAATCACTTGATCGAAATGTACATTTCACCGAAGGGTCACTTGACCGAAAATCACTTGATCGAAATGTACATTTCACCGAAGGGTCACTTGACCGAAAATCACTTGATCGAAATGTACATTTCACGGAAGGGTCACTTGACCGAAAATCACTTGATCGAAATGTACATTTCACCAAAGGGTCACTTGACCGAAAATCACTTGATCGAAATGTACATTTCACCGAAGGGTCTCTTGACCGAAAATCACTTGATCGAAATGTACATTTCACCGAAGGGTCACTTGACCGAAAATCACTTGATCGAAATGTACATTTCACCGAAGGGTCACTTGACCGAAAATCACTTGATCGAAATGTACATTTCACCGAAGGGTCACTTGACCGAAAATCATTTGATCGAAATGTACATTTCACCGAAGGGTCACTTGATCGAAATGTACATTTCACTGAAGTGTCACTTGACCGAAAATCACTTGATCGAAATGTACATTTCACCGAAGGGTCACTTGACCGAAAATCACTTGATCGAAATGTACATTTCACCGAAGGGTCACTTGACCGAAAAGTTCATTTCACCGAAAGGTCACTTCACCTATAAGTTCATTTCATCGAAAGGACATTTGATCGAAAAGTTCATTTCACCGAAGGATTACTTTGCGTAAAAGTTCATTACATCGAAAGATCATTTCACCGAATGGTCTGTTTATCGAAAACTTGAGAATTTTGTTGTTAGAGATGTGTCGGTGCGTGGTGCGGGTTTTTTAAAAATTGGCCTCCTAAACATTATCGGATTGTAAATATAAAAAAACACACTTTTAGTTTCTCTGAAACACCTCCCCATGAGTAGGTTTTTCGAAATATAACATTAATTATAAGGCCTGGATCTGTGCTTTTTTTGTCAAATTTTAATCCTCCGAGCACATATTCATAAGGGTTACATAGCAAATCAAGTAAATAATGTTCCACTTTTACTCAACCACAAAACATTAATTTTTTGACCGTAGGCCTAGATACAGGCCATTTTAACAGATTTTAACTCTACTCATATTCATAAGCATTACATAAAATGTTAAATAACTTTTTATGTAAACCTTATGAACATGAGCACGCACGTTTAGAATTTGCTAAAAAGACCTAAGTCGAGGGCTAGAGCACTAAACTTGATTCTTTTTGCCTGAAAAAATGTGCAACATTATTAACTTGACGTTTTATATAAACCTTATGAACACGAGTTCGTACGATTAAAATTGGGTCAAAAGGCCTAAGGTAAGGCCTAGGGATCTAAAATTGATTCTTTTTGCCTGAAAAAATGTGCAACATAATTAAGTTTACTCTTTAGGTAAACCTTATGAACATGAGCACTGAACATGACTTTCATGTAAACCTTATGAACATGAGCACTGAACATGACTTTCATGTAAACCTTATGAACATGATTAAAAGTTGCTAAAAAGGCCTAAGCCGAGGCCCAAGGACTTAAAATTAATTATTTTTGTCTTAAAACTAAATCTTTGCCTTCTCTGTGACACGGAGAAATAAAAAATGCAATTTGAGTATGATCCCCTAACGTTTCGGTGGTCTGCCGAACTTGCACCATGCTCCAACAGATCCTGTAATAAAATCTAAAGTTTTCAATCTAGTGACCCTTCAGTGAAATGACCTTTCGATGAAATGAGCTTTTAGGTAAAGAGACCGCTCGGTGAAATGAACTTTTCGATCAAGTGACCCTTCGTTGAAATGAACATTTCGATCAAGTGATCTTTCGGTGAAGCAATCTTTTCGGTGAAGTGATTTGCGGTCAAGTGACCCTTCGGTGAAGTAAACGTCGGGCAAATGAACCAGACCCGCTCCTGTGTGCCCACGAACCATTTCCCGACGCCTCTCGGAAACGAATCTGCGATCCCAGCGCCTCTTACGTGCGCTGCCACTAACACCGGAACATCGCCAGCTCCATTTGCAGTGGTGCCAGGCCAGAGTGACATGGAACGCCCCAGACTGGCGACGTGTGGTGTTTAGCGATGAGTGCCGCTTCGTTTTAGGGACAGATGATCATCGTGTCCAGGTGTGGAGGTCCCCGGGTCAACGGCACAATCCCAACCTCGCTATCGAGCGCCACACCTCCTCCACTGCAGGCATTATGTTCTGGTGAGCCATTGCCTACTATAGCCTATCAGCTCTAGTAGTGGGACGTTGATTATTGACGGGCCAGCGGTATGTGGATGAGAGTTTCACGTGCTCCCATTCCTGGCCCGGATTCCAGGTGCGTTATACCAGCAGGATAATGCCTGCATGTACACGGTTTGGGTTGCCCAGGACTGCCTACGTCATGTCCAGACACTTCTTTGGCTTGCCCTCTCCCCGGATATGTCCCCTATCGAGCATGTGTGGGACCAGTTGAAACGCCACCTGCCGCCGTGCCGCATTATCCGAGAGTTAGAGCAAACCGTCCAACACGTGTGGGCCATTCTGCCACAGGACTACATCAGGCGTCTGTTCGCCTCAATGCCGCAAGGTAGTTAGAATGAGAGAAGTTAGGTCAATGAGTTCGCCAAACCCACTCCGGCTTAGGGTTCCAAGAATCAGTGACCGTCACTGGAACCCTCTTGGAGCTGTCCAACGCTCCCTCTCCGTAGCGCAGACGTTCACTTGGTATCGTGAAATCATTTTCAGATCAAGGTAGTTTCTATTTCTTTGTTTAATCAACGGATAATTTTACAATCATCCGTTACCTACTGATTTCAAGCACAGGCTGAAAATTATATTGCTTGGATCAAAGCTTCCGCTGCCGGCATGTGTCAACGTTCAAAACGACGAAGCAGGGGCTGGCTGTGACATAAGGGCAACAGGGACGGTCGCCAAGGGCTCCACATTTTAAGAGAAAAAAACAAAATCACTTTTCCTAAAAAAAAATTATAATTACTTTTTTTTCGTAAGTTTTGGAGCGGGTTGCCCTTAAAAATATTAAATAATACCATTTTGCGGGCCCTACTTTAATATACTCAACAATTTGTGTATTTTAGCAAAAACTTAAATTTAACAAAATAAAAAGAAATTAATCACTGCAACATGTATATGAAAAAAAAATATTTTTACGAATTTATTTTAGAAGAGTCCTTAATATTTTCTACACGAAAATATTCGGAATGCAAAAATATTCGCTACGCAGGTATCGTTTTAAGCTTTAAGATAATACGTATTTCTGTGAGATAATCATTATGTCTTTAGGACAGTTTTTGTGTGTTCTTTACGAATGGCATTTTTCACGTAAATATTTTATTAAAATACGAGCTGAATTTTTTACTGCCTGCAATGAAATTTCCCCCGGGCCCCGCAAAAGCTCCATCAGGCCCTGCGACGAAGACAAAATAATAAGCACCAATTTATTTTTTTATTTAATGGAAATACAAGACGAGGCAGAGAATTTGAACGCCTGTGAGATGGACAATGTTCATCATCATCATCATTGTCAACCATTATCAATCCACTGCTGGACGAAGGTCTCCCCAAGTTTCCTCCACAACGGTCTGTCTTGTGCCAGTCTCTTCCATGTCACCCCTGCATACTTTCGAATTTCATCCACCCATCTCCCATGTGGTCTTCCTCTGGGTCTTTTCCTGTCCCTTGGAATCCAATCTAAAATTTCTGCTGTCCATCGATGATCTGTCCTTCTGGCAGTATGTCCAGCCCATTGCCATTTCAGGGATTTAACTCTGATCATGATGTCTTCCACTCTTGTCATTTTTAGGATCCACGAGTTCCTCTTCTTATCTCTCCTGGTTACACCAAGTATGCACCTCTCCATGCTTTTTGAGTTGTCTGCAGCCTTTGTATGTCTCTTTTAGTTAAGGTCCACGTCTCTGCACCATACGTAAGCACTGGAAGGATGCATTGATCAAACACTTTTCTTTTAAGACATAATGGCATATTGCTCTTGAAAATTATGCTGTTTCTTCCAAAAGCTCTCCAGGCAAGTTTTGTACGTCGATTAATTTCTTCATCAATGTGACCCTCACTTGATATCTGCTGTCCAAGATAAACGTAGGTATCTGTTATCTCCAGCTTTTCTCCATCAATCGATAAATCTTCATTTCTTGTAAAAGCATTGAACATCACTTTTGTCTTCTGAAAGTTCATTTTTAATCCCACTTCTTTACTCTTGTCAGCAAGTTCCTGGATCATACTCTGCAGCTCTGATGGGCTAGTTGCAAAAATGACTACGTCATCAGCAAAACGAAGGTGGGTTAGATAATCTCCATTAATCTTTATCCCCTTGTTTTCCCAGCTCAGTGACTGAAAAACACCCTCCAATGTGGCATTAAAGAGCTTCGGAGATATGGTGTCACCTTGTCTCACTCCCTTTCCAATTTTTATGTGTGTTGTATTTTCAAACAGCCGAATCTTTGCACTTGCATTTTCATAGATGTTATTAATAATATTAATGTATGCATCTTCAATACCGCAGGATTTCAGAGCCGTGGTAACTGCTGATGGTTTCACCGAATCAAAGGCTTTTTCATAATCGATAAAAGCCATGCACAATGGAAGTTCATATTCCCTCGCTCTTTCAATTAGTTCTCTCAGCACATGGATATGATCTATTGTGCTGTAGCCACTCCTGAATCCAGCTTGTTCTCTCGGTTGAGCCATGTCCAGTGTTACCTTCAAGCGGTGTGAAAGAACTTTAGTGAAGATTTTATAAACTACTGATAGGAGGCTGATAGGTCTGTAGTTATGTGTGTATTAATACTTGCAATTTTGCTAATCCTGAAGAGGAAGAAGCCATACGCTATTTTGCTGGATATTTAGCCTTTTGTCACAAAAGAAAAAAATATATTAAAGAACTGGGAACGTTTCTTACGTAACAGAGAACCAAATAAAGGCTGGATTGAGATTTTATCAAGAGATGGGCTAATGACACAAAACAACATTAGAATAGAAACTGTCAAACAGTTTGAATCTTTTTTTTCAGAATTTCATGGAGCTGGCATATACAATGTATAAATCCCAAGGGGCCATAAACAAACTTCGAAATTGAAATTTAACTTTCCCGAAGTTGACGTGGGTGTCATTAAAACCTATGCGAGAGCAAAAACATTTTTCTTATTAAATACTGTATATTAACGATGTCACTCAACAAAACTTAAGAGAAAAAAACCCAAGCAAATGCATTGAATTCCAGGGAGTTAAAAAAAAAATAAAATAAGGAAACAATGGAGGGATGGTTCCAAGTTTTAGTAATCGATAAGTTTTGTTTTAATTCTGTAATTCCTATTTTAAAAATTCCGCTTATGTGTTCTTAAAGGCTTCTAATTTGAACTAAGAATCACGCATTTCACCATTCTTTACCACCACGCCCGAAGACTGCTGGGGACCAACATTCGTCACAGGCCTCCGTGAGGAAGGACCACCCGCTGTTTGTTTACAATCTTTGACCTCTCATTCTAACTACCTTGTCCATGCCGGACCATATTGCAGCATGTATCGCCGCACGAGGCGGCGTGACCCCCTGTTGAAGATGACCGGACTGCGTGACACAGATCCCTCTGTAATTGTCCTTCAGTTCTGTTTTTGCCATCATGTGGGTCCTTCATTTGTATCTTTTTTTTTTTTTTTTTTTTTTGGTTAGAGGTTTAACGACCACCGTGAGCAACTCAATGGGCTATAAGCAGTCGCCCGTCCCTAATTTAGGGTCACTGGTTCCAGGGAAGGGAGAGAGCCAGCGCCGTAAGACAAACACAACATCCATGCCCGACCGGGATTCGAACCCGGACCCCTTACGGACGAATGATCAGAGGCCAGCGCCTTAGACCACTGCGCCACCGGGGCGGCAAACATTTGTATCATTACGTCCATGAAATTTCAGTTCAATCCGATGCTTCCTTCTTGGTGCGCAAATTTCATTGTCCTTGAGTGTATATACGCACATGTGTATCTTTTTGTTTTTTGTTTTTTTTTATTGGAGGTTTAACGACCACCGTGAGCAACTCAATGGGCTATAAGCAGTCGCCCGTCCCTAATTTAGGGTCACTGGTTCCAGGGAAGGGAGAGAGCCAGTGCCGTAAGACAAACACAACATCCATGCCTCATCGGGATTCGAACCCGGGCCCCTTACGGACGAATGATCAGGGGCCATCGCTTAGACCACTGCGCCACCGGGGCGGCCATATGTGTATCCGTGTGTGTGTGTAGTATTCCTTCAAGTGGAGGGTGTTGAAATTTTTATGGGTGCATGTTCAGAGATTTTGGAGAGTATGTGGTATGTTAAAGGGGTGCCTATGAATCATTGAAACACACCACTCATTGTCCATTGGGACTCGAACCCGGACCCACTCCGAGGAGCTGTCAGAAGACAGCGCGTAAATTATTGCACCAGCTGGGCAATCTAGAGGGCATTTAAACGGAGACGAGCTAACAAATATTTTCTTTATCCACATTCTGCCTTATTAGAATTCAGCCTCATTAAGTGTTTGCTGTTTTATTGCTTCGTTTTTTTATTTCTTGAGAAAGGTATGAAAAATGGCTAACCCAAAGAACCGTCATGCAACCTGAGTGAGGTAATTTATTTCCGTGTTCGTTCGCACGCAATATGACAACACACCTCAACAAATTGTTGTGTATCGGTTTTGTCTTAGTTTGGTGTCAGACACATCGGATCCGCCCTTCATTTAGCTGAAGATTCAATTATCTAGAGTCCCCGCCATCGAAGCCATGATACAATGAGCAATCAGCTTCGACCCTGTTCGTTCACAGTGCAAAGGAGCGCGGAAGTGCACCCACTATAACACAGGTGGAGCACGTGCGCGAATTCTCTTCCTTCCCCACCCCCACGGCATCTTCTGAGTCATCTGTGTGGTGCAGAGGGGGGACTGCGCTGATTTCGGAGTCAAGTGCGCGGGATAGAAACTAAGATGCAAATGTGTAAGGTGTTTTCGCCTCTTTTAAAATGCTTTACATGGGCGAGCTGTCGGAGAAGATGCATTGCCACGTGAATCAATGATTTTTACACATTTCGGTGCCACCCTATTGTCACAGGGCGCCGAAGTAAATCTCTCTCAAGTAGAACTTTCGGCACCTGTGTGATTGCCACCAGCGACCTAAAGTGACATGAACTACTCGTGTGGGTCACTTCCGATGTGCGTCCTCTTATTCAAATTTGAATCCCCAAAAGTGTCGCAGCTAAGAGACGAGATTCTTGTGACGTACTACAGAGGTGAATGACGTGTCAAGACGACAGATCTGCAGCGATACATTCCGTCCGTGAAGCTTAGTTGGAAGAGCAGCATGCTCCGGAGTGACAGGTCGCGGGTTCGATCCCTCTCACGGACAATAAGAGAGAGATGATGTGACGTACTACAGAGGTAAATCACGTGTCAAGACGACAAATATGCAGCGTTTTCACCCGTGTAGCTTAGTTGGAAGAGCAGCATGCTCCGGAGTGATAGGTCGCGGGTTCGATCCCTCTCACGGACAATAAGAGAGAGATGATGTGACGTACTACAGAGGTGAATCACGTGTCAAGACGACAAATCTGCAGCGTTTCCATCCGTGTAGCTTAGTTGGGAGAGCAGCATGCTCCGGAGTGATAGGTCACGGGTTCGATCCCCGTCACGGACAATAAGAGAGAGATGATGTGACGTACTACAGAGGTGAATGACGTGTCAAGACGACAAATCTGCAGCGATACATTCCGTCCGTGAAGCTTAGTTGGAAGAGCAGCATGCTCCGGAGTGATAGGTCGCGGGTTCGATCCCTCTCACGGACAATAAGAGAGAGAGATGATGTGACGTACTACAGAGGTGAATCACGTGTCAAGACGACAAATCTGCAGCGTTTCCATCCGTGTAGCTTAGTTGGAAGAGCAGCATGCTCCGGAGTGATAGGTCGCGGGTTCGATCCCCGTCACGGACAATAAGAGAGAGATGATGTGACGTACTACAGAGGTGAATCACGTGTCAAGACGACAGATCTGCGGCAATACATTCCGTCCGTGTAGCTTAGTTGGGAGAGCAGCATGCTCCGGAGTGATAGTTCGCGGGTTCGATCCCTCGTCACGGACAATAAGAGAGAGATGATGTGACGTACTACAGAGGTGAATCACGTGTCAAGACGACAGATCTGCAGCGTTTCCATCCGTGTAGCTTAGTTGGAAGAGCAGCATGCTCCGGAGTGATAGGTCGCGGGTTCGATCCCCGTCACGAACAATAAGAGAGAGATGATGTGACGTACTACAGAGGTAAATCACGTGTCAAGACGACAAATATGCAGCGTTTCCATCCGTGTAGCTTAGTTGGGAGAGCAGCATGCTCCGGAGTGATAGGTCGCGGGTTCGATCCCCATCACGGACAATAAGAGAGAGATGATGATGTGACGTACTACAGAGGTGAATCACGTGTCAAGACGACAAATCTGCGGCAATACATTCCGTCCGTGTAGCTTAGTTGGGAGAGCAGCAGGCTCCGGAGTGATAGGTCACGGGTTCGATCCCCGTCACGGAAAATAATAGAGAGATGATGTGACGTATTACAGAGGTGAATCACGTGTCAAGACGACAAATCTGCAGCGTTTCCATCCGTGAAGGTTAGTTGGAAGAGCAGCATGCTCCGGAGTGATAGGTCGCGGGTTCGATCCCTCTCACGGACAATAAGAGAGAGAGAGATGATGTGACGCACTACAGAGGTGAATCACGTGTCAAGACGACAAATCTGCAGCGTTTCCATCCGTGTAGCTTAGTTGGGAGAGCAGCATGCTCCGGAGTGATAGGTCGCGGGTTCGATCCCTCTCACGGACAATAAGAGAGAGATGATGTGACGTACTACAGAGGTGAATCACGTGTCAAGACGACAAATCTGCGGCAATACATTCCGTCCGTGTAGCTTAGTTGGGAGAGCAGCATGCTCCGGAGTGATAGTTCGCGGAAATCGATCTCCGTCATGGACAATGAGAGAGAGATGATGTGACGTACTACAGAGGTGAATCACGTGTCAAGACGACAAATCTGCAGCGATATTTTTCGTCCGTGCATGCCCGGTGCTAGGGTGTTTGGCGCCCCAGGCAGGCCATGAGCCTTGCGTCCCCAAGATTCATGTTATTCTTTGGGTGGGCAAACATATTGCACTTATTCAATAATTATTTCAGGATGCAAAAATACAATGGAAACTGCATTCATTTACTTACTGCACCAGTGTTAATTAAAATTTCATTTTGTGTGTTTTATTTTTCGTAAAATTACCAACAAGTGTCTTCAAATCGATGTCACGGGCAATTTCTTGTTCGATCGAGAACACGCAGATAACCCAACAAAGTACTCTTCTGAATCCTCTAATATATAAAACAAAAAGGGTGTGTCTGTGGGGGGAGGGGGATTCCAACGGAATGAATATACATAGTATTAGGGCGTCTCTACTCTTGCTATTGTTCTCATTAGACAATAGTTTAAGTATGACAGTTCCTAACCTTAAAGCAAGCCGCTCCTGTGGCGCGGAGGTCTAAGCTCTGGCTCCTGACCTTTCGCCCGAGATGGGTCCGGGTTCGAATCCCGTGAGGCGTGGATGTTGTGTTTGTTTTACGGTACTGACTCTCCCTATCTTCTCTGGTACCAGTGGCACTAAATTAAGAACGCCTGCTTTTTTAGCCCATCGTGTTCCTCACGGCGGTCGTTAAGCACCCCGCCCCCCCCCCCCCCCCCCAAAAAAAAAAAAAAAAAAAACTTTAGACGTTGAGCATTCTTTTTTTCTGATTGAGGTTTATTGGACTAGCTTTACAGATACATGGACATACATGTTGAACTTGTTGGACAAATATATACAGTATAGACATCTGTGTTTCAACGACAGCAATGTACATAGGTGAACAAGGAACGCAGCGAATAAACCTTCGAAAGACAAACACAAACAACCATGCCTTACCCGGGATTCGAACCCAGGCCTCTCCGTTGGGCGAATGATCAGAAGCCATCGCTTAGATCACCGCGCCACCGGGGCGGCCGTAAGACAAACACAACATCCATGCCTTACTCGGGATTCGAACCCAGCCCCTCCGTTGGGCGAATGATCAGAAACCATCGGTTTGATCACCGCGCCACCGGGGCGCCCGTAAGACAAACACAACATCCATGGCTTACTCGGGATTCGAACCCAGCCCCTCCGTCGGGCGAATGATCAGAAGCTATCGTTTAGATCACCGCGCCAATGGGCCGGCCATAACACAAACTTAACATCCATGCCTTACTCGGGATTCGAACCCAGACCCCTCCGTTGGGCGAATGATCAGAAACCATCACTTTGATCACCGCGCCACCGGGGCGGCCGTAAGACAAACACAACATCCATGCCTTACTCTAGATTCGAACCCATACCCCTCCGTTGGGCTAATGATCAGAAATCATCGCTTTGATCACCGCGCCACCGGGGCGGCCGTAAGACAAACACAATATCCATGCCTTACTCGGGATTCGAACCCAGCCCCTCCGTTGGGCGAATGATCAGAAACCATTGCTTTGATCACCGCGCCAACGGGGCGGCCGTAACACAAACTTAACATCCATGACTTACTCGGGATTCGAACCCAGCCCCTCCGTTGGGCGAATGAAAAGAAGCCATCGTTTAGATCACCGCGCCACTGTGCCGGCCATAACACAAACTTAACATTTATGCCTTACTCGGGATTCGCACCCAGACCCCTCCGTTGGGCGAATGATCAGAAACCATCACTTTGATCACCGCGCCACCGGGGCGGCCGTAAGACAAACACAACATCCATGCCTTACTCTAGATTCGAACCCATACCCCTCCGTTGGGCTAATGATCAGAAATCATCGCTTTGATCACCGCGCCACCGGGGCGGCCGTAAGACAAACACAATATCCATGCCTTACTCGGGATTCGAACCCAGCTCCTCCGTTGGGCGAATGATCAGAAGCCATCGTTTAGATCACCGCGCCAATGGACCGGCCATAACACAAACTTAACATCCATGTCTTACTCGGGATTCGAACCCAGACTCCTCCGTTGGGCGAATGATCAGAAACCATAGCTTTGATCACCGCGCCACCGGGGCGGCCGTAAGACAAACACAACATCCATGCCTTACTCAGGATTCGAACCCAACCCCTCCGTTGGGCGAATGATCAGAAGCCATCGTTTAGATCACCGCGCCACTGTGCCGGCCATAACACAAACTTAACATTAATGCCTTACTCGGGATTCGAACCCAGACCCTCCGTTGGGCGAATGATCAGAAACCATCGCTTTGATCACCGCGCCACCGGGGCGGCCGTAAGACAAACACAACATCCATGCCTTACACGGGATTCGAACCCAGCCCCTCCGTTGGCCGAATGATCAGCAGCCATCGTTTAGATCACCGTGTCACTGTGCCGGCCATAACACAAATTTAACATCCATGCCTTACTCGGGATTCGATCCCAGACCCCTCCGTTGGGCGAATGATCAGAAAGCAACGCTTTGATCACCGCGCCACCGGGGCGGCCATGAGACAAACACAACATCCATGCCTTACTCGGGATTTGAAAACAGCCCCTCCGTTGGGCGAATGATCAGAAGCCATCGCTTTGATCACCGCGCCACCTGGGCGGCCGTAAGACAAACACAACATCCATGCCTTACTCGGGATTCGAACCCATATCCCTCCGTTGGGCGAATGATCATTAGCCATCGCTTAGACCACTGCGTCACCGGGCCGGCCCTTTGAGCATTGCTACTAATTGTGATAGAACAAGTAAACAGTCTTAATATTTCCATTGAAAGTCGGATAACACAGAATCTATTTTCTTTAAGGCTGTCTTTGAATGAGCGTAAGAGAAATTCTATTTTATATCTGCAATGTAAATTCTTTTGTACACATTTTCTCAAAGACTATTACTTTGTAGTGTTTGAAATTTTGAGCACAAATAAAAACGACCTATAGCTAATGTATGTGCTACGGTTATTATTCCAAAACAATTGTTAGAATATTTTTTAAAATTCAATTTATCTGACTCGAAAATAATTCCAATTTGGGCGCTAGAGGGCGCGATAAGTTAGCTTAGTAGTGTTTCTGCCTGGAAGAAACGAAATCTCTCATTTCTGTCTGATTTTTTTTAATTATCTGGGCCGAATAGAAATAATTAAATTCGGCCAAAAGTGAGACTGGAATCTTGTCTCCCATAAATCATCTTAAATCCTGCTGGGCGTTCATTTTTTGAAGAGATAATGTGTACATTAGCAGAGAACCCCTGAATTTGAGCTATAGAAACTCCGCCCTACCTACTAAGCTCCACCCCAAATGACGTCATTGGTTAAAACGTAACAGCGCGTATTTTGTCTTTTCATTGTGGAGCCAACGAGAGACCGCTTCCATTCTGGGTATGGCGAGGACTGCAGTGATTCGCTGACGCCAACTTTTGGGACAGGATGTAAAAGCCACGCCCAAGAAGTGATTTTTTGCGCCATCTATCTCAGCAAATGAACCCTAACACTCATTCAAAGACAGTCTTAAGAAGAAAAAAACTGTGCCGTTCTCTGATATTGCCTGACTTGCCTGCTGCATTGATATGGGCCTGGTTTATGGCAGTTTTTCGACAGATGCGCGTATTTGCGGAAGCGGCGGCGAGTGGATTTATTGCAAGCTGACTTATCCAGTCTATAAACACAGGTCACCGGTTCTCAATGAATACAGAATTTGAGAGTTATATCGAACATCGAAAGGAGAATAAAAATAATGAAATTTATTTGTATTATGTTTTTCCTCATGTACTAACTCATTTAATTATATCAGCTCTACGTCTTGGCGCCCTTGGCGGGCGCCTAGTTTGCCTAATGGTGAAACCGGCCCTGCGTCCTTGTATTGTCCGTCAATGCAGGGCTAGAGAATAAGGAAGGGCTGGCCCACCAGGCAGTCCAAAGTAAGTCGCTTTGCTGGGGAGGACGTGACGTCACTGCGAGTACACTGGCGATTTGGGATTCTGCCTTCGAAGGCAGAAGTCATAGCTGTCGGAGTAAGCTGAACACCTTTGCACGTATTATATTTTTTTACACAACTCAGAACGTTATGTCGTAGCAAATAACGTTTTTGATTTTTTTATCGGAAGGCGTAAATAATAGAAAGAGAAAAATTATTAACGTACCTCTATAGTTAAAAAGGAGGAAGATATTCATCAGGTTTAGATATTGACATCGTCGTGCTACGTTTTTTAACGGCAGAATTTATCCATTTGGTTTTCTTTTGATTTGTTTTTATTTCCGACACTAAATCTGTGTTGTGATTAATATACCAAATTCTGATAAATGTTCGTATGCGCCAATAAATTTTCACAGCTTCTTTTCAGGTGCCAGGAAATCTTTCTTCTATTACAGTTTTTCATTTCCGAATTATGCCTTTGTTTTGGGAAATCTCTGTCCCGTGAATTGACTTAAACATTATTTCAAATTGATCTACCGTTCTCATCCACTTTGGAGAAGGCACCGTTAGTCCCCCGAGTGATAAAGTTTTAATCCATTGAACAGGTGGAAAATCTTCGGCATTTCTAAAAATTGCTCCGAGGGAGGGATCTTTATCGCGTAAGCGATAGGCAATATAACCTGCGACATAACTCAGAGCTTGTTTCTCAGCATTACATTGCTCATCTTGAACTGTTTTAAGTATGTCGTCGTCCCAATCTTGCGGTCATGGCTCATTACAAATTTTTTCTAAAGCTTTTTTTTTTTTCTTGATTTGAGGTTTAACGACCATCGTGAGCAACTCAATGGGCTATAAGCAGTCGCCCGTCCCTAATTTAGGGCCACTGGTTTCAGGGAAGGGAGAGAGCCAGTGCCATACGACAAACACAACATCCATGACTCACCGGGATTCGAACCCGGACCCCTTTCGGACGAATGATCAGAGCCCTTCGCTTCCATTGAATAAGTCATCTGCGTTTATTTCTCCAGATACTTCATCAAGAAGTTCTTGATTATCAGCTGTAGTGAAAGCTTCTTTTAGTAGCTTTGCTGTTAAATATGTTTGGAGCGTTTTACCTTCTTGAAACTCTGTATTAACTTTTTTGGACAAATTAGTCAATTTATTTGCCAGCAATATGTGTTTTAAACGACTAATAAATTCCGTAGGTAAGGGGTGGTCATAAAAAGCACCTATGCCTCTTATTTGACTGAACAAACTCTTCAGGGCATCATGAGTCAAACGAGTAGGTAAAATGTAACTGACTCCACGAAGCGTTAAATCCTCGTAGAGACCGAGAAGAGATGAAAGTGAGACAAGAATGCCTTTTTGGAAAGGCAGTATATGTTTTCTCCCCATTACTCTGAGATTCAGTATTTCTGACTTCATTTTGTTCAGAATTTCCTTTTGTTGTATAAAAAGGGGTTTAATACCAAAACCTGCTTTTAAAGGTTTGCTTTTGTCAATGTGTGGGTAACTGCTATTCATAATGTCAAAAAATGAATCTACTAAATTGAAGAAAACTGCAGCGCTTTTATGCTCTGTTAGATATTCAATACCCTTTGCCGTGGTGGCTGAAAACAGTTTTTGCTGGGACTACTTTTTGCCTCTCGTTCTCTTTGATTGCTATATAGCACGGCAGCCATTTAGGACACAACGTTTTCTCCCCAGAATTCTTCTCAAAAACTTCTTTGGTGATGTCAGTTTGGAGCACAGATTCGACAAGACAAGTCCATGTTCTATGAAATGATTGCGTAAGATTTTTAGAGAGTGAGGAGGGTCTGTAAAAACCCAAATCTTAGAACTATCGTCCAGCGGATGATTAAAAAATGATTTTTCGGGAGAAATTAATAGTTCCTTCCACAAGGTCATACAACCACCTAAATCTGAAACAATCGCTTTTACTATAATTCCTGTTTTTTCAAGGTTTACAATTATTTCAAACACAAGCCTTTTATTCATTGTACGTTGAAATTCAAAATACACGGGTTGTTTCTAGGAAGACAATATTCCTCTAGCCAAAACAGCTAGCACCTTTGAGTACGGACCTAAAATCTGGTCCATTCTTGTATCGTAACACACTTTACTATCAACGTGTACTTCGTGAAAGCTTAAGAAGCAAACTTTGTCATTTTTGGAAAGGGTTTCGCTTTTTTCCCGCATAACGAGCAAAACATTATGCAGAATTCCGGGATGACAACTAAATTTAGAACACCATCGCTTTAACGTGCTAGCACTTGGCAAAGGAATGCCAATTTTACACTTCCAAAATTCGTAAGCTTTTTTTGAAATAGTTCTAGTTACTATTCCTCTAGATATATCTTCTTCTGTCTATTTGTTAATATTTTTTGTGTTGCGAAGAACTTTATCTGTGTTGGTGTAACTATTTTCCTGAGGTTCATTTCCATCTGTTCAAGTATTTTATTTTTCATATTAGCTTTTGACAGGGCATTTCAAATTAGCCCAATTTCTGCTCTCTTATTTCGTATGCTGATATTTTTTTGACGCAAAACTCTAACAGTATTTTTGTGTTTGCTTTTCAAGCTACTTATTTCTCGTTCCAGTACGTCAAGCTTCTCGGTGAGAAGTTTGTTCTGACTTCTAACCTCTGAGCAAGACATGCACTGAACTGATGCACACTTTTCTTCTGAATATCCATTGTCAGAATTGCAAGCAACTTCATCGATGTGTAACTTTTCAGGACTTGGCTCCGGAGTTCAATTCAATGCCCTTATACAGATATCTCTCTTAATTCTTTTGTGTTCTCGGCTTGTAGGTAGTGTTGATTTTTCATTCGGTGAATTCAAACTGGGAACAGCTGTGTGTTTCAGAATTTTTTTCGGGAAGCCCAAGTAGACAATTTCGCATGTCATCTTTGCAGTTTGAATTTTGGAAATGATCACTGCATATTCTTGCACTTCCAACTTTAAACTTGTCAGCACGCTTACACTTTAACAATCCATTCTTTTATCACATTAACATTTGAAGGAAAAACATGGTAAATAACAGAAAGTTCTTGTGTTTTCTTATGCGTATTTGTACAATTAGCGACTGCACAGGATGAAGGCATGTGCGTGTTACTTTGAATGAAAAAATAAAAGAAATACGCGGAATTTTAGTTAAAATAAAATTTACATCAGTAAAAAACAGACGTTAAAAGAAACAACTACATAAACCACTACCAGTAAATGGAGAGCAAAACAGAAATAAACTGCACAGAACGACTGGAATGTCACCATACTCCGGCCCTGAGTTGACACAGGGGTCACCGAGTGTCCTCGCAGTGACGTCACTGCGCCTCCCAATTCCCCCTCGGTCGGAGCACGAAACTGAGACCGCTAGACAAAAGGATGAGCCAGCCCTTCCTTATTCTCTAGCCCTGCGGTCAATGTCCGTCACGGACAAATTTGTGCTTTCTCATTGGCGGCTGAGCGTAAAAATGGAACTACTGCCCGTTGGGTTCTTCGAAAAATGTGTGATGTTTGTTCCACACATCGTCTGGAATTAAAGAAAGTGCGTTCTTCGCTTCAAATTAAAAAAAAATGAGGGAGAGATGTACTACAGAGGTAAAGCACGTGTCAAGACGACAAATCTGCATCGATACATTCCGTCCGTGTAGCTTAGTTGGGAGAACAACTTACTCCGGAGTGAGGGGGCGCGGTTTCGATTTTCATCACGGACAAATTTATGTTTACACACTACTGCAAGTATCCATCTCCATTGCGATAAACCCTCAACATAAATGGGTGGACGGGAACGATGTTTAAGCCGCCCCGGTGGCTCAGTGGTCTAAGGCGTTGGCCTCTGATCATTCGTCCGAAGGGGTCCGGGTTCGAATCAGGGGGGGTGAGGCATGGATGTTGTGTTTGTCTTACGGCACTGGCTCTCTCCCTTCCCTGGAACCAGTGACCCTAAAATTAGGGACGGGCGACTGCTTATAGCCCATTGAGTTGCTCACGGTGGTCGTTAAACCTCCAATCAAAGAAAGAAAGAAACGATGTTTAAATACCTTTGGGCGGTGTGACGTGCCTTCCCCGCAGGCCACATATGAGATAAAGGCAAACAGCACATGTCCTCGTAGCTCAGTTGGGAGAGCAACTTACTCCGGAGTGAGAGGGATCCAGATTTGATGTCCGGGGCGGATAAACTTGTACGTTATAGCGGTCCACAAAAACATTCCACAGACCATAACAGTGGCTCCGCCAGTTTGAAGAGTATCAAACAGAAGTCATCTCTCTTTCCACGTTTATAAGTGAGTCACGGAAAAATTCTCACTGGCCGCCACCGGGAATCGAACCCAGGGTCTTCCAGTTACGCGCCGGATATGCTACCACTGCGCCACAGCAGCCTCGAATTCCTCCAGACTCACATACGACTAACTGTCAAGCCACTTGGCAGGTTGCTTCTTGGAGCCCCGCACAATGCTGTGGATTCACCAAAGATTGTAAGCAGCAACTGAACAAATAACTAGGAGGCGAATGAATAATTAATACAGACATTTGACGTGGACTAGGAACAGCAAACAGAAGTCATCGCTCTTTCCATGTTTATAAGTGAGTCACGGAAAAATTCTCATTGGCCGCCACCGGGAATCGAACCCAGGGTCTTCCAGTTACGCGCCGGATATGCTACCACTGCGCCACAGCAGCCTCGGATTCCTCCAGACTCACATACGACTAACTGTCAAGCCACTTGGCAAGTTGCTTCTTGGAGCCCCGCACAATGCTGGGGATTCACCAAAGATTGTAAGCAGCAACTGAACAAATAACTAGGAGGCGAATGAATAATTAATACAAACAATTGATGTGGATTAGAAACATCAAATAGAAGTTATCGCTCTTTCCACGTCGTATGTTCGGCAGTTAGCCGTATGTGAGTCTGGAGGAATTCGAGGCCGCTGTGGTGCAGAGGTAGCATGTGCGGTGCGTAACTGGAAGACCTGGGTTCGATTCCCGGTGGCGGCCAATGATAATCAGATCAGATCAGATCATATGTAAAGGATTTTAGGAAGGGAGTGTCTGACCCCAGGTCTTAAGCAACCCTTAGAAATAGGAAGCTAGGAGATTTGGGCTAGAGTGCCCGATAGGAAAGTCACACGGAAGCGAGGGAGAAAGGGGGAGGAAGACGCCCTTATTTATTACCGGGGGGGCGGTCGTCAGTACCCGGAGTCTGACGACTTAATGTGCCCGTCCGACGAACGGCGGGTATTTAGATGTCCGAACGTTCGTACCTGCCCAGGATCGAAGCTGAGGTCGTCTCCATGGCAGTCACGAACGCTGACTACTAGGCCACCCGCGGTCCGGCCAATGATAATTTTTCCGTGACTAATAAACGTGGAAAGAGCGATGACTTCTGTTTGATGTTTCTAATCTACGTCAATTGTCTGCATTAATTAGTTTGAAGAGACGCCGCAAGATGGATCCATATTTTCGTGCTGCCAGGATATCCTCACTTTTCTATCTGTATGGTGTAGTTGAAAACGTTATGCGTCGGACCACATTACCCCTTCGCACTCATTTATTGACCAATTCTTGTGTTCCTGAGCGAACTGAAGGCGTTTCTTCTTGTTCGCTACAGATAGCAATGGCTTACGGACACGCTATCTGTTTCTGTAGTCCATACGATTTAATGTGAGGCGAACTCTACGTTGAGAGGACATCGGACTTGGTCCCTGATTCAGATTATCTATAATCTGAAGAAGTGTTGTTGCCCGTCTGTTGAACTGAAGAAGTCTGCCTACTCTCCGCTCAGCTCGAGCATCCAGTAGCTCTTAACGACCACACGCCTTGGGCTCAGACTCGGTTTTTTGACTGGTGGTCCAATCTCTGTAAACTTTAGCACCTGCTACTCTCAAACAATTCACAAGTTCAGCCATTTTTCTAACGCTCCACGACATTCCAAGTTCAAGCATCCACGACCATTCCAAGTTCAAAGTCTGTCAGATCGATTCTGTGACGTACCTGCCCCGCAGGACGCACACGACATAAAGGCAGATAGCAGCGAGAAAGAACGTCTGCGTAGCTCAGTTGGTAGAGCGACTTATTCTGGAATCAGAGGACTCTGGTTCGATCCCCGGCGTGGACCAAAATGACGGAGAAATTTACTTCGTTATAATTCTTTCACCCATTATTTCTTGCTCAATGAACTTCATTAGTCCCTCTATGCCTTTAGCGTTCTGTTTTTTATACCGATTCAGCCATCTTGGGTCAGCACCATCTGCGGGATAGCTAATTTGCATGAAATGGAGAGGTGGTCATAATAATTCGCCCACTCAGAGTATAGTCTATCGTTTACCCTTTGCATCACCCCAAACGATATCTAGCAAAGAGACCTTGAACTTAACCGTGCTGTTAGCTAACTTCGGAAAGACTCATAGTCTATCGTTTACCCTTTGCATCACCCCAAACAATATCTGGCAAAGGGACCTTGAACTTAACCGTGCTGTTAGCTAACTTCGGAAAGACTCATAGTCTATCGTTTACCCTTTGCATCACCCCAAACAATATCTAGCAAAGGGACCTTGAACTTAACCGTGCTGTTAGCTAACTTCGGAAAGACTCATAGTCTATCGTTTACCCTTTGCATCACCCCAAACGATATCTAGCAAAGAGACCTTGAACTTAACCGTGCTGTTAGCTAACTTCGGAAAGACTTATAGTCTATCGTTTACCCTTTGCATCACCCCAAACGATATCTAGCAAAGGGACCTTGAACTTAACCGTGCTGTTAGCTAACTTCGGAAAGACTCATAGTCTATCGTTTATCCTTTGCATCACCCCAAACAATATCTAGCAAAGGGACCTTGAACTTAACCGTGCTGTTAGCTAACTTCGGAAAGACTTATAGTCTATCGTTTACCCTTTGCATCATCCCAAACAATATCACGCAAGGGGAACTTGAGTTTAACCGTGCTGTTAGCTAACTTCGGAAAGACTTATAGTCTATCGTTTACCCTTTGCATCACCCCAAACAATATCTGGCAAAGGGACCTTGAACTTAACCGTGCTGTTAGCTAACTTCGGAAAGACTTATAGTCTATCGTTTACCCTTTGCATCACCCCAAACGATATCTAGCAAAGAGACCTTGAACTTAACCGTGCTGTTAGCTAACTTCGGAAAGACTCATAGTCTATCGTTTACCCTTTGCATCACCCCAAACAATATCTAGCAAAGGGACCTTGAACTTAACCGTGCTGTTAGCTAACTTCGGAAAGACTTATAGTCTATCGTTTACCCTTTGCATCACCCCAAACAATATCTGGCAAAGGGACCTTGAACTTAACCGTGCTGTTAGCTAACTTCGGAAAGACTTATAGTCTATCGTTTACCCTTTGCATCACCCTAAACGATATCTAGCAAAGAGACCTTGAACTTAACCGTGCTGTTAGCTAACTTCGGAAAGACTCATAGTCTATCGTTTACCCTTTGCATCACCCCAAACGATATCTAGCAAAGGGACCTTGAACTTAACCGTGCTGTTAGCTAACTTCGGAAAGACTTGTAGTCTATCGTTTACCCTTTGCATCACCCCAAACGATATCTAGCAAGGAGACCTTGAGCTTAAACGTGTTGTTAGCTAATTTCGGAATACAAAGCGTAAGCACGAAAATACTGTGATGGTTACTATATGTATAGATTAGCTTGAATGACGTTGCTAGCTAGCTTCAGAATATAGCACTCAAATGCGAGAGTACTACTACAGTCATCACTGTATAGGATAACCTTGAACAGTGCTGAAAACTATTCACTGGGGAACACAACATTTGGTGTCTGAGATGTTATACCTTTTTGGGGGTCACAGATTCCCAAAATGGTATTAGTTTTTGTCCATCAGCTCTGCTTCTCACGATATGTCATGTGACTCAAGAACACAAAATGAACCGAAAGGACCTGTCCTTGCAATAACTCTCTCGGTGCGCATGTGAAGGAGAAGACATGCTTAGCAGGGTTGTTACTAAGGACGAATCATGGGTGCTTCACCACTAACCAGAGTCAAAACGTGCTTCAACGCAATGGAAACATTTGTCTTCACATTCAACTAAGAAATTCCGAATTCGCCATCAGCAGGGAAGATTAAGTTTGCACTGGAATATCTCAAGGAGTGCTGTTGGCCCATTTCCAGAAGCGATTTGTGAATGTCTACATCGTGCTGTGAAACCCTGTTGATGCTTAGGGATGCAATTCGAAAAATAAGTGCAGGCCTACTGATTAGAAGAGTACTGCTCCATCATGACAATGCCAGACCTCACACGGCTCGATTAAATCAGCAGAAAATCGGACAAGTAAGCTGGAAGCTTTTTGAGCATTCGCCTTAGCCCTGAGCGATTTTCACCTGTTTGGTCCGCTGAAAACTCACCTTGACGGCAAACGTTTCGCTGATGACGAAGAGGTTGAACGTGAAGGTCCAATGTGGCTGAGACAACAGACCCATGACTTCTATACTTCAGGTTTTGACACACTGATAGAGCGATGGGATAAGTGTATCGATATTTGTGGGCCGCCCTCGTAGCGCAGTGGTTTAAGTGCTGGCTTATGACCATGCATCCAAGAAGGGTTCGGGTTTGAACCCCAGTGAAGCACGGACGTTGTGTTTGTCTTACGGCACTGGCACTCCCCTTCCCTGGAGCCAGTGACCCTAAATTAAGGACGGACGACTGCTTATATCCCATTGCGTTGCTCACAGTGGTCGCTGAACCTTCAATCAAAAATATATATATTGGGTATATAAATAAGTTTTGAGGGATTTGAGGTGAACAAAACACGTCGTTGGAGAACAGAAACAATATTTTAGTATTAATCAAAGTATGCTCCCTCTGAAGCTACAACTTTACCCCATCTTTCGGGCAGTGAACGTATGCCCCGAAGGAAGAATTCCAGTTCCTTGGAAGAGATCCAGTTGTCCAGCCAATTTTTGATGTCTTCATAAGAACTAAACCGTTCTCCAGAAAGTGCTAACTGAATCGATCGGAACAAATGGTAATCCGATGGCGCAATATCTGGCGAATATGGCGGGTGGGGTAGAACTTCCCAGTCGGACCCTTTTAAGTACTTTTTCACAGGTCGAGAAACATGTGGTCTTGCATTGTCATGCTGTAAGATGACTTTGTTGTGTCTATTCTCCCATTCCGACCGTTTTCGCGTGAGAGTTCGTTTTAAACGCATTAATTGGGTTCGATACCGATCACCAGTAATAGTTTCGGACGGTTTCTGCAGTTCATAGTGGATCACGCCGTTCTGGTCCCACCAGATACACAGCATAACCTTTGAACCATGAATATTGCGTTTTGGCGTTGAAGGACCTGGTTCACCTTACTTCACCCATGCTTCCTGCCGTTTAGGGTTATCATACCATATCCATTTCTTGTCGGCAGTAAAAATACGATGCAAAAACTCTTTCTTTTTGCCTTTGAAGCAGCAATTCGCAAATGGTTTTTCGACGTTCAGGGTCTCTTTCCCGCAAAGCATGTGGAACCCAATTCCCTTCTTTTTGCACCATTCCCATGGCAGCTAAACATTGTGAAATGCATGGTTGACTAACATTTAATGCTCCTGCTAGTTCTCTTTGAGTCTGGCACGGATCCTCGTCTAGTAAAGCTTCCAATTCGGCATCAGCAATTTTTTTGGGTGATCCAGAACGTTCTTTATCACTGACATCGAAATCGTTCCTTTTGAATCGTCTAAACCAATACTCACATGTTTTTATGGTTGGGGAATGTTCACCATAGATTTCTGACATTAAGCGATAGCTGTCGGCAGCACTTTTCTTGACAATAAATTAATGCGCTAACACTTCCCGCAAATGCTCTTTTGTCGGGACGAAAGTTGCCATTTTCCATCGAGTAAAACAAATACGTCTTCGCACCTCAATCGAACGCCGTATACTGCCTTTGACAGCTGGCGTCTCGTACTGCGATATCGCAGTGTTGCTACCTTAAAATACAAGCGAGCATTAATAAGTACGGCACCGAACGGAAATCCCTCAAAACGTGTTTATATACCCAATATATATAAACTTACTTTCAATATCAAGAGACGTAGCAAGTGTTAAAGTTTGTTAAGTCAGGTGATAGATGGCGCCAGGTGCCTCATATAATGAAAAATCTCGTCAAACACGGAACACAACAGACATGGCTACCCCAGGGGAGAAAGAAGCGTGATGTGTGTTTTGGTTTGCGGAATCAAAATCTCTAAAATTAGTTCAGCGTAGGTTCAGAACGGAATACGAGATACAGCCGCAGACACGAAGGTTCCTCGAACAATGGGTAAATAAATTTAAAGCAATAGGAAGTGTCTTGAAAGGCAAAAGCACTGGGAGACCTTCCAATTCGGACGAAAAGGTGGAAGACCTGCGCAAGGCTTATCTAAGTAGCCCGAAGAAGTACGTCCGCGTCGCCAGTCGTGAACTCGAAATACGGCGAGCAACGGTTCACAAGGTCCTGCATAAACGTCTACACTTATATGTATATAAAATGCAGTTAGTGCAAAAACTTCGACCAAAAGGTCAACCTGGACGTAAAGCATTTGCGGCAGACATGCTTAATTGCATTTGAGAAGACCCCACACTCCTTTCAATGATCTGTTTCACCGATGAGTCGAGATTCCATGTTTCTGGCAGAGTGAATTAACATAAAAAATCTCTATGTAGTCGTAGCACACGAGAGAGACATCCCGAACGTTAATGTCTGTGCTGGCCTAATGGAAGACAGAATGATAGGGCACTTTTTCTTGTTACTGACATAGCGTACTTTTCACCGTTACTGGCATAGCGTACCTGGATATGTTTGAACAATTCGCAATTCCACAACTCCAAGATATTCAAGATATCATTTTCCAGCAAGATGGAGTGCCTCCGCACTGGTCATTGGATGCACGCAGATCTTTAGACCCCCATTTTCCAGGGAGTTGGATTGGACGTGGGGGTCCCACGGCATGGCCACCGTATTCTCCTGATATTAACCCATGAGATTGGGGGGCTTTATTAAGGATATTATGTACAAGAAAAAGGTTACATTTATCAATCAGCTCAAAGAACGCATTACTGCAGCTTTCCACCTTGTTACACCTGACATTCTGCAGCGTACGTGGGTGGAACTGGACTATCGTTTAGACATCCTAAGAGCACCCAATGGAGCACACGTAGAGACCTACTGACAGTAAAAAAACTTACACAGGTACCATGTGTTTTGACATTAAAAGTAAGTTGTTATTTATTGTAGTTTTTTTTTTAAATACTTAGTGCGATCAAAAAGTTCCGAGAGTAGGTACGCAGCGCACCAACAGATGGCGGTACGCGGATGCGCGAGCAGCGATCGAGGTCATTGACCTTCATCAGTCATTGTGCCGAGTGGCGTCGTCCTGTGAACATCGGGAGCTGTGCTACACGATATTTGGTGACCACGTTCAGAACGCAGCTGCCATTTCGGTATGGACTGCAAACTAGAGCAGCGAGCGAACATCAAATTCTGCGTCAAACTCGGCAAAACGGGAACGGAGACGCATGAAATGTTGCGGCAGGCTTATGGAAATGAAGCAATGGGTCGTGCGAGGTGTTTTAAGTGGCACTCGTGCTTCAAGATCGACAGAACGGCACTGGAAGATGACGAGAGGTCAGGGTTACCGTCCACGAGCAAAACCCCCGAAAATGTGGACAAAATTAGGGAACTGGTGCATGAGGATCGTCGGAGAATCATTCAAGAAATTGCTACCATCGTCAAATGTGTCATGCGGAACAGTGCAAGAAATTCTGACGTTGGGTTTGAACATGCACCGCATTGCTGCAAAGTATGTGCCAAAGATTCGGAACACCGAACAGAAGGCGCTCCGTGTCGAACTCTGTCAAGATCTTTGTCAGCAGGTGGTGAATGAACCAACGTTCCTGTCGCGGGTCATCACTGGGGATGAGACTTGGGTCTACGGTTACGACCAGGAGACCAAATAAAAGTCGTGGCAGTAAAAGAGCGCGGCATCTCCGCAACCGGAGGAAGCCCAACAGGTCCGGAACGCAACCAAAAGCATGCTCATCGTGTTCTTCGACATTCGTATGGTTGTGCAGCGTGAACTCGTCCTCCAGGGCTAGGTCGTCACCGCCCTTTATCACTGAGATGTTCTGCCGCGTCTTAGGGAGGACATTCGCCGCAAACGACCTGAAATGTGGCGCAGGGGCGATTTCCTGCTCCATCACGACAATGCAGCAGGTCACAGAGCGTTAGCAACACTACAGTTTTGTAGCCGCAACAGCATGACTACCCTTCCACACTCGCCATACTCGCCGGATTTGTCCCCCTGGGACTTCTTTCAGTTCCCGAAGATGAAGCTCAAGGGTCGCCGTTTTGAAACCGTGGACGAGACCCAGCGCGAATCGCAGACGGTACTTGACACGATTAGCGAACAGGACTTCCAGGGAGCGTTCCAACAGTGGCAAAGACGCTGCCTAAGAAGACTATTTTGAGGGAGATCATAGCCAGACTTAAGTAAAGCAAGTACTTTGTTTTATATCAGCCTGGTCTCGGAACGTTTTGATCGGACCTCGTAGCCTAATGAAGTTGTATACCTCATTTATGGACACCCTATATACACTATCTACCAACAAGTAATTGGACACTCCTGCAATCGACGATATCTGCGGTCCTGATACACGCCACGGCCGCCGCCGTTAAATATCGTGTGGGAAACAACAACGCAACCAGTCTCAGGCAAGATGCCACGCAGTTCGGAGCTCTCTGATTTCGAGAAAGGTGTAATCGTCGGGTATCACAGAAATGGCCGATCCATAAGTGACATATCCAGCGAGTTGAAGTACCCAAAATCGACAGTGGCCTACGTGATTGGCAACTGGAAGATGAGAGGTGTCTGTCGGAATGTGCCCCCACCCGGCAGACCCACAAAACTGGGAGTTAGAGACAGACGGTTGCTGGCCAGAGAAATTCGGAAGAACCGCACCAAATCGATGGGCTACATCCGCGAGGAGTTTCAACAGGCATCCGGGAGTGTTCTTTCGATGAATACCATCCGTAAGGAAGCCCATCTGCTCGGTTATCATGGACACACAAGCCTTTGATCACCAAGTCCAATAGCGCTGCTCGGCTAACGTGGTGCAAAGAACGTCGACAGTGGACCGTTGAACACTGGAAATAGGTTCTCTGGAGCGATGAATCAAGGTTCACCCTCTACCGTTCCGATGGCAGGGTCTGGATTTGGCGTCTGCCTGGAGTACGCTTCCTGCCGGAATGTATTGTGCCAACTGTGAAGTTCGGCGGCGGAGGAATTATGCTATGGGGTGTTTCTCCTGGTATGGCACGGGACCCTTGGTCGCAATTCCTGGTAGACTCAACGCCGAGACCTACTGCACCATTTTGGATGACCATGCGCTTCCTACGTTGTGGCAGTTTTACGGGGTGGACCCATGTTACTTTCAGGATGACAATGCCACATGTCATGTTGCGAGATCCACCATGGCTTGGTATGGTTGGTTTAATCGAATGGACTTGCCTGCGCAGAGCCCGGACCTTAATCCTATCGAGCATCTCTGAGACGAGTTGGAGCGTCGACTTAAGGGGTGCCCCCACCGTCCGAAATCGGTGAAGGAACTGACTTGTCTTCTCCAAGCTGAGTGGAAGAAAATACCGCTAGCCGTCGTACAACGCCTGGTTGAGAGTATGCCCCGGAGGGTCGCAGCTGTAATCGCCGTTCGTGGAGGCTCCACCAACTATTGAAGGTGAATAAACTTCGTTTTCCTTTGCTATCACAGGTGTCCAATTACTTGTTGGTAGATAGTGTATATTGGTAGAAATTGTGTTGAGAAATAAGAGGAAATGTAAAGGTAATGAAAAAATGTTTTTGAAGTCCATATCTCGCTTAGTATTTTTTAAATAGCCGTTTGCGACTTATTTACTGATTTCCCCCTCTACAAGCAATAACACTCTCAGAAGTAATAAGTGCCGCCCCGGTGCCGCAGTGGTCTAAGGCGCTGGCCTCTGATCATTCGTCCGTCTGGGGTCCGGGTTCGAATCCCGGTGAGGCATGGATGTTGTGTTTGTCTTACGGCACTGGCTCTCTCCCTTCCCTGGAACCAGTGACCCTAAATTAGGGACGGGCGACTGCTTATAGCCCATTTGAGTTGCTCACGGTGGTCGTTAAACCTCCAATCAAAAAAAAAAAAAAAAAAAAAAAAAAAGTAATAAGCTACGTAAGGAATTCATTCGCATGCGAAGCCATTTCTGGCCGCCCCGGTGGCGCAGTGGTCTAAGCGATGGCCTCTGATCATTCGTCCGAAAGGGGTCCGGGTTCGAATCCCGGTGAGGCATGGATGTTGTGTTTGTCTTACGGCACTGGCTCTCTCCCTTCCCTGGAACCAGTGACCCTAAATTAGGGACGGGCGACTGCTTATAGCCCATTTGAGTTGCTCACGGTGGTCGTTAAACCTCCAATCAAAAAAAAAAAAAAAAAAAAAAAAAAAAAAAAGTAATAAGCTACGTAAGGAATTCATTCGCATGCGAAGCCATTTCTGGCCGCCCCGGTGGCGCAGTGGTCTAAGCGATGGCCTCTGATCATTCGTCCGAAAGGGGTCCGGGTTCGAATCCCGGTGAGGCATGGATGTTGTGTTTGTCTTACGGCACTGGCTCTCTCCCTTCCCTGGAACCAGTGACCCTAAATTAGGGACGGGCGACTGCTTATAGCCCATTTGAGTTGCTCACGGTGGTCGTTAAACCTCCAATCAAAAAAAAAAAAAAAAAAAAGTAATAAGCTACGTAAGGAATTCATTCGCATGCGAAGCCATTTCTGGCCGCCCCGGTGGCGCAGTGGTCTAAGCGATGGCCTCTGATCATTCGTCCGAAAGGGGTCCGGGTTCGAATCCCGGTGAGACATGGATGTTGTGTTTGTCTTACGGCACTGGCTCTCTCCCTTCCCTGGAACCAGTGACCCTAAATTAGGGACGGGCGACTGCTTATAGCCCATTTGAGTTGCTCACGGTGGTCGTTAAACCTCCAATCAAAAAAAAAAAAAAAAAAAAAAAAAAAAAAAAAAAGTAATAAGCTACGTAAGGAATTCATTCGCATGCGAAGCCATTTCTGGCCGCCCCGGTGGCGCAGTGGTCTAAGCGATGGCCTCTGATCATTCGTCCGAAAGGGGTCCGGGTTCGAATCCCGGTGAGGCATGGATGTTGTGTTTGTCTTACGGCACTGGCTCTCTCCCTTCCCTGGAACCAGTGACCCTAAATTAGGGACGGGCGACTGCTTATAGCCCATTTGAGTTGCTCACGGTGGTCGTTAAACCTCCAATCAAAAAAGAAAAAAAAGAAGCCATTTCTGATCTTATTACGATTATTAGCAACAGGATGGGTATTTGGAACACATTAAGAAAACACAATCACTTCCGCATTCCTCAACACATTTTCGAGTGCCTTTTGCGATTATTCTGTGTAGCTTGACACAAAACATTATGCTTTACAAGAAACTCTCAGGAAATGGGTACTTTTTGAGTTAAAACCCATGACAATTACACGCAGTTGTCTTTAAAACGTTCAAAATGCCATCTTGATGGTCTATAGCCACCTTTCTTAAAGCCCACAATGCGCACGCACGTTTTCAGGCAGTCACAGTTCAAATTATTTAACCATTATAATGATGTATGCGAAACAAAGTTGCACACACAAACGCATACACGCAATGGGGGAGAAGGAAATAGTAAATTGCATTAATTTTACAGGAATGAGCTATTCAAAACATGTCTTTCCGTTTATGTTCTCGAATGTTAGCTTCACACCTACGTGTTGCTCGGTATGAGCACATAATCAAATGAGGCAATCATTTCTGTGCTTGAATATTCATCAGCGCTTCTTTTCAAAAGAAGGCACGCCCTATGAGTATAACTTTGTCTGTCTGTCTGCCCGTGTTCGGCGTTTCTAACGTAAAACGTTCCGGTTAAGACAAAACTTCACATTTTTATTATTCGACGATATTTAAATCTCTAGAAACAATATTATTTCACATTGGCTATCTCAAGCCTTGTCACATCCACATACCGTAAAACGGGGTTACTTTGGCAGGTTTTAAACTATGTTATAACGAAGTAAATTTATCCGTCATTTTCGGTCTACGCCGGGATCCGAACCCGAGGCCGCTTATTCCGGAACAAGTCGCTCTACCAACTGAGCTACGCAGACATTTGTTCTGATTGCTATGTGCCTTTATGTCGTGTGCGTCCTTCTGGCAGGTACGTCACATCTCCTGGTACGTTACAATGTGGAACCATAACTTTAAAAACCACATACAATATATAACTTCCCAAAATTGTTCCGTGCCTTGTCCATATGTATGCGCAGTTCACAGAAATTGGACGTCAATATCTGGAGAAACAAAGCGACAAACATTTGTTGCATGAGGTGCCAAAGTAGGAAAAAAATGGGGTTTACTTTGGCAGGTTTGAAAAATTGTTTGTAAATTAAAAGAGGTACCTTCCTAGGCCTTCTTTGGCATTTAAAAATATGCACCCTAACCGCAGCTGCAGATGATGATAAAAAACGGAGCAATAAAACAAAAGTTAGGTTCACTTTTCCTTTAATCAAACAAAGAAAGAATAGGTTTGTTTCCACCCCCAAGCTTCTTGGTATGTCCGCCCACCAAGCTTCTTTTTATAATTTCTTGACATTTTGCATTGGTTGAGACCTGTAACAATGAGAAATTACTGAAAGCACGAAGATAAAACAACAACTGACAAAAATATTCATAACATTGAATAATGAGGGTAGGCTGCCAAGTAGGTACCGGGTGCCAAAGTTTTACGGTACTAGCATATTTACCAAGGGCATTACTTCACCACTGGGTAAGGGGTGCATAGTATATTTGCGTTTGAAACTCCATCTTTACTTCTAAATGCCTCTTAAAAACATCCAATTGAAGCAACCACGACCAAAAATTTTTTGAAGTATTTTTATGGTTTCCTGATGTTAAATTTTCTTGGTACTTTGCGATTTCTTTGACAATTACACTGAAGTGACAAACGTCACGGGATAGCAGCATGCACATTTTTAACTGGCGCTGTCGTCGTATAAAGGCTTCGACGCGCAACACCAGTTTTATCAGTTGCGAGGTGTAATCTCGTGAGTCAGGTTGAACAACCGCCAGTAGGATTATGGCAAGCCGACGTGAATTATCGATGTTTGAACGAGGCATGGTAGTGGGAGCCAGACGGATGGGACATTCGATTTCCCAAGTTGTGAGAACATTCAACATTCCTTGATCCATGGTGTCACGTGTGTACCGAGAATACCTCTTGGAAGGCATTACCACCCTCCGTGGACAACGCAGTGGCCGACCATGGGTGCTGAATGACCGTGACCAACGGAGTCTGACCAGAATTCTCCATGTTAACAGAAGTCTTCCGGCCACTTGTGGAATCGATGCCACGTTAACAGACAAGCGACACTGGCTCAGATAATATCCACAATCAATGCAGGAGGTACTACAGACATATCAGGTCAATGCAGCGTAATGTAGCGTCCATGTTCAGTGTATATAGGAGCAGATGATCCACCAGTGAATATAGGAGCAGATGATCCACCAGTGTATATAGGAGCAGATGACCCACCAGTGTATATAGGAGCAGATGATACACCAGTGTATATAGGAGCAGATGATCCACCAGTGTATATAGGAGCAGATGATCCACCAGTGTATATAGGAGCAGATGACCCACCAGTGTATATAGGAGCAGATGATCCACCAGTGTATATAGGAGCAGATGACCCACCAGTGTATATAGGAGCAGATGATCCACCAGTGTATATAGGAGCAGATGATCCACCAGTGTATATAGGAGCAGATGACCCACCAGTGTATATAGGAGCAGATGACCCACCAGTGTATATAAGAGCGGATGACTTACCAGAGTGCCTTTGTTAACACCACGACATTAGACACAACGCCTCACCTGGGCTCGTTTTTTTTTTTGTTTTTTTTTTTTTTGATTGGAGGTTTAACGACCACTGTGAGCAACTCAATGGTCTATAAGCAGTCTCCCGTCCCTAATTTGGGGTCACTGGTTCCAGGGAAGGGAGAGAGCCAGTGGCGTAAGACAAACACAACATCCATGCCTGACCGGTATTCGAACCCGGACCCCTTACGGACGAATGATCAGAGGCCAGCGCCTTAGACCACTGCGCCACCGGGGCGGCCACCTGGGCTCGTGAACACGGTAATTGGACCCTGGAGGTCTGGCAACATGTGGCGTGGTCCGATGAGTCACGCTTCCAGTTATCAAGCTGATGGTAGGGTTCGGGTGTGGGGCAGACACCATGAGACCATGGACCCAACTGTCAACAAGGCACTGTGCAGGCTGGTGGTGGTTCCACACATGTGTGAGGTGTCTTTACGTAGCACGGTTCGGGTCCTCTTATCCTCGTCAATACGTCATTAACCGGTAGTCGCTTTGTTGCTCTCCTGGGTGACCATTTGAAGCATTTATTCCTGTACCCCAATAACGACCGGATTTTCCAGGCGGACAACGCATCATGTCATCGTTGTCCAAAATTGGTTCGAGCAGCATTCTGGGCAGTTCCGACGGATGGTGTGGCCACAATGTTCGCCCGATATGAACCCCATAGAGCACTTATGGGATGTGGTGGAAAGGTTTATTCCAACCCAAGATCCTGCACCTACAAATACCAGGGAACTGTATTGGGCTGTTCAGACGGCATGGCTCAACATCTCTCCGGAAGTCTTCTGGCCACTTGTGGAATCGATGCCACGTCGAGTTGCTGCACTTCGCCGGGCTAGAGGAGGTCCTACACGATACTAGGCACGTATCCCATGACTTTTGGCACTTCAGTGTATTAGTCTGATCTATTCAGACGGCATGGCTCAACATCTCTCCAGAAGTCTTCCGGCCACATGTGGAATCGATGCCACGTCGAGTTGCTGCACTTCGCCGGGCTAGAGGAGGTCCTACACGATACTAGGCACGTATCCCATGACTTTTGGCACTTCAGTGTATTAGTCTGATCTATTCAGACGGCATGGCTCAACATCTCTCCAGAAGTCTTCCGGCCACATGTGGAATCGATGCCACGTCGAGTTGCTGCACTTCGCCTGGCTAGAGGAGGTCCTACACGATACAAGGTACGTATCCCATAACTTTTGGCACTTCAGTGTTTATTCAAGAGTAAATAATGTAAGTAATCTTTCTCTTTTTGTGTCACAATGTTTACTCGTTTATTTGGCTTAACTATGTTCTATCTTGAAAGAAATACGGGATTACGCCATATAATACAAATTTTGAAGATGACAAAATTTGTATTATATGGCGTAATTTTCAAGTTTTCGGATATTTTCTGACTTACGATCCTTGTCACATTTACGCCAAAAATCGGATTGTCATCTTCAAAATTTATGTTCTATCTTTTCGTGTAAACCGGAAAAGATCATTACACACTGCCACAATGCAGTTATATATTTTGTGTATGTGATAGTGAGGCGTTTTAAAGAGGCTGGCCTTTTAGTTCTCTAAAAGAATAAAATTTGCATGATATGATCAACTCTGGCGTAAGTGTTTTGTAATACTTTGTATTGGTATGAAACTAGGGAAATCGTTTTAATTACAACGTGTACATTTGTGTCACACGTAACAAAGTATAACAATTTTGGTTTTACGAAAAAACACCTATAGGTTCCAAATAATTCGAATAATTAAAACGACATAACAACCTAGTTCATAATATGGAATTTAAAAAAATCTGTAATTGAAAGCAAATAGGCCTCCCCGGTGGCGCAGTGGTCTAAGTGATGGCTTCTGATCACTCGTCCGAGATGAGTCCGGGTTCGAATCCCGGTGAGGCATAAATGTTGTGTTTGTGGCTCCTTCCGTGGAACCAGAGGCCCTAAATAAGGGACGGGCGAGTGCTTATTGCCCATTGAGTTGCTCACGGTGGTCGTTACACCTCCGATAAAAAAAAAAAAAAAAAGCAAATAGATTTTTGCGAAAGGGTCCCCAAGATATTTTTGCGGGGGGGGGGCGAGTTTTTCAGGTGCAGCTTTGCTTGTACGTGAAATACTTCGAGTGGATTTGAGCGGAAATATGCTCCCAAAACCGACAACAGCGAACCTATCCTTCATTCTGTGCCTTTCCTTTTCTTAAAGCAAAACGAAAAAAAAAAGGAAGAAGATAACTAAAATAGTTATTTTGGGGAGCCCCGTCCCCGCTGCGGCTTGCGCCTGGGCTTCCTTGCAGAATTGGAAACGGGTCACACGTTAGCGCGTCAACGGGTCGACAATTTCTCGCGGGTCAAACGGGTCGGGTCAAGGTGTCCTTGGCCCGATTCCGACCAGGTTTTATTTCCGTTTTATTTTTGGAAAGAAAAAAATCAAAGAAAAATGCGTATTGTGGAATTTTGTGGTCTATACTGGTACCAGCGGAGTGTAGTAAAATGATTTGTTATACAAAAATATTGCCGTCTCTTTCTTAAAGCAAAGATTTCCACCAATCGACGATATCATAACGTAAACCTTCCTTTGCGTTTGTTCTGAGTGCGATGGTCCGGAACAAGATACAGGCAAACTCCTGTCGCCTGGTTCTCTGGTGATTCACTCTCTCACACCCCGCGTGTCACATTGTAAGACTGAGAGTAACACTGGCATGGAAAAATTAAGGATGAGACGGTTTTTCGAATGTAACGTAGTGCAGAAGTGCTCCACATCGACTCAAATCATACCATAAGATCCCCAAGATGTAAGAATATGGGACAAGTGAGCAATACCGTCCAAACAAGGAATCCAAAGGATACAAAGGCACTTTACTGAAAAGGTAGCTTCGAGCACAACTAGACAGAAGACAGAAACGTCCATGTGACAGGCGGCTCCTGGGGAATAACCGTATGGTTATATCAGGCGCCATCTGTAATATTTTTGATGTCTGACGAGCATTTTGAAAACGTCCTACATATAGGAAGGACCCCAGGCATAAATGGATTAAAATAGTTCCCACAAAAAAAATACGGTAAAGAACAAAGAAGCTTCCAAACATATTAGTATAACATGTTTTCATGGCTTGCATGTAGTATAAAGAGAGATTCCGCCTTTGTTTCCCGTGTAGAATGTTTTCATCGGACGACGAAAAACATGAGGTCATCTTCGCTCAGCGAGGTTACAACAATTGGAAAAAAGCACTTGAAAAGGATTCGGGTTTTAAAAAACACCAGAACAGCTTGACCCACAAAGCTTACTTGGTGTCGTGAAATCAAGAAGGGCAGATTCATCAGTTGCCTCACTTCAAAATGCTGCATATGCAGCGGAAGTCAAGGAAAAGCTTTGTTTAGGGCAAGCGACGGCGGTTTTTTTAATTCTTGACTTTAATAATATATATATATATATATATATGTATACTAGGATGTAAGGTCAGGTGATGCGTAACATCACAGCCTCTCCTTGACAAATGTCAACCCCGCCTTCTCGTGGTACATCCTGTTCCCACTAAAGGGGATCTGACGACCGCCAATAGCGGTATAACTATACCATCGGGATTAGAGGAAATTCTATCCCACACTCACCAACCCGCTTGGCCAGCGTGGTGAGTTATGGCCAAACCCCTCCAAAATGATTCCACAACTTAAATCTTGGCCCTCAGTCTCCGGCAGCTGGAATGTACCTGGCCAAGGCAGCGGCCAGTGCGACATGAAGGCAGAGGGTGCTAAGAATCCCCGGAGGACCGGACTAGGCTGCCATCTGATGCTGACCTTGGCTACGTATAATGGACGCTCCCTATCTTCTGATTCAAGGCTTCTTGAATTGGAAGAGGAACTACAAAGGATCAAGTGGGACATCGTCGGGCTAAGTGAGGTAAGGAGAAAAGGAGAAGATCTCATTGAACTGAAAAGTGGACATCTCTTCTACTATCGTGGGACAGATACTGGTAGAACTAGTGGTGTTGGATTTATAATAAACAAGAAACTGAAGGATAAAGTTGTAGAAGTTGAAAGTTCCTCTGACAGAGCTGCACGACTTGTTATCCAACTCTCGAAAAGATACCTGGCTCAGATTATTCAAACTTATGCACCCACCACAAGTCATCCTGAAGAAGAAATTGAAGAATTTTATGAGGAAATTTGTCATCTAAATAATAAAGGTAAGCAGCACTTGAAAATAATTATGGGAGATTTCAATGCAAAAATAGGGCAACGGCAACAGAATGAAACTTCAGTAGGTAAATTCGGTCACGGCAACAGAAACCAGCGTGGAAATACTCTCGTTGAGTTTGCAGAGGCAGAAGGGTTTTTCATCTTGAACTCCTTCATCAAGAAAAAGCCACACAGAAAATGGACATGGAGACATCCAAATGAGACGACAAGTGAAATTGATTTTATTATGTGTAACAAAAAATTCGTCATAGAAGACTGCAGTGTGCTAAACAAGCTCAACACAGGTAGTGACCATAGATTGGTGAGATGTAAGATGCACCTCAACACTAAACTTGAACGTGGCAAGCTCATAAGACAAACAAAATCTATTGACATAACCAACCTTAAAAAACACCATAATACCTTCAAGTTGGAACTGAAGAACAGGTTCTCTGCTTTAGAAGGCCTAACATCGGAAGAAGTGGACATCTCTGAAGTTAACAGAAAAGTAACCAAAGCTCTTATGGAAACAGCAACAAAATTAGCTGGGTCTAAGAACAAGTTGCATGTGAACAAATTATCAGGAAAAACGAAAATGTTGATGCAAAAAAGAAGAGAGATGAGGACAACTAAAGAAGATGTGACTTCCAAAGTGGAATATATAGAGCTATGCAAGACAGTACGAAAAAATATCACTGAAGACGTAAGGAAATTCAACTGTGAACTAGTGAGGAAAGCAATTGAAAACAACCAAAGCCTAAAGACAGCAAAAGGACATCTCAGTAAGGGAAGAAAACAGATTATGGCACTGAGAAAAGAAGATGGTTCTGTAACAAGAAATAGAGGCGAAATTTTGACAAGAGTGAAAGATTTCTACTCCAAATTATATGAAAGGGATGATACATGTACTTCAGACATCATGAAATGTACCAGTACCAGAGTTCCTCCAGTCCTCCCAGCAGAAGTTGCACATGCAATCAATAACTTGAAGTGGGGAAAAGCTCCAGGAGAAGATGGAATTACTGTAGACATCATACAAGAAGCGAGTGGAGAAATAGAAACAGTACTCGCCCAAATTTTCACTCGATGCCTTAATGAAGGGAAGATTCCTGAGGATTGGAACAACGCTATAATGATCCTGCTACATAAGAAAGGTGACATTGAGGATTTCAGGAACTACAGACCTATCAGCCTCCTATCAGTGGTTTATAAAATCTTCACTAAAGTTCTTTCACACCGTTTGAAGGTAACACTGGACATGGCTCAACCGAGAGAACAAGCTGGATTCAGGAGTGGCTACAGCACAATAGATCATATCCACGTACTGAGAGCACTAATTGAAAGAGCGAGGGAATATGAACTTCCATTGTGCATGGCTTTTATCGATTATGAAAAAGCCTTTGATTCGGTGAAACCATCAGCAGTTACAATGGCCCTGAAATCGTGCGGTATTGAAGATGCATACATTAATATTATTAATAACTTCTATGAAAATGCGAGTGCAAAGATTCGACTGTTTGAAAATACAACACACATATAAATTGGGAAGGGAGTGAGACAAGGTGACAAAATATCTCCGAAGCTCTTTGACGCCCCATTGGAAAATATCTTTCAATCACTGAACTGGGAAAACAAAGGGATAAAGATTAATGGAGATTATCTGACCCACCTTCGTTTTGCTGATGACATAGTCATTTTTGCAACTACCACATCAGAGCTGCAGAGTATGATCCAAGAACTTGCTGACAAGAGTAAAGAAGTGGGATTAAAAATGAACTTTCAGAAGACAAAAGTGATGTTCAATGCTTTTACAAGAAATGAAGATTTATCGATTGATGGAGAAAAGCTGGAGATAACAGACACGTACGTTTATCTTGGACAGCAGATATCAAGTGAGGGTCACATTGATGAAGAAATTAATCGGCGTACAAAACTTGCCTGGAGAGCTTTTGGAAGAAACAGCATAATTTTCAAGAACAATATGTCATTATGTCTTAAAAGAAAAGTGTTTGATAAATGCATCCTACCAGTGCTTACGTATATTGCAGAGACGTGGACCTTAACTAAAAGAGACATACAAATGCTGCAGACAACTCAAAGTAGCATGGAAAGGTGCATGCTTGGTGTAACTAGGAGAGATAAGAAGAGGAACTCGTGGATCCGAAAATTGACAAGAGTGGAAGACATCATGATCAGAGTTAAATCCCTGAAATGGCAATGGGCTGGACATACTGCCAGAAGGACAGACCATAGATGGACAGTCGAAATTTTAGATTGGATTCCAAGGGACAGGAAAAGACCCAGAAGAAGACCACATGGGAGATGGGTGGATGAAATTCGAAAGTATGCAGGGGTGACATGGAGGAGACTGGCACAAGACAGACCGTTGTGGAGGAAACTTGGGGAGACCTTCGTCCAGCAGTGGATTGATAATGGTTGACAATGATGATGATGATGATATATATATAATTTTCTGGCGCCGTCCCTGAGGCTAATCGTCCGATTTGGGCACGGGCACGCACCCCACGACCCCATCGTAGATCTAGCGGCCCTAAAACAGGAAGAGGCTGCAACTTTTAGCTATTGACGGTCACAGTGGTCATTATATCCCAACCAGTGCAAATAAATAAATAAAATCATTTTTTTTTCATTTTCGAGTTTTTGGGGACCTTTTGTGATCAAAGTCCAACCTTGACTCTAACGTACGGTTTGCAAGTCAAAGCATCTGAAACTTGAACACCCAGCTAAACAATCTCCAAGTCAATCAAAACAATTCCAATGAAAATAAAGTCCTTGTTGAAAGCACCTATTTTGGTGAACTTGTTTGCCCTTGAACTGAGAGAGAGAGAGAGAGAGAGAGAGAGGAACGATTGACATTGAGTAAAAACAAACTGGTCGCTAGCTTAGAGCAGCAGGTGAAGAGAGAAGTATCCGGGAACTTCATTTATATTCATACGCCTACGGGACTCTCTCGTGAGTCATACAGCGAACACGGATTTTTAAGGAGTCCTGTCCTACCGTTGACCCTGTCATAGCTTTCTCCTTGAATATGGACAGTGAGACAACTCACGTTCCTTCACTTCGAAAACAAATTGAGAATACCTTCTTGTGTTTGATAACTCCATTGTTCACGACGAATTTAAACACAACCCTTAATATTGTAATATCGTGTAAAAAATGGATCTAGTTAGTTGAGCATTGCTTTTAATTGAAGTTAATTGTGCCTTCACTAAACTTGCTAACGAATGAATTGATCTCAATTAATTCGTTTTATACACTCATCGTCAAAAAAATAGTTGCACCCAGAAGGACGTGTAGGATTGCCATGCTATTCGGAAGGAAGGTAAAGTTTACCAGGAACAATAAATGATTAAACATTGAGACTGATATGGGCAATATTTATTGAGCTACTCGCCAATGTCTCTCACTATGGCGTCGGCCGCCATGTTTGCTCACACAGCATGCCAGACGTCTCGGCATGGAGTTGTACAGGTTCCTAATGGTGTTCCGCGATAAGCCATCCCATGCAAGCTTGAATCTTCCCACGCAGTTCCTGCAGATTGTGCGATAGGGGATGAGTGTAAACAGCGAGTCCAATAGCATCCCACACATTTTCAATCGGCGATAAGTCTGGAGATACGGCTGCCCATGGCAGAGTGTCAGTGCCTTGAAGGCAAGCTCTCGAAGGAGCAGCAGGGTGCGGACGAACATTGTCATGTTGGAAAATGGCACGGACTGAGCGTTCAGAAAAGGTAGGGCCATTGGTTGCAGGACCTCATTAACGTAACGTTGGGATTTCAAAGTGTCTGTAATGAACAAAAAAAAAAGGTGATCTGGCATCGTAGGCAATTGTCCCCCACACCAAGACTCCAGGCCTTCTGGTCCTGTGATGCTCGACAACAAACCGTTCTTCTTGGCGCTGACCACGGTGCCTCCACACGGGACTCGTTACAGAAGATCACCCGCTGCCATTCTGAGTGGCCCCATGACAAAACCTTTTCTCTTTGGCGACGATGCAATGATGTCAAGGGCAGTGAAGTCCTACGTCGTGCGGCCGTCTGTCAATGGTGCTGGCACTAATCGGACGATTCATGAAGGGCACCACTGCTCGCTGAATATCCGCAATCGTGGCTGTTGGGTCACTCTACGCATGTCGGACAACCCGTCGGTCCTCTATCTCTCTCTCTCTCTCTCTCTCCATGGTTCGTTTAGGTTTCCCAGAACCTTCCTGTCGCTGTTGTGCCTTGTTCTATCCACTACAGCCAACGGCGTACTATGGTGATATCCGCACGATCGGTATGGCGCGCAATACAACGATAAGACTATGCCGCTTTTTTTTTTTTTACTGTAGGTTTAACGACTACCGTGACCAACTAAATGGGCTATAAGCAGTCGCCCGTCCCTTATTTAGGGTCACTGGTTCAAGGGAAGCGAGAGAGCCAGTGCCGTAAGACAAACACAACATCCATGTCTCACCGGGATTCGAACCCGGACCCCTTTCGGACGAATGATCAGAGGCCATCGCTTAGACCACTGTGCCACCGGGGCGGCGAAACGGCATTGCGGACCATTTGTATTTTAGCAACTAAATGGGCTATAAGCAGTAGCTGTCCCTAATTTAGAATCACTGGTTCCAGGAAAGGGAGTGAGCCAGTGCCGTAAGACAAACACAACATCCATACCTCACCTGGATTCGAACCCGGACCTTTTTCGGACGAATGATCAGAGGCCATCGCTTAGACCACTGTGCCACCGGGGCGGCGAAACGGCATTGCGGACCATTTGCATTTTAGCAACTAAATGGGCTATAAGCAGTAGCTGTCCCTAATTTAGGATCACTGGTTCCAGGAAAGGGGGTGAGCCAGTGCCGTAAGACAAACACAACATCCATACCTCACCGGGATTCGAACCCGGACCTTTTTCGGAAGAATGATCAGAGGCCATCGCTTAGACCACTGCGCCACCGGGGCGGCACCATCCCGCTTCCAGGAGCCCGACGATGCGGCCACTCTGGAACTCCTGCAACTGCTCGAATTGCTTCCGAACTTTTCTCTGAGGAATACTTCACTTGCAAAGGATGAAACCAATACAACAGCACGAGTCAGAATGGCAAACACGCCCAACGAGACGACCTTATATGGCCGGTCAGTCACAAAGCTACGACCCCTTCTTGCTTGCGTCACATACTGGGCCAAGCGTGATGCTTGAATCATTTGCATGCCTCACCATGTCAAACCTACCCACCAAGTTTCATTCCTTTCGGTTGCTTCCTTTTAGGTGTAACTATTTTTTTGACGAGGAATGTATATTTTATGCCTAGGTGGAGCAGGCTTCTAACCGAAGATATGTCCGGGTGTAACGTACCAGGAGATGTGACGTACCTGCCAGAAGGACGCACACGACATAAAGGCAGATAGGAATCAGAATATAATCATCCGCGTAGCTCAATTGGTAGAGCAACTTATTCCGGAATGAGGGGATCCGGGTTCGAATCCCGGCGTAGACCAAAAATGGTGGAGAAATTTACTTCGTTGTAATGGCGCCCGAACTATCCGGATGACCCGACCGTTCAAAATCTCGCATTGGTGTGATGTTATTTCCACACCGCGAGATAGGAAAAATAAGAGCAGCACTTCGAAAAAAAACAAAAAAAAAAAATAAGGGGGAGATGATGTAACGTACCAGGAGATGTGACGTACCTGCCAGAAGGACGCACACGACATAAAGGCAGATAGGAATCAGAATAAAACGTCCGCGTAGCTTAATTGGTAGAGCAACTTATTCCGGAATGAGTGGACCCGGGTTCGAACCCCGGCGTGGATAAAAATGACGGAGAAATTCACTTCGTTGTACGGGTTCGAATTCCGTGAGGCATGGATGGTGTGTTTTCCTTACAGCAAGAGCTATCTCTCCTCTCTGGAGCCAGTGTTCCTAAATTAGGCACGGACGACTGCTTCTAGCCTATCAAGTTGCTCACGGTGGTTGTTAAACCTCCCGATACAAAAAAACATACCCACTGGTTTCCAAAATTAAAGTTTGGAAGACATTCGCAGGGGTAAAAAGGAAAACTTTTTAGAGCAGGTTGAGGCCTTTAGCAGTTAAAGAGACACAATCTAAGGGTAATGAACTTTTCGTAACAACAGAGAAATATGTACACATTTTGCGTATACAGGGTTACATCCGCAGGTGTCACCAAGGTGAAATGTCAGAATGTAACCTTAAAATGTCTTAATAAGGAATGTGATCACCTTGTACCGACATACAATCCTGGCCAAAAGTCCTGCAGACGGAAAGTCAAGTTTTTGATGTTTGAAGTCAACTTATAAATAAAGTCAGAAATACATATTATACATCATTTTAAAGGAAATTTTATGCTGAATTCAAATATTTTTATAGAATGTTATTATCAGCAATAGAGGTGAAGTTACAAGCAAAAGTACAGCGTCCAGTCATAAAAAGCAACAAATAGTGGAAGTTTGAAAAAGAAAGTTTGCTCCAGGCGAATCCCTCTCTTCTAGCAGGGAAAAGTTTTAGGCGAGACAGAAATAGGCGAATCAAGAATTCTTTCCTCGCCTAAAATGGCGGAATCCATTAACTTTCGACGCAGCAGAAATAGGCGAAACAAGAATAGGCGAAAAAGGAAGTTTCCTCCAGGCGAATCCCTCTCCTCTAGCAGGGAAAGGTTTTAGGCGAGACAGGAATAGGTGAATCAAGAATTCTTTCCTCGCCTGAAATGGCGGAGCCCATTAACTTTCGACGTAGCAGAAACAGGCGAAACAAGAATAGGCGAAAAAGGAAGTTGGCTCCAGGCGAATCCCTCTCCTCTAGCAGGGAAAGGTTTTAGGCGAGACAGGAATAGGCGAATCAAGAATTCTTTCCTCGCCTAAAATGGCGGAAACCATTAACTTTCGACGTAGCAGAAATGGGCGAAAAAGGAAGTTTCCTCCAGGCGAATCCCTCTCCTCTAGCAGGGAAAGGTTTTAGGCGAGACAGGAATAGGCGAATCAAGAATTCTTTCCTCGCCTAAAATGGCGGAACCCATTAACTTTCGACGTAGCAGAAATAGGCGAAAAAGGAAGTTTTCTCCAGGTGAATCCCTCCCTCTAGCATTAAAAAGTTTTAGGCGAGACAGGAATAAGCGAATCAAGAATTCTTTCCTCACCTAAAATGGCGGAACCCATTAACTTTCGACGGAGAAGAAATAGGCGAAACAAGAATAGGCGAAAAAAGAAGTTTGCTCCAGGTGAATCCCTCCTCTCTAGCAGGTGAAAGTTTTAGGCGAGAGAGGAATAGGTGAATCAGGAATTCTTTCCTCGTCTAAAATGGCGGAACCCAGTAACTTTCGACATAGCAGAAATAGGCGAAACAAGAATAGGCGAAAAAGGAAGTTGGCTCCAGGTGACCGTCGAAATTGCTTTATATTTGTATTTACAGTGCATGAAAGTTTTGATGAAAATTTTTTTGGTATTGTTTGATGACCAACTCTTCTGGTCTCACACTTCTGGTATTGTTTGATGACCAACTCTTCTGGTATTGTTCGATGACTAACTATTCTGTTACTGCTGCATGATCGATTCTTTTGGTGTTTGATGACCAGCTCTTCTGTTTCTGTTGGATGTCTGATTCTTCTGGTGTTGTTTTATAACCAACCCTTCTCGTGTTGTTTGATGAACATGTCTTCCAGTATTATTTCATGGTCAACTATTCCTATGTTCTTTGAATACTATTCTGTTATTGTTCGATGACTAGCTCTTCTGCTACTCTTTAATGACCAACTCTTCTCTTACTATTTGATAGCCACCTATCTGGAGTGGCTTGATGATAAATCCTTCTGGTATTGTTTGATGATCTCCTCTTATAGTATGTTTTCATGACCAACTATTCTGGTACTGTTTGATGAAAAATTCCTCTCTTAATGTTTTGTGTCCAACTCTTCTGGTGTTATTTGATGAACAACTATTCTGTTAGTGTTTAATAGCCAGCTCTTCTGTTATTGTTTAACAACCCACTGCTTTAATGCTCATGAATGGAATACGGGTTTACACCATACAATACAAATTTTGAAGATGACAATCCGTTTTTTGGGGCAAATGTGACACGCGATGGTAAGTCAGATAATATCCGAAAACTTGAAAATTTCGTCGTCCTGGAGCGGAAAAGTGGTGTAGTGGTTAGCATACTCAGACGTCTCCCAGATAGCGTCTGAGTATGCCAACCACTAAACCACCCAGAACGACCAAGTCTCAAGTTTCCGATTAATTTGAATATAACCATCACAGGATTCGCTAGTCGAAGCAACCGGCATTCATGTTTAGCGAATCTGGTGGTTAAGAATCCTATCCTGTGATTGCCTGGAGGAGTAGATAAATCATGAATAGAATACGGGATTACATCATACAATACAAATTTTGAAGATGACAATCCGGTTTTTTGATGTAATCAGTTTTCATTTCCGTTTTATGATGATAATTCGTTTTTGGACAATATGTTTTTTTTATATTACAATCCGTTTTTTATGACAATTCGTTTTTTGGTGGTTTTACAATCCGTTTTTTAGTGTTAATCGGACACTTGAGACTTGGTCGTTCTGGGGGCTACTTACCTTGGTTCTGGGTGGTGTAGTAGTAGTTATCATACCCGGGAGCTATCTGGGAGACGCGGATTCGATTCCCGCTCTAGGACGACATAATTTTCAAGTTTTCGAATATTATCTGACTTACACCATTATTGTCATATTTACACCAAAAAACGGATTGTCATCTTCAAATCTTTTTTTTATGCTATTTGACAATCAACTCTTCTGATATTGTTTGACGACCAACTCTTCTGATGCTGTCTGCCAGTGTTTGACGACCAACCCTCCTGGTGCTGTTTGATAATCAACTGTGCTAATAGTGTTTGACGACCAACTCTTCTGATGCTGTCTGCCAGTGTTTGACGACCAACCCTTCTGGTGCTATTTGACAATCAACTCTTCTGATATTGTTTGACGACCAACTCTTCTGATGCTGTCTGCCAGTGTTTGACGACCAACCCTTCTGGTGCTGTTTGATAATAAACTCTGCTGATAGTGTTTGACGGCCAACTCTTCTGATGCTGTCTGCCAGTGCTTGACGACCAACCATACTGCTGCTGTTTGATAATAAACTCTTCTGATATTGTTTGACGACCAACTCTTCTGATGCTGTCTGCCCGTGTTTGACGACCAACTCTTATGATGCTGTCTGCCAGTGTTTGACGACCAACCCTTCTGGTGCTGTTTGATAATCAACTCTGCTGATAGTGTTTGACAACCAACTCTTCTGATGCTGTCTGCCAGTGTTTGACAACCAACCCTTCTGGTACTCTTTGATAATCAACTCTTCTGATATTGTTTGACGACCAACTTTTCTGATGCTGTCTGCCAGTGTCTGACGACCAACCCTTCTGGTGCTGTTTGATAATCAGTTCTGCTAATAGTGTTTGACGACCAACTCTTCTGATGTTGTCTGCCACTGTTTGACGACCAACCCTTCTGGTGCTGTTTGATAATCAACTGTGCTAATAGTGTTTGACGACCAACTCTTCTGATGCTGTCTGCCAGTGCTTGACGACCAACCATACTGCTGCTGTTTGATAATCAACTCTTCTGATATTGTTTGACGACCAACTCTTCTGATGCTGTCTGCCCGTGTTTGACGACCAACTCTTATGATGCTGTCTGCCAGTGTTTGAAGACCAACCCTTCTGGTGCTGTTTGATAATCAACTCTGCTGATAGTGTTTGACAACCAACTCTTCTGATGCTGTCTGCCAGTGTTTGACAACCAACCCTTCTGGTACTCTTTGATAATCAACTCTTCTGATATTGTTTGACGACCAACTTTTCTGATGCTGTCTGCCAGTGTCTGACGACCAACCCTTCTGGTGCTGTTTGATAATCAGTTCTGCTAATAGTGTTTGACGACCAACTCTTCTGATGTTGTCTGCCACTGTTTGACGACCAACCCTTCTGGTGCTGTTTGATAATCAACTCTTCTGATATTGTTTGACTACCAACTCTTCTGATGCTGTCTGCCCGTGTTTGACGGCCAACCCTACTGGTGCTGCTTGATAATCAACTGTGCTAATAGTGTTTGACGACCAACTCTTCTGATGTTGTCTGCCCGTGTTTGACGACCAACCATACTGGTGCTGTTTGATAATCAACTGTGCTAATAGTGTTTGACGATCAACTCTTCTGATGCTGTCTGCCAGTGTTTGACGACCAACCCTTCTGGTGCTGTTTGATATCAACTATTCTGATATGGTTTGACGACCAACTCTTCTGATGCTGTCTGCTAGTGTTTGACGACCAACCCTTCTGGTGCTGTTTGATAATCAACTCTTCTGATATTGTTTGACGACCACTTCTCTGGCATTTGATGGCTTACCTTTCTGGTATTTTTCGATGACCAGCGCTTCTGGTATTGCTGAACGCCGGCCGACGCAGTAGGCACAACGTGAATCCTTACTAGAACAGCTGTAACAAAAGTGCTGTCTCATAAATTTGCGTTAGTTACTGAAATGTGTGCGTGTGTCACGTAAGATCATGCTGTACACATACACACTTCCACCCTCTTTTGCCTACTTAAATCCGCCTTAACAAACAAACTACTTGCCTGCTTTTATTGTTAATCCCTGATTAATGTAAGCACTCTGATCTCTCTGATGATGGTATTTCCGAAGAAAAGCATGTGCACATTTTTGGAATATAAGAGAAATATGCACATGCTCTTAAAAAAGAAAAGCATGTGCACATTTCTGGAATAAATACGGTATGAGCAGTCCAACTGTAAACCAGAATAAATTTTAAGCTAATATCTCTTACTTTCGATCATGTACTTCAAAAGTAATGTCTCTGAAAAACAAAATGTGTTCATGTTTAATTAATTTGTGCATGAGGCTGTCGTACTCTAATCGTCAATGGCTTAGAAAGAGATAGCGATTTGCCTCTGTAGATATGTATTTCAAGATATCTTAGCTACTAGAGAGAAAAAGGTCTTTTTTCATGGTCTGTGTACATTTGTAAGAGCTCTTGCGGAAAACTTTCTTAGCAGTGGCAAAGTAGAAAGTACATCCTTCTGACCTCAGTGATGAGTAGAACTGAAAGCGTAGGGATATGTACCTACACAGTTTTTGTTGAAAATAAAGAGTTTGGAAAGAAGTTCATCTCATATTTCTCTAAGCCACGAATCTTAGATTAGATATAACAACTCAGAACAAATGCACACTTCTGACACAGAAATGAAACAAGCCACCGAGGTTGCCGGTATACCAGATATCTATAATCTCCACGAAAACGAAGGTATCGTCCATGAAGACTTATCTTGAATGATCCTCAACGAAGACTGAGCTTGAAGGTTTCCATCATGAAGACTTAGCTTGAAGCAATTCACCATGAAAGCTAGCTTGAAGGTATTCTCCATGAAGGCTAACTTGAAGACTTAGCTTGAAGGTATCATTTGCAAAGACTTTGCTGAAAGATATACTCATGAAGACTTATTTTGAAGGGATCCTTTGCAAAGACTTTGCTGAAAGATTTACTCATGAAGACTTAGTTTGAAGGTATCCTGAATGAAAACAGAGTCTGAAGGTATCCTCCACGAAGGCTTAATTTGAAGGTATCCTGAATGAATACTTATCTTGAAGGTATTTTCCTGAAAGATTAAGTGTCAAAATATTTTCCGTGAAGACTTAGCTTAAATGTATCCTGTACAATGTTTTAGCTTAAAGTTATCCTGCGCGATGACTCCGCTAAAAGGTATCCTCTATGAAAACACACTTAAAGATATTCTCCATGAAGGCATAGGTTGAAGGTATCCTCCATTAAGACTTAGCCTAAAGAAATTCTCCATTAAAACTTATCTTGAAGGTGTTCACCATGAAGACAGCATAAAGGAATTCTCCTGGAAGACTTAGCTTGAAGGTATTCACCATGAAAGCTAGCTTGAAGGTACACTCCATGAAGACTTAACTTGAAGGTATTCATCATGAAAGCTAGCTTGAAGGTACCCTCCATGAAGATTTAGCTTTTGCAAAGACTTCGCTAAAAGATATACCCATGAAGACTTAGTTTGAATGAAAACAGAGTCTGAAGGTATCCTCCACGAAGACTTAATTTAAAGATATCTTTCATGAAGACTTGTCTTAAAGGTATCTTTCATGAAGACTTGCCTTAAAGGTATCTTTCTGAAAGATTAAGTTTTTTTTTTTTTTTTTTTTTTTTTTGAGTGGAGGTTTAACGACCACCGTGAGCAACTCAATGGGCTATAAGCAGTCGCCCGTCCCTAATTTAGGGTCACTGGTTCCAGGGAAAGGAGAGAGCCAGTGCCGTAAGACAAACACAACATCCATGCCTCACTGGGATTCGAACCCGGACCCCAGACGGACGAATGATCAGAGGCCAGCGCCTTAGACCACTGCGCCACCGGGGCGGCAGATTAAGTTTCAAAGCTTTTCTTCGTGAAGACTTGCCTTAAAGGTATCTTTCTGAAAGATTACGTTTCAAAGTTTTTCTTCGTGAAGACTTAGCTTAAATGTATCCTCTACGAAGACTTAGCTTAAAGTTATCCTCCATGAAGACACACTTGAAGGTATTCTCCATGAAGACATAATTTGAAGGCATCCTCCATGAAGACAACCTAAATGAATTCTCCATGAAAACGTAGTATAACGAAGTAAATTTCTCCGTCATTTTTGTTCACGCCGGGGCTCGAACCCGGGTCTCCTCATTCCGGAATAAGTCACTCTACCAATTGAGCTACGCGGACGTTCGTTCTGACTGCTATCTGCCTTTATGTCGTGTGCGTCCTGCTGGCAGGTACGTCACAGTAGTTTGGAGGTATCCTCCACGAAGACTTAATTTAAAGATATCCTTCATGAAGACTTGTCTTAAAGGTATCTTTCATGAAGACTTGCCTTAAAGGTATCTTTCTGAAAGATTAAGTTTCAAAGTTTTTCTTCGTGAAGACTTGCCTTAAAGGTATCTTTCTGAAAGATTACGTTTCAAAGTTTTTCTTCGTGAAGACTTAGCTTAAATGTATCCTCTACGAAGACTTAGCTTAAAGTTATCCTCCATGAAGACACACTTGAAGGTATTCTCCATGAAGACATAATTTGAAGGCATCCTCCATGAAGACAACCTAAATGAATTCTCCATGAAAACGTAGTATAACGAAGTAAATTTCTCCGTCATTTTTGTTCACGCCGGGGCTCGAACCCGGGTCTCCTCATTCCGGAATAAGTCACTCTACCAATTGAGCTACGCGGACGTTTGTTCTGACTGCTATCTTCCTTTATGTCGTGTGCGTCCTGCTGGCAGGTACGTCACAGTAGTTTGGAGTTATCCTCCACGAAGACTTAACTTAAAGGTATCCACCATGAAGGCTTAGCTAGAAATTATCATTCATGAAGACTTAGCTTGAACATATCCGCCACGAACACTTAGATATGTATACTGCATGAAGACTTAGCTTGTAGGTATTCTGCATGAAGACTTAGCTTGAACATATCCGCCACGAAGACTTAGTTGAAAGATATCTCTCATGAATACTTAACTTGAAGCTATCCTCCATGCAGATGTAGCTGTATTATTGTAATAAACATTTTCCACAACATTTTTACATGGGCGTTGTGTTAATAGTGTGTATTTTCGCTTCTTAACGAAATAATGTCCCTTCATAAATATACTATAAATTCCTGTTGATGCTTTTCAGGGAGTTAGCATTATTTTACCAACCCCGTGTATGTAATAAACATTTTCAGCAATAATTTTGTTCGGACGCTGAGTATGAACACAGCATTTTGGCGATTACATTTTGAACGAAAAAATGTTCTCCATAAGCGAGCTATGAATACCTGTTTAGATTTTCATTTTTTTTTTGTGTAACACTATAGCTTTGTTTCAGATTCGCATTAGTTTCCCTCAAATCAGAAACTAAGCGTCTCTTACCTGCTCACTACTCGTAAATGTGTCACAAAAACTGATATGCAGATCATGTGTTCGCCTCGATTTGCGGGCAAAGTCACTGCCAAGTTATAACGAAGTGAATTTCTCCGTCATTTTTATCCGCGCCGGGGTTCGAACCCGGGTCCACTCATTCCGGAATAAGTTGCTCTACCAATTAAGCTACGCGGACATTTTATTCTGATCCCTATCTGCTTTTATGTCGTGTGCGTCCTTCTGGCAGGTACGTCACATCTCCTTGTACGTTACATCATCTCCCCCTTATTTTTCTTTTTTCGAAGTGCTGCTCATATTTTTCCTATCTCGCGGTGTGGAAATAACATCACACCAATGCGAGATTTTGAACGGTCGGGTCATCCGGATAGTTCGGGCGCCATTATAACGAAGTAAATTTCTCCGTCATTTTTGGCCTACGCCAGGATTCGAACCCGGGTCCACTCATTCCGGAATAAGTTGCTCTACCAATTAAGCTACGCGGACATTTTATTCTGATCCCTATCTGCTTTTATGTCGTGTGCGTCCTTCTGGCAGGTACGTCACATCTCCTTGTACGTTACATCATCTCCCCCTTATTTTTCTTTTTTCGAAGTGCTGCTCATATTTTTCCTATCTCGCGGTGTGGAAATAACATCACACCAATGCGAGATTTTGAACGGTCGGGTCATCCGGATAGTTCGGGCGCCATTATAACGAAGTAAATTTCTTCGTCATTTTTGGCCTACGCCAGGATTCGAACCCGGGTCCACTCATTCCGGAATAAGTTGCTCTACCAATTAAGCTACGCGGACATTTTATTCTGATCCCTATCTGCTTTTATGTCGTGTGCGTCCTTCTGGCAGGTACGTCACATCTCCTTGTACGTTACAAAGTGTGATCCCGCAACAAACAATGCTGGCTTAAGACGCTTCGGTTAGTCCCGTACAAGGAATGCGGGTTCTGAGCTGCAGCTGAATCGCGTCGAGACAGTAATTCGTACAGAAACCGAGAACAACATGTTGCGAAAGAAACCATTATTCTTAAGTCGAACAACGAACAGTAGCAATGGCAGTTACTCCCTGTCTGTCTCAATGTAACAACTACAACGACCCATATTTAAAGCAAAAGACGCATTATGAGTTGAAGACACCTAGGAGACTTCCAGACAATCCATTAGAGTGTCTGCCGTTCCTAGACTTGAGAACGTGTTTCAGTGTTTTCGTTGCTCCTAAACGGAACTATATTCAGCATCACAAAATTTCAACTCTCAAGTTTAGTTTCAAGCAGTCTTATTTACCTTATGCCTTTAATTATATAATGAAGCTGTTCGTAGAGTATTTTTACTTCGCTGAAAGTGTTGGTTTGTGAATTGGGGTAAAACTGAAAAAATATATACAGTCAAATCTCGATTTAACGAACTTCAAGAGACCAACGGTCTTGTACGTAAAATGGTGGAATTCGCTAAATCGAGGAAGCCTTTCGAATGAAACATTCAAATTAAGCTAGTGTTCATAATAGAATACGTAAGCAGCTATGCTCTCTTTCTTTCAGTGACATTTAAATTATGTACAGTACTTTTAATTACGAATTTATTATCAAAAATGTTATAATACGTATGAAAAGTAGCTTACACAACAAATAATGCTGGATACATTGCGAACACAAAGCACGAATCACCCAACGTGATGCTCTGTCTTCTTGGGCTTCTTACATTCCTAATCACTTGCCTCTCGTTTTGATTTTCTCCACTTCTGCTTGCGTTCATTCAGCGAATTCCGCGGCATTGTCGAAAATGTTAACCCATTCACACGAAAACGTTTTTTAAAAATTTTAGTTTAAACCACTGCGGTATGTTCTTTATATATTTCAATAGATCTCGTCGAGAGCTTTAAAAACGATACCACGCACAGTCGTTTTGCACTCACGGTTGTCCATATAAACCGCAAAATTGCAAAAAGTGTTCAGCGGTTCAGAAGAAAACAATTTTTTTAAATGTTCAATTCAAACCACTGCGAAATGTTCGTCGTATATTTGAATAGATCTCGTCGAGAGCTTTGAAACGACACAACGCACAGTTGTGTTCCGCTCTCGGTTGCCGAGATAGACTGAATCAAACGCGGCGGCACACCCAGAAATGTTGCACGATCTCCCTAGCGCACAGGGGGCGACGGGAGCGTCGCGCACACGGTGTATTGCGCAGTACGCGAAATGTAACTGCTTACGAATATGCTAACACGATTAGTGTGCGGCACGTACTTTTAACGCTATAATGATTTCAATTGGGACCTATTTTTGTCACAGGCGGTCTGCCGTAAGTCTCCCCATACTATCCACGGAGTTAGATGTAGTCCTACGCCAAAAGTAGTCCGTAAGCAAACAAAATGACCTGTTAGCGTAGATCTATAGGAGAAGAAAAGCAAATTTGCGTATGTTGTAACTCGTAGCAACTCTTTCCTCCATTTCCTCATGAGCAACTTCACTATCCCGTGATGCACAACATGATGTCACAAATTTGCTAAAATGGCTTGCATGTTGTCTGTTTGTAATGTTTCACGCTCCTGGTATTTCCATTCCTATTTTTGATACCAGTTGTAACGTACCTGCCCGAAGGACGCACACGACATAAAGGCAAATAGGAATCAGAATAAAATGTCCGCGTAGCTCAATTGGTAGAGCAACTTATTCCGGAATGACGGGACCCGGGTTCGAATCCTGGCGCGGAAAGAAATGACGAAGAAATTTACTTCGTTATACAGTCCATCATGTGGCTGCCCGTGCATGATAGCTTTCTCAATATCCACTTATTCTTGTGAGCAGGTACACTTTTTATGCAGATGTTACATCTCTGAACTTAATATACTGGAATATTTTCCGCAGTAATGAAGAGTTTTATATTCAAAAGCATTCAATATCAGAAACCTATTCACGGGGGAAATAAGGCTTTCCAAGAAAGTAATACGTATGTAAGTTTGTTTTTCTTCTCCTGGATCTACGCCGAAAGATAATTTCATTTTCAAATTCGCAAGAAATTTGTTATGAAATCTTTTTTCAAATTCGAAAAGCGATATATATTAATGCAAATCTAATTACGATCTTTAATATTTGAAAGAGAAAAATTAGTGCTGAGGGAAAAACAGCCATTGGATTCGCTTCTACCATGAGATCTTTTAACGGTATAACTACTGATTTGACGTCATTATGACGTCATGAAGCAAGCACGCACTTCTTTTTTTTTTTTTTTTTTGATTGGAGGTTTAACGACCACCGTGAGCAACTCAATGGGCTATAAGCAGTCGCCCGTCCCTGATTTAGGGTCACTGGTTCCAGGGAAGGGAGAGAGCCAGTGCCGTAAGACAAACACAACATCCGTGCCTGACCGGGATTCGAACCCGGACCCCTTACGGACGAATGATCAGAGGCCAGCGCCTTAGACCACTGCGCCACCGGGGCGGCACACGCACTTCTACTGCATATGTAGATAGTCGTGGTAGACCTGCTCTTATGTATGCGTTAGGATACAAATACAAGTAACGTTGATCTTGTTCTTCCATAATATCACTGACGCAGTTCTAAGAAAAATGTGACTTAGCGGTGAACGGGTTACGTAAAAGCAACCTGGAAGAAGGCATTCGTAATTTATCAAAAGTAATTTGAAATTTGATTTGTTGCTTATATCATTAAATTTTTATTAGTAACTAATAAAAGTACCTGACGTTGCCCGGTTTAACAAAGAAAAAAAAAAAAAAAACGAAGAAAGATGACACCGAATTTTCGGGTGTAATGAGCACGTCTTTTGAATCCGTTCTGGCGCAAATTAAATTTATCAGAGCTATTCAAAGTCAATGGTACCGGTATAAAAAGCAATAGTATCTGACCAAAGAAAGACGTTTTTCAATCTGGTTTTTAATCCCTCAGATATTGCTGTAAACGGAATCGTGAACTTACGTCCTCTGATTGCAGACTTGTGCGTTAAGAAAAATTTTAACTTAATGAGAAACATTTCGCAGCGGAAACGCTCTCCAACAAAGAAATCATTTTTCAAATCGGACTCTTCAAAGCAGAGATATGGACAAATATAAGATATGCATCTATGCCCCCTGGCGGGAAAACCATGCATTATTTTAGGAAGAAAGTATTCTCAAAAGTTTTTCGATGTGAGCGGTATCAGTCCCCAAAGATCTGAAAGCTCAGCTGTCCCCCTATTTATCGTCTACCTTCGGTTTGGTTCTGTTCCACTCTGCGCGGGGGATGCCCATGTCAAATGCCCATCCCCCTCCATCTCTAATGCATTGTCTACTGAGTGTACCTGGATCTAAAAGCTCAGCTGTCCCCCTATTTATCGTCTACCTTCGGTTTGGGTCTGTTCCACTCTGCGCGGGGGATGCCACTGCCCATCCCCTCCATCTCTAATGCATTGTCTACTGAGTGTACCTGGATCTAAAAGCTCAGCTGTCCCCCTATTTATCGTCTACCTTCGGTTTGGGTCTGTTCCACTATGCGCGGGGGATGCCCATGTCAACTGCCCACCCCCTCCATCTCTAATGCATTGTCTACTGAGTGTACCTGGATCTAAAAGCTCAGCTGTCCCCCTATTTATCGTCTACCTTCGGTTTGGGTCTGTTCCACTCTGCGCGGGGGATGCCCATGTCAACTGCCCATCCCCCTCCATCTCTAATGCATTGTCTACTGAGTGTACCTGGATCTAAAAGCTCAGCTGTCCCCCTATTTATCGTCTACCTTCGGTTTGGGTCTGTTCCACTCTGCGCGGGGGATGCCCATGTCAACTGCCCACCCCCTCCATCTCTAATGCATTGTCTACTGAGTGTACCTGGATCTAAAAGCTCAGCTGTCCCCCTATTTATCGTCTACCTTCGGTTTGGGTCTGTTCCACTCTGCGCGGGGGATGCCCATGTCAACTGCCCATCCCCTCCATCTCTAATGCATTGTCTACTGAGTGTACCTGGATCTTAAAGCTCAGATGTCCCCCTATTTATCGTCTACCTTCGGTTCAGGTCTGTTCCACTCTGCGCGGGAGACGTCCATGTCAACTGCCCATCACCCCTATCTCCAAGGTTTCGTTTTCTGAGTATATAAACTACTGTTTGTGAAAATTGCAACACCATGAAAGAACGGCGGCAAACACGTGAAACTTACAGGACATGCAAATTATTTGCAGTGCAAAGCCATTGCGCATGTCTGGGCCCGCCAGCGCCCTCTGGACAGTCGAGTGAGGAGTATAAAGAGAGGGCTGTTTAGGATTCACACCAGTAGTGCATCGTGGGCAGCGAGTTGTAAAAGTGCCTACAGGATTCAATAATGCCTCGGCGACGACGAAGGACGCAACATTACCATACGACACAGTTTGAATGGGGACAAATGATTGGTCTGGATGAAGGTGCGTTTTCGTACCGGGACATTGCGGCTTAGACGGGACATTGCGCTACGGCAGTGGACCCAGAAATGTGACGACACCCCGGGATGACCAACACCGGCAGTGACGAACCGTTCCACATCTTCGCAAGTATTAGCACAACAGTGGAGCACTGCAACAGGCGTGGCATTGTCTGCCTCCCCTGTGCGACGCCGTCCGCTGCGCAGAAGGTGGTTTGCTGTTGATTCCTTTGACCTTAAGCCATGGACGCCTTCAGGCTGGAATGGGGTTTTCAATACAGACAATAGCGTGCTGATTGGCAACATGTCGTGTTTTCGGATGAGTCCCGATTTTAATTGGACTACCATAATGGCCGCATACGCATTAGAAGGTATTGTGGTGAGCACCTTCTTCCAGCATGCATTGTCGGACGTCATACGAGCCGAACGCCAAGTGTGATGGTGTAAGGTGTTATTGGGTATCGGCTGCTACGACTTGAGGGCAATCTCAACAACGACCACTACATCAGGAAAGTTGTACAGACAGAAGTCATACCCATCCTTCAGAGCAGGTGCTACACTATCTACCAACAAGTAATTGGACACCTGTGATAGCAAAGGAAAACAAAGTTTATTCACCTTCAATAGTTGGTGGAGCCTCCACGAACGGAGATTACAGCTGCGACCCTCCGGGGCATACTCTCAGCCAGGCGTTGTACGACGGCTAGCGGTATTTTCTTCCACTCGGCTTGGAGAAGATAGGTCAGTTCCTTCGCCGATTTCGGGCGGTCGGGGCACCCCTTAAGTCGACGTTCCAACTCGTCCCAGAGGTGCTCGATAGGGTTAAGGGCCGGGCTCTGCGCAGGCCAGTCCATTCGATTAACCCCATTGTCACCATACCAAGCCATGGTGGACCTCGCAACATGACAGGTGGTATTGTCATCCTGAAAGTAACATGGGTCCACCTCGTAGAACTGCCACAACGTAGAAAGCGCATGGTCATCCAAAATGGAGCAGTAGGTCTCGGCGTTGAGCCTACCAGGAATTGGGACCAAGGGTCCCGTGCCATACCAAGAGAAACACCCCCATAGCATAATTCCACCGCCGCCGAACTTCACAGTTGGCACAATACATTCCGGCATGAGGCGTTCTCCAGGCGAACGCCAAACCCAGACCCTGCCATCCAAACCGTAGAGGGTGAACCTTGATTCGTCGCTCCAGAGAACCTGTTTCCACTGTTCAACGGTCCACTGTCGACGTTCTTTGCACCACGTTAGCCGAGCAGCGCTATTGGACTTGGTGATCAAACGCTTGTGGGCGGCAGCACGTCCATGATAACCGAGCAGATGGGCTTCCTTACGGATGGTATTCATCGAAAGAACACTGCCAGATGCCTGTTGAAACTCCTCGCGGATGTGGCCCATCGATTTGGTGCGGTTCTTCCGAATTTCTCTGGCCAGCACCCGTCGGTCTCTAACTCCCAGTTTTGTGGGTCTGTCGGGTCATGGCACATTCCGAAAGTCACCTCCCATCTTCCACTTGCCAATCACGTAGGCCACTGTCGATTTTAGGTACTTCAGCTCGCTGGATATGTCACGTATGAATCGGCCATTTCTGTGATACCCGACGATTACACCTTTCTCGAAATCAGAGAGCTTCGAACTGCGTGGTATCTTGCATGCAACTGGTTGCGTTGTTGTTTCCCACACGATATTTAACGGCAGCGGCCGTGACTTTTATCAGGACCGCAGATATCGTCGATTGCAGGGGTGTCCAATTACTTGTTGGTAGATAGTGTACATTCAAGCAGGACAATGCTCGACCACATGTTGCCAGGGATGTTCAAGCCCTCTTCGCAGTACAGCAGATACCGCTTCTTCCCTAGCCTGCACGTTCACCAGACATGTCACCTACTGAACATGTCTGGGATATGGTCACTCGGCAATTGGCCCAACAAAGTCCTCCAGCGGTTGGCACCAATTATCTGTAGACTCGCACACATGCCGCGTGGCAAGCGATTGCCCAGGATACCATCCAAAGCCTTTTCGATTCAATGTCATGCCGTCTAGAAGTCTTATTGCAGCTCGCGGAGGCTTCACAAGATACTGATTTTGGCATGTAAAAATTGTCGTATTGTTCTGAAAATTAAATCACTTTTGTACAGTCATAGCAGTAATGTGTAGTATAAATTTCATTTGAATCGCATGGTTCCTTCTTGGTTTAACAATTTTCACCAGCACTAGAGTATATAATATCCCTAAATTTCCACTTTGTAACGACGCAAATTCGACGCTTCAGCGAATGCCAAATTGCAAAAATCAGGCCCGTTTTTTTCTTATCTGTCTTCACCTGAAAGTAAAATCGTGGTATTTCCCTTCAATCCAAAATAAATTACGCTGTTACTGTCTTTTAAATTTCCATTTTAATTTTCAGTTTATTGGTTGATAGGGCGACCTTAACTTTTCGTACACTTTCGAAAGCAACGTGACAAAACCAAACAAAACAGGTCACATTGAGAGTATAATTAGAACGAAACCTGTTTTGATTGGAAGCCAACGCTTTCCGCATTTCGCCAAAAGATTATTTTTGCTGCCGTCGAGTTGTTTTTCTCGCTTTTTGTTTTTCCAGTTAAATGTAGGAGTTACTGTGACACATTTCAACGCTCTTTTGGAAATTCCCCGCAAAGTAATCAAAAACTCGAATGACAACAGACGGCACTCAATGAATCATTATCGGAGAAAAAAGAAAAGAAACAAAAACATACACATCCATTTTTTTCCTCTCTAACTTGAAAAGTGCATTTGAAGATTTGTGAAAAAATAAGAACACACACACACACTCACGCACGCACACACAAAGGTTTAACTTTATCATCAAATTGGTTAGGAAAAACTTCGAATGGAAGAACCTAATATACAGCTGAATCTCGACCATACCTTTTTATAGGGTATACCATTAAAAAAACGTATAAAAGAAATTTCAATATGTTAAATTTCATTGTAAAATTTTGTATGTCTCCAAAAAGGTGGAAAACACAATTTTAGATTACGCCAATTTATAATGTAAGACATACGTACATTCATATTGAATACTTTGATTGCTACCTTAAGCCTATGCCTATTTGACGTTTGTACTAATTTTCTTGTCCTAATTTTATTATAAAGACTAGTTAAGAAATTTTGTACCATTTTCATATTTTCAATACACCAAAGACAAACTTGCCTTTGAAATATAGATAGTACATCCGAATACATGTCTATTTAGATATAACCATCGCTTTTTCAAAGCAATTTTTCCACTAGTTGATTTAGCATTATTGCCGAGTAAAATATTCACTAATCTTTGCTTGTTTCAAATTTCTTGAATTCAGAGAAAAAAGAGAACTGTGAAAGCTATTTAGTTATAAGCACCACTCTTTCAAAGTAGTTTTGTCCACTAGTTGATTTAGCATCAGTGCACAGCAAAATATTCACTAATCTTTGCTTGTTTCAAATTTCTTGAATAAAGAAAAAAAAAAAAAGAACTATGAAAGCTATTTAACTATAAGCATTGTTCTTTCAAAGCAGTTTGTCCGCTAGTTGATTTAACATTAGTGCTGAGTAAAATATTCACTAATCTTTGCTTCTTTCAAATTTCTTGAATTCAGAGGGGAAAAAATAACCATGAATGTTATTTTGTAGATTTTAGTAGAATAATCTATTTCATGGGCGTAAAAATTGTTGTCTTGGTTCTCTCAAAGTTGCAATATACCAGGATACGTGTAAAAGATTGAAAGAACAGTGTATTTTTTGAAAATCTGTATACTCACATCATACATACATATCACTAAGCTGTTCTCTGAGATTCAGAGGTTAGCTCCAAAATGAAATACAATCATTTGTAACCGAATTGAAAAAAACAATCGAAATTACAGTAAACTATCGGGATTAACGCAGAATTATGTATAAAAGTGAAAAACGAATAACCGAGGTTCCTCTGTATATTGTAAGTGTTTGTATATTATCCAGTGTCGAGGTGTGACCTTTGCGATTGTTTTACAAGAATCTGTACAGCGTTAAGGATTGTTTTTTGTATCGTTAAAGCTGAGGTTTCCTTTCTTCTGCACAGTTTTTTTTTTTTATGTTGATTCTCTCCCAAGAATTTTCATGTTGCTTCTTTTCCAAGTTTTTTTATTCTGCTTTTCTACCACGATTTTTTATGTTGCTTCTCTCTCATTTTTTTTACGTTGCATCTCTCTCAAGTATTTTCATGTTGCTTTTCTCGCAAAAATGCTTATGTTGCTTTTCTCGCAAAATTGCTTATGTTGCTTCTCTCGCAGAATTTTTAAGTCGCTTATTCCCAATGTTGCTTGTCTCTCAAGCTTCTATTTCGCTTCTCTCCCAAAATTTTTATTATGCTGTTTCTCTTTCAAGTTTGTGTTGCTTCTCTCCCAAATTTTTTTTTTTAAGTTGCTTCTCCCAAGATTTTTTATCTCTTCTTTCCCGGTATTTTTGTTTTGCTTGTCTCCGAAGTTTTTTTATGTTGCTTCTCTCCCAAGATTTTTGTGTTTATTACCCAAGTTTTGTTTTGTGTGTTGCTTCTCTCTAAAGTGTTTTTTTATGTTGCTTCCCTTAAGTTTTTTACTTTGCTTCTCTCTCAAGTTTGTTATGTTGCTTTTCTTACAAGTTTTTTATGTTGCTTATGTCTCCAGATTTGTTTATGTCCCCTTCTCTCCTAAGTTTTTTATGTTGCTTCTCGCCCAAAATTTTCTGGTATTGCTTCTCTCCCAAGTTTTTATGTCGCTCTCTCCCAAGTTTTTTTTATGTTGCTTCTCACCCAACATTTTTCTTATGCTGCTTCTCTCCCAAATATGTTTATGTTGCTTCTCTCCCAAATATTTTTAAGTTGCTTCTCTGAAGATTTTGTGCGTGGCTTCTCTCCCAAGATTTTTTTATTTTGCTTCTCTCCCAAGTTTTTCTCTTTTTTTTTTGGGGGGGGGGGGTATTTATAAACACAACTCTCTGTATTTTTATTTCCAAAAACTTCATTTGTCTCTAGAAAAGTATAGAAAACAACCACATGTTCTTGATATCTGAACTACCGTGATCATTCTCCAGTCAAAGAATTTGAAAGTAGATAGGGATATTAAATGGAGGATAGATAGACAGGTAGATACATAGAGACAGAGAGAGAGAGAGAGCTCAAATAAAATTATATTAGGTTTTATGTAAACTGAATGAGATCATCTGTAGGGTATTCAAATAAAAATTCTGTCAACAAGTAACGGTGAATTTATTTTCTTTTTAAGACAATTGAATCTCATTTCCAAATGTCATCAATAAAATCGCTATCTCGATCATCTTGCACACGCTGTCTTCTCAGGCTGATTGTGAAGCATAAAGTAAGGAAGATACAGACACCGGACATAAAATTAGCCACCTCCAGAAATGTACTTTTAATCCTTAGTTTCATCATTACGTGCAGAAATCACAGCATTAATTCTTGCTGGAAGAGATTCAACAAGATGATTTAAATAACTTGAGTCAACGTTTGACCATTCTAAGAAGAGTTTGTCCCGCAATTCAATGAGATTCCTGGGATGCTGAAGTTTTGTATTCTTGGGATGCTGAAGTTTGGTATTCCTGGGATATTGAAGTTCGATATTCCTGGGATGCTGAAGTTCGGTATTCCTGGGATGCTGAAGTTTGGTTGACCATTCTAAATACAGTTTGTCTCGCAATTCATTGAGATTCCTGGGACGGTGAAGTTTGGTTTCATTTAGACCAGTTTTCAGGTACGTAAGTATGGAGTGTCAAGTAGAGAGGAATGAACATTTCCGACATCTGCTCCTCTACGAGTTTAACAAGGGATCCATAGCCGCCGAGGCCACTCGACAAATTTCTGCTGTGTATGGGGAGGATGCTATTGCTCCGAGGACAGTCTACGAATGGTATCAGTGGTTCCGAGGTGGCAGTTTTGACCACAACGACTCTCCATGCTCAGTTCGTCCATCTCACTTTGATGAGGATCGTTTGAACCATCTCATCCACTTGGATCCGCGTCAAATAGCACGCGAATTGGCCACTGAGATGGATTGTGATTAGGTCACAGTGGTGCAACACCTGGAACGTATGGGAAGGTCCAGAAATTAGGGTCTTGGGTGCCTCACACTCTCACCGAGGACAACAAGGATCAGTGTATGGTCATATGTGGTTTCTTGCTCGCCCTTTATCGCGAATGTTCTCAGCAACACAAACCCTTTCTGTCAGGTATTGTTACTGGAAATGAAAAGTGGTGGCAGTACGTGAATTTCAGACATCGGAGGGAATGGTTAAGCCCAAACAAGACGCCCACACCGCGCCCCAAACAGGACATTCATCCTGCGAAGATCATGTTGTGTGTCTGGATGGACATGGAAGGCATTATTCACTGGAAAATGCGCTGAGTAATCGGGCCGTCAAAGCTGAACTCTATTGCGAGCAGCTCAGCCGTGTGGACAGAGCAGTTCAGTAGAAATGGCCACATCGGCTCCATAGTGTCTTTCTCCCAAACGATAACGCACGCCCTCACAGTGCAAGCACGACCAAAATGGCCACTCAGGATATGAAACGGGAGATCCTTCCACCTCCGGCCTATGTCCCAGATGTCGCTTTTTAAAGAAACACAGTTCATCCAAGTGAAATCCAATACAGCCCAAATATGGATTTTTTTAAACCCAATACAGTTCAAATATGTTTTTATTTAAACCCAATACAGTCCAAATATGGATGAACTGTGTTGCTTTTACTGCTGTAAACTAATTTACAGGTTTATTTTTGTCACACCTGCCTAGTCTTCTTATTTAGAGGACTGAATTTATTATTTTCTGTGTTCTGCGATCCTTCCATGCTGCTGGCCGTTATTGATTGATTGCGTCACTTCCAATAAATATGGTATATTAAATATTAAAGAACTAATTAACTATAACCTTGGACCAAATATGTATAAAAGAATAAAGAATCATATCAGTTGTGAAATAATTGATATCCATATTGTTACACATAAATACGATACCAGAAAAAAGACTCGTATTAAAACTTGTAAGACAAAAACTGAACTGATTAAGCAAAGCATAAGTTATCAGGAAATCATGCAATGCATTGATTATGATACGCTTTCCAACATACCAGAAATCATTACTCCAATTATTACTCAAGTTATGGGGATAATAGCTGTGAAATAAATCTCGCTCCTGTGTCCTGACCTTTGACCCCATTTCGATTATATCAAACAGAATTGGTTCAGTATACCTCCAGAACAACATACTCAAGTTTTGAGGTATAACAAAAGCATTTTTACGTACGTTGTGACGCATAAGGGTGATGGAATGGATCCCGCTCCTATGTCCTGACCAGTGACGCACCCAGGAGTTCTTTTTGGAGGGGGCTGTATATGTATAGTATACGTACACAATGTGTGCACATATATGTAGTGTACGCCTATAGTTTATATACGGTTGTGGCGTACGTCGCTCTTAATCTCTTTGTGGCCTTGGGAAAAAGACACTATGTAATTTTTTGACATGTAAAATAATATTTTTGAATGTTTAATTTGTGACGTACGTCCCTCTTAATCTCTATAGGGCTTTGGGAAGAAGACACTATGTAATTTTTTGAACATGTAAAACACAGGGTGTTTCAGGAAATTCGATATCATTTGAGATGTAGATTATAATGAATAAAATTCTCCGGCTGGACGTGTAGTGCAGGAAAGCTTACGTTAAGTCACGTTAGGGTTATTGAAAGGTTACTTGACGTAGCTAAAGTGTGCTTAATCTTCAAAGTGCTAGAGTTTGTTTAGGTAAGACACGCACGTGCAATAAATTCCAAGAATATGGAATTTATTTTTACTCAGCGTTCCTCATTATCTTGAATATCAGTAATATAACTTCGGTTTTAGTACATTAGTACCTTGAAGGCTCCTTATTAGAGCGGTAAACACAATATACCCTGAACTTAACGTAAACACTCAATGAAATAGACTTAACGGCCAGACAGAGGTCTGACAATAAAATGAACTAAGAAAACGCACTCACTTTTAACCTTTTATTGGGGAGCTCCTGGTATTACTCAAATACACACTCCAAAATAACACAACTACTAATAGACCGAACTTTCGTACTATCGTAGAAAACGTAGGTAAATCGCATAACAATAATTAGGAAGAACCTATCACATATAAAACGAAGGTGCTTGGTATAGTTGAGCGCGCCTATATATACTGCATACCACCACGTCATGACTTACACTCGTTGCCACATATCATTCAGCGGGAGAAACAACATCTCGTTAAGTGAGAAGATAATTTGCATAGGAAAATAAAATAACAAGAGATAGTAAAATCAAAAAGAAACTGAATCTAGAGTATACGTTACAAGATATCTGAGTAACTAAATAGTTTAGGCAAATGAAACTAAACAGGCTTAATTTTGAGCAAAATGAGATTTATTCGTCAAAATTTGAATGAAAAGTTCAAAGGTACGTGTTTTTCATGAACGATTTCACAAGTTTTCAATGCACCGCCTGTGACACGGCACATGTCGAGTCGGTAGTCCAGCTTCTGCCAAACCCGATGCAGCATGTCCATGATGCGCTCAAATGCACCACCTGCAATGCAGATTTGGGCACGGCACAAAAAGTTCAAAGAGGAAGGCTGTCTGTGCAGGGCAAAATGATCTGGACGACCACCAGTAGCGGAAGAGATGGTCGTGTGGGTTCGGGAAACATTTCTGCGAAGCCCCAGGAAATCCATAAGAAGAGCAAGTCTGGAAACCCAGATTCCTCCAACGAGAGTTTGGCGTGTCGCAAGGAAACGCTTTCGAATGACACCCTACAAGCTACAGCTCGTTCAGGCCTTAAAGACAGATGAGAAGCAAAAGCGTAAGCATTTCTGTGTCAGAGAAACTTGAAAAAGACGAGTTTGAAAATCGTCTTGTTTTCAGTGATGAGGCCACATTGCATACGAATGGCAAAGTCAACAAGTATAATGTTCTCATTTGGGGCGAAGAAAATCCCCATGCCACATTTGAGCACACGTGCTTGGCAGGAGATGGACTACCGACTTGACGTGTGCAGTGTCACAGGCGGTTCGCATATTGAAAACTTGTGAAATCGTTCATGAAATCCACATACCCTTGAATTTCTCATTCAAATTTTGATGAATAAATCTTATTTTGCTCAATAACAAGCTTGTTTAGTTTTATTTGCGTAGACTATTTACTTACTCATATATTTACATCTCAAATGATATCAAATTTTCTGAAACACCCTGTAATATTTTGGAATGTTTAATTTGTGACGTACGTCGCTCTTAATCTCTTTGGGGCTTTGGAAAGAAGACACTATGTAATACAAGACACTGTAATTTTTTGAACATGTAAAATAATAATTTTGAATCTTTAATTTGTGACGTACATCGTTCTTAATCTCCTTGAAGGGGCTTAAGCCCCCAAAGCCAACCGTGGGTGCGCCAATGGTCCTGATCTTTGACCCTATTTCTACCATTTTCAATAGCGTTTGTCCCCAGGTGGTCCCCTACCACATACTAAAATGTCATCGCAATCGAGACATTTTTACGCAAGTTATAACGCATAAGGACAATGGAATGGATCTCGTTCTTATGACGTGACCTTTGACCCCATTTCGTCTATTTTCAATAGGATTCGTCCCCAGATGGTCTCCTAACACATACTAAAATTTCATCGAAATCGAACCAGTTTTACGCAAGTTATGACGCATAAGGACAATGGAATGGATCCCGCTCCTATGTCGTGACCTTTGACCCCACTTCGTCCATTTTCAGTAGGGTTCGTCCTCAGTTGGTTCCCTACGACATACTAAAATTTATCGATACCGAACCATTTTTAAGTAAGTTATGACGTAGAAGGGCAATGGAATGGATCCCTCTCTTATGTCGTGCCCCCATTTCGTCCATTTTCAATAGGGTTCGTCCCCAGTGGTCCCCTACCACATACTAAAATTTCATCGAAATCGAACCATTTTTACGCGAGTTATCGTACTGACAGAACAGACGGGCAAAGCTGGAGCATATACGCTTCCTCAACCTACGGTTGGAAATCGTAAAAAAAAATGAACATTGCCTTTTTCATCCTGATACTTCGATTTTCTTCTCATGAACTGTCAAACGCTCGGCTCTATTTGACTATGACTATGGATTTTCAAGGCTCACTATGTAGACCTTTTCTTTGATTCTTCGTGCTGCTTCATCATTTCCCAAATTGATATGTTAATAATGGTACTAATTGTAGTAATATTTCATGTAACAGCTAAAAATGGAAATAAAAAAAATCGCGGTCCAGTAGTATTTTCAGTTTATGGATTCTTTATGTTTTATACGCCTTCTGAATTAAATGTTTACACCGTGATTCAGTTTAATTTGAGACTTTACCGAATAATTCAGATGTCTCATAGGGGAGGATGACTGTTTCGGAAGAGGAAAAATATATATATTTCCTATTTACACGGAATTTCAGCTGGCATTTACTTCTTCATGCCACTTTCCTCGTAAATTCAAGGACATATAGTCGGGAGTTGTCTTTTTCACGTGGCCTTGGCAATGTAGCAGTTTTTCGAAGCATATGGAAACGGGGAGTGATCCTATGCTCTTCGCCGCTGAGTATTAGAAAGACGACGCCTAATTCTTATGCAAACAATGCCGGCAACCTTGATCAACAAAACTTCGGCTCCAAGTAGCTTCAGGCATGGAATGCTATGTGCGTCTTAACTCCACCGGCAGAATACGAATTTCGTCGGTTTCTTTAGAAAGAGCAAATCTCAGCATATGCAGAAGAACAATCTAACAGTGGCGGCTCGTGGCAACTAAAACAGGAGGGGCCAGTAGCCGAAGTCAAACAATGAAATAAAAAAAAAACTGTCATTATTAGGCCAACTATTCAGACCCCCACCCTACCCCCAAGATTCCTTTACTCTGCCTCTGTTTACCCCCTTGACTCACAATAATGCCCAAATCAGGTAGGAATGTGTCAACTATTGTATTGCACACGAAAAAAATTTCCTCAGAATGGAATGCATAATTAACAGAAAAATGTTAAAACTCCTTAAATAAATTTTTTACTTTAAAACATATGAGCATTAATTTATGTTAGTTGTGCTTTGTGTTTCTTCAGATTTCTCAACTGAGGAATAATCACAGGATTCACAGGATAAAAAAATGTAGTGAAAAAATAATAACTCCAAATATATGCAGGGAGGGAATGTTTCATGTATTTCGTCCCATATAGAATGAGTACAATACTACCATTTGCATTATCTAAAAGGTTTAACCTTTTTTTTTAAAGAACTTGTGAAACCTAAAAACATATATGTACTCATGTGCAAATTATACTTACAGGTTTTCTCATTTATTTATTTATTTTTAACATAGAAAATCCTCTCCGTTAAAACTGAAATTAGTTCTGCAAAGCGCTTTGTAAACTTCATAATCTTGGAAACTCAAATTCTTGGGCTGATAAGCACTGAGTCTTTTTTAAGTGAAGCTTTTCGACTCAAATTCTTGGGCTGATGAGCACTGTGTTTTTTTTAAGTGAAGCTCAAACTAAACATTCTTGGGGTGATAAGCACTGAGTTTTTTTAAGCGAAGCTTTTCTTCCGATTTAAAGCAAAGAACGGAGATTTTAACAAAATATCCACTCCATTAATTGTAATCGACAAGCAAAAAAGTCACGACACAAAGAAACAACACATCACCGAGAGAGACACACACAGAAAAAACAACTGACTGAACTTTGAGCTTGGTCGGGGTAAGCTTCTCTGTCAACCTACGGCGTTAAGGAAATGGATACTCTCGTGGCCAATCAAATTAGCGCGGGGCCACATAGATCTGACCCCACAGCTGTTTTTGCACACGCGTTAAGGCAGTGTTGTATGTAGGTCATCATACTGAATGAGACGGGGAGGAAATCGTCTTCTCTTCGCTTGCGTAGTGATGTTACTGGGGCCTGTTGGAGCTGGCCCCAATAACCTCACACTCTGAACGTGATCTCTTTCCTCAGGGAATAGTTTTTCGTTTTTGAAGGAAACTTTTCCCTTAGGTAATGGTTTTTGAAGAGAAAGGTTTATCACCATGTAGTTAAGAGAAAGAATAAGAATCAGGGCCAAAAAAAAAAAACATATTTCTAAAAATAAAAATTTTTAGGTGGGGCCCGGCCCCTCTTGCACCTAATGACGACCCGCCCCTGCATTCTATATAAAAAAGAATCTCCTAAATGTGATAATTACCATTAAGCATATTATTTTTAAAAATAAAAAAAAATTAAAAACTGTCTTTCCAGCATTCAAACAACAAAAAATAAAATTAAAATTAAAAAAAAATTGCGAGATTAATTTATGAAAATAATAATTGATGAAATTAATTTTCGCAATTCCGACGTACTGCAGAGATGAATCACGTGTCAAGACGACAATTCTGCAGCGATACATTCCGTCCGTGTAGCTTAGTCGGGAGAGAAACTTACTCCGGAGTGAGGGGGCACGGACAAATATGTGTTTTCACACAACAAATAAAATACTTTTATCTTAATGTAAAAAACGTACGATTTGTTTTTAGAAAGCAATGAAAAATGGGGAAAAAGCGTAATTCTGCGCATACAGCGATCGGTAAGCAAACACAGCGTGACGTCACTGACATATGGTCCTAAATGGATTACTGAATCAGGTGAAAGTTCAGATGGCATTCAATAATTCAACACATACACACAGAGGAAAAAAATAAAATACATACATATATATATTTTTTTTGATTGGAGGTTTAACGCCCACCGTGAGCAACTCAATGGGCTATAAGCAGTCGCCCGTCCCTAATTTAGGGTCACTGGTTCCAGTGAAGGGAGAGAGCCAGTGCAGTAAGACAAACATAACATCCATGCCTCACCGGGATTCGAACCCGGACCCCGTTCGGACGAATGATCAGAGACCATCGCTTAGACCACTGCGCCACCGGGGCGGCTCGCGTTATTGAACCATATCTGCTGCCTCAACGGCTCACAGGACACACCTGGTATTTCTCCAAGATGTACAACCCGATTTCCTCGCCGACATCCCCTTAAGGGCATGACGTGGCCTATGGATACAGCATGACGGTGCACCAGTGCATTTCAGCTCTCCTGTACGTGCATGGTTCGATACGAAATACCCCAATCGCTGGATTGCACATGGGGGGGTTCGTTTGAGTGGCCTCCACAATCTCCAAATCTGACACCATTAGATTTATTTTTATGGGGCCATCTGAAGGAATTGGTGTTTCGAACCCCACTTACTACAGAACACGATTGCGTTGCTCGTCTGCAAGCTGCGGTCACTTTCGTGAACACCAAGCTGTTGGATCGTGTTCAGTCAGAAATTCCACGGCGCGAACAAGAATGCCTCGATATGCGCGGTGGTCATTTTGAGCACCTTCTCATGAAAACATAATGTCACATGCATGTACCGCAGTCTCTCCTGTTTACAAAAAAGCTTCTCTTCCGTGCAATGGATGTGACGTCACTCATTTTCGTTTGCATTTTCCTCGCAAACTATGCGCGTAGAGGTAAGGTTCTTCGGACACTTTTTATGTCCTCCGAGCCAGAAATATCGCTCCGCAGAGTTACGCAGCCTTTACGGGACACCCTGTATATACACTAGTGGCCAAAATTGTGGAAACCTTTCGGAATTTTTTTATTTCTGAGGTTTGATGTCTCATGACGTCAGTCTATTTTACGCTTTCCAACCGTAGGTAGCTCCAGCTTTGTCCGTCTGTCCGCACGATAACTCGCGTAAAAATGGTTCGATTTCGATGAAATTTTAGTATGTGGTACAGGACCACCTGGGGACGAGCCCTATTGAAAAAAGAAAAAATTGGGTCAAAGGTCAGACATAGGAGCGGAACCCATTTCATTGCCCATATGCCTTATAACTTGCGTAAAAATGGTTCGATTTCGATGAAATTTTAGTATGTGGTAGGGTACAACATGGGGACGAATCCTATTGAAAATGGACAAAATGGGGTCAATGGTCAAGACATAGGAGCGGGATGCATTCCATTGCCCTTATGCATCATAACTTACATAAAAATGCTTCTATTGCGACAAAACTTTAGTATGTTGTTCCGGAGGTATACCAAACCGATTCTGTTTAATATAATCGAAATGGGAATAAACGTCAGGACACAGGAGCGAGATATATTCCACAGCCATTATCCTCATAACTTGAGTAATGATTTCTGGTATGGCCGCCCCGGTGGCGCAGTGGTCTAAGCGATGGCCTCTGATCATTCGTCCGAACGGGGTCAGGGTTCAAATCCCGGTGAGGCATGGATGTTGTGTTTGTCTTACGGCACTGGCTCTCTCCCTTCCCTGGAACCAGTGACCCTAAATTAGGGACAGGCGACTGCTTAGAGCCCATTGAGTTGCTCACGGTGGTCGTTAAACCTCCAATCAAAAAAAAAAAAAAAAAAAAAATTCTGGTATGTTGGAAAGCGTATCATAATGAATGCATTTCATGATTTTACTAACTTGTTTACAATGATATTGTAAAATTATATGCCATTAGAAAGATAGCTTAATGCAGAATGTAATGCATCACAGTTGTTTTTTTAATTCCTTTTTACAACAAGTTATTTACAAACAGAAGACCATGACAAAGCGTATTTCACAACTTCTCACCATTTCTGTTAGTACTAAGTCGGGAGACCTTTGGTCGTAATTACAGCCTTACAACGGCGTTCTATGGAGTCAACGAAGGGTTTTAGTTCATCAGGTGTTACAATGTGAAACTGAGATTGTTTGATTTGTAACGTGTATTCTATTTTAACTTTCCTTTTGAGTTCCTTTTCCTATGTAAATTTGAGTTCGTTCTCTTTTACACTTTCCAAACTTAACGTTATGTCTTTTCTCTCAAACGATAAAATTGTTGGCAACCCTCTGAGGTCGGACGTATGTATGTGATAAGAACGTTAGATGAAAAGACGATGCAGAGGTTGCTTTGTGTGTGGAGATGTTAGATCGTTACTGAGTTTTGATGGGAAACTTCTTGACTAAGATATGCGAAGTGGTGTGTTCAGGCTTGACGAGAGGGAGGCGGAAGCGGTGCTGTAGAACCGCGGCCTGGCCCCTAAGGGGGCTCAGAGCCCGTTTCTAGAGCCAAGGGGAAACTGTATGCATCTGCCCGATACAGTTTCCCCTTGGCTCTATGCACGGTGTATGACTCTATGTCACACCTTATAACATTTAAAAGGCGAACGACTAGCTATTATTTTTCCCAATTTTTAAGTTGAGGGGGCACGTACCCCTCCGTGGCCTCCCTACGTTACGCCTATGACCAGAGGACACAAACCGTCCCACGTCAAGACACCCCACAGACAGGGCCTGATTTCTGCACATGCACAGGGCCTCAGAATTTGGGGGGCCTCCAAACTACTTTGAAAAAGTTGATAAAACAAATCAAAAGCTTTCTTTTTTATCATCAAATTGAATATATAAATACATATACAGTACATTGAGTACAATACATTGATTGATTATGAAGCACTTTGCAACATGCCAAAAGAATACTTCATAGAATACTTTGCTTCTGTGTGAAAGGCAGGAGGTTCTCCCATGTGGGCAGAATTCAGACAGATGGGCGAAGCCAGAGCGTAAATGGGTCTTCATCCTCTAGTTGGAAAGCATAATAAAAGACCCGTACTCTGGGGTCACTACTTGGGCAAAAAGTGGCGCTGTCTTAATCCAAATATTTTGATCTGGATCTCGGTTTCCTACAGTCCAAAATTTTCATAAAACTGAAGTATGATCTGCAATTCCGATATTCAGATTTTGAGCAGTAAATATCTGAATTTCAAAGAATTCGAAAACTGCCATAAACAAACCTCAATATTTTGAAGTTTGGTTAGGTTCTTTACAAACCCGTAAATTCAAAAACAAACCTGACAAAAAAAAAAAATAGTGGCCACCCGGGCCGGTAGCAGAAATAATTCACTGGCCCGATGAAATTTTTACTGCCCAGTGGCCCGGGTAATTCGAACGCTGCTGTTGTAATAATTTACATGGACTTGCAATAATTTATCCCACAATGTGTGTGGTCAGCTGTAACACTTTGTGAGGGATTATTTCTTGCAGCTTAAACTACTATCAGTTCATCATTTCCATTAAATTTATAGTAAACTAGGGCTTTTAAATTACAACTCTGGGAGGATAGTTATTTGCTTCCGTAAATGATACTATGAAACCAAAAAATTTCCAGAGCAATTAATGTTACAGCTGTAAGCCCCTCGGGTACGGCGAAGTACAATTGGTGTGAATGCTCGTGTATTACAAGGCACATTGGGTATAAAGTTTACTAGCATGTGGGATGTGATTTCATGCTTTTACAACTGCTCGTAGAAAAACTGCTTGCAACAAAATATTTACCAGAAAATATTCTTTTCAACTGTTGACCGAAAATTTTTGATCGAGGGGGCCTCGGACATAGGATGTGCACAGGACCTCGACTGACTAAAGTCGGGCCCTGCCCACAGATGTATGTAACAACCACCAGCTTGCACAGTGCCTTGTTGACAGCTTGAGTCTATGGCCTCATGGAGTCTGCGCCACACCCTAACCCTACCATCAGCTTGAGAACTGGAAGCGTGACTCATCGGACCACATCACATGTTGCCAGTCTTCCAAGCTCCAATTACCATTTTTATGAGCCCAGGTGAGGCGCTGTGTTGTAACGTACCAGGAGATGTGACGTACCTGCCAGAAGGACGCACACGACATAAAGGCAGATAGGAATTAGAATCAATGTCCGCGTAGCTTAATTGGTAGAGCAACTTATTCCGGAATGAGTGGACCCGGGTTCGAACCCCGGCACGGATAAAAATGATGGAGAAATTTACTTCGTTATAATGGCGCCCGAACTATCCGGATGACCCGACCGTTCAAAATCTCGCATTGGTGTGATGTTATTTCCACACCGCGAGATAGGAAAAATATGAGCAGCACTTCGAAAGAAAAAAAGAAAAATAAGGGGGAGATGATGTAACGTACCAGGAGATGTGACGTACCTGCCAGAAGGACGCACACGACATAAAGGCAGATAGCAATTAGAATCAATGTCCGCGTAGCTCAATTGGTAGAGCGACTTATTCCGGAATGAGGGGATCCGGGTTCGAATCCCGGCGTAGACCAAAAATGACGGAGAAATTTACTTCGTTATAATGGCGCCCGAACTATCCGTATGACCCGACCGTTCAAAATCTCGCATTGGTGTGATGTTATTTCCACACCGCGAGATAGGGAAAATAAGAGAATCCTTTCTCCAGCACTTCGAAAAAAAAAATAAATAAATAAGGGGGAGATGATGTAACGTACCAGGAGATGTGACGTACCTGCCAGAAGGACGCACACGACATAAAGGCAGATAGGAATCAGAATAAAAAAATGTCCGCGTAGCTTAATTGGTAGAGCAACTTATTCCGGAATGAGGGGACCCGGGTTCGAACCCCGGCGCGGATAAAAATGACGGAGAAATTCACTTCGTTATAGTGTCCGATGTCGTGGTGTTAACAAAAGCATTCTGCTGGGTCTCCTGCTGCCATACCCCATGGATGGTAAACTACGCTGCACTGACCTGATGGATATGTCTCTGGTACCTCTTGCATTGAATGTGGATGTTATTTGAGCCAGTGTCGCTTGTTTGTTAGCATAGACAATCCTGGTCAGACACCGATGGTCACGGTCATTCAGCACCCGTGGTCGGCCACTGCGCTGTCCACGGTGGGTGGTAATGCCTTCCAAGAGGTATTCTCGGCACACACGTGACACCGTGGATCAAGGAATGTTGAATGTTCTCACAACTTCGGAAATTGAATATCTCATCCATCTGGCTCCCTCGTTCAAACTCCGATAATTCCCATCGGGCCGCCCCGGTGGCGCAGTGGTCTAAGGCGCTGGCCTCTGAACATTCGTCGGAGATGGGTCCGGGTTCGAATCCCGGTGAGGCATGGATGTTGTGTTTGTCTTACGGCACTGGCTCTCTCTCCCTTCCCTGGAACCAGTGACCCTTAATTAGGGACGGGCGACTGCTTATAGCCCATTGAGTTGCTCACGGTGGTCGTTAAACTTCCAATCAAAAAAAAAAAAAAAAATCCCATCGGCTTGCCTTCTGGCTGTTGTTCTACCTGACTCACGAGATTACACCTCGCAACGGATAAAACGGCGTGGCGTGTTTCGAAGCATTTATACGACGGCAGCGCCAGTTAAAAATTTGCATATTTCTATAATTTTTGGCACGTCAGTGTATATTAATACTTGTTCGTGAACTACTTTGAGTTCGGGCGAAAACGTGCTCCCAAAACCCAGAACAGTGAACGTATTTCTCACCCTATGCCTCCCCCCACACCCCTCCTCCATTTTTTTAGAAGCAAAAAACCAAAAAAAAAAAAAAAAGAAAGCAAAAAATCATAATTTTTGGAGCCCTCAAGCTTCACGGAGCTCCGTACCTTGACGTCGTGAGCTTTCCTGAAAATCAGCCCTTTGAAAAGTGATGGTTAAGTTAGAATTGTTTAAATCCAGTACTTTATTTGTTACAGGTCGTTAGTAAACATGCCATTAATGTTGCTGAACAAAATAAGAACCAAAAGACTAGTGTGATGATGACGCGCAGTTAATAAGATGTCCATACGCCATCAATATTTTAGTCACGTGCGCAGCAGAAGCGGTATATGTATTTTGGCTCTGCGTAAAAACTGCCGGAGGGAGTTAGGATGCTATTTTAAGCGTCGCCAACTTATCTTGCAACACCGGATGTGTGTTTTTGATTATTTTATTTTTTCTCCACGTTCAGTTCCTCCCCCCCTTCCCCTCCAGTCTCTTTTCTAAGTCTCTGTTTTCTTTAGCTTTGGAGAAATGTTACGGTAACAGAAAAATTCGTCTGGAAAATCAGGCCCACAGCCACAGACGCATCTGGTGTGAGAGAAAGCTGAAATTCTGCCCAGCATGCGAACCAGAGTAATTACAAAAGAAAAGAAAAATGCGAATGTTAAATCATTTGAGAATTAAACCTAAACAACAAGAATGAGAATAAATTCTAGGATGTAATAAATGCATCTTCTGACAAAGCTCTGAAACTACCTATGTTCAGTAATGTACACAGTGCGTCAAAGAATTTTTAAGACTGGCGCTAGATTTCAACCTACGGAGGCACCACCAGTGTAATCGCGAATGCGTTATAAACCGTGACCATCTGCTTGCTTTCTGCCAAAAGTACTGCGCAGTTGTTAAAGTAACTCAAACAAAACGGCCGTTCATTAGAGAAGTAAAATTTTTTTCATGTTGAATTATTAAGATGGAACAAAGGGCTGTTATTAAATTTAACGCAAAACTTGGTAAAAGTGCCTCGGAAACGTACCAAATGATCAAACAAGTTTACGGTGAGTTTTGTTTAAGTAGATCAAATGTTTTCCTGTGGCACAAACGTTTTTTGGGCGGAAGAGAGACGCTAGAAGATGATAAGCATACCGGAAGACCAAGTTCATCTAGGACACCTGAGATTATTGAAAAAGTGCGTGATTTCGTAACAAACAATCGATGTGCGTCACTAAGAATGATGGAAGAGTCTTTAAATATCAACAAAGAAATGATTCGAACCATCCTGCAGGAAGATTTGGGCAAAACAAAAGTCTGTGCTAAATTTGTTCCACACACGTTAACCAATGAACAAAAATCAAGGAGAAGTGCACATTGCAGAGACATCATTTCAGCCGCTGAAAATGATCCAAACTTCTTAAAATCGATTGTTACAGGTGATGAAACATGGTGTTTTCAATATGATCCTAAAACAAAGCGACAAAGTGCGGAATGGAAGTCAAAAAACTTACCACGAGCCAAAAAAACAAGAAAAGTTCCATCGAAAATCAAAGCAATGTTCATTACATTCTTCGATAGTAAGGGTATTATCCACAAAGAATTTGTTCTAAGTGGACAAACAATTACTGGTGAGTTTTATTTAAATGTTTTGAGGCGTTTGATGGGCAGAATTCGTCGCATTCGTCCAGAATATCGGGATGAAAACTGTTGGTGTTTGTTGCACGATAATGCACCCAGTCACACCTCACTTCTTGTTCGTAGATTTTTGGCGAAAAATAACGCCTGTGTGTTGAATCATCCACCATACTCGCCTGATTTAGCACCCTGCGACTTTTCTTTATTCCCAAAACTTAGAATGACGTTAAAAGGGTGTTATTTTGATGATATTTCGACCATACAAACAGCTTCGACGCGTGCTTTGGAGGCAATTCCGCAAAGTGAACTGGAACAGGCATTCGAATCATTATTAAATCGCTGTAATAAGTGTATTGAAGCCGGAGGGACTTATTTTGAATAACAAACCAAAACAAATTATAATTTCTTGTTTCTATTTCATTTTGCAGACCCAGTCTTAAAAATTCTTTGCCACACTGTGTATTCAGGCATCTTCCCTGGGGTGCTTACCGTAGCCCCCCCCAGAAAATCCATGAATGCCCCACCCCTCCCCATGGCGTATATTTGAAGCTAGCTGCAAAGCCCAGAGAATGTACAAATAAAAATCAATTAAATATACACAAATAAAAGTTAATTATCGACGGTCTTAAGATATGTCGATGCTTTCGGTGCGAAAAAAACACGAGCGGATTCGCTTCTTTTGATTATTTTGAATTTGTATTTAATGAAAATTCTGCCACACAACACTGTACATCAAATTTAACAAAACACAAACATCAAAATTGTCATATGTACTAAACTAAAATTAAATATTAACACAATGTTAGCACAATGGAATGAAAACATGGAATCACAGTAATATCACAAAGTTCAATATAAATTAATAACATTTAATACTAACTATTTATTCCAAGAGTAAACAAGAGCTCAAACCACTTCAGATATACACTGACGGAAAAAAAAATCCCAACACCCAGAAGGGGTTGTGTTAGATAAACGACAGTTGATAGGCGGTGATAGTACATCTGTAAGATGACGTCTATGCAAATTTCGCGCTCGGCGCATACGTGTGGCGCTAGTAGCGCCCCTCGGAACATGCAAAGCAGGTTTGCTGTAAATACGCGCTGTAACGTTCGTGAGCGTTAGTTATCGTTGAGATTCGACGTGGTGTGTTGATGTCAGTCAAGAATGCCTTTAAGAAGACGAAGAAGCCATTATCAACAGCTCACGGAGTTTGAACGAGGTCGTGTAATAGGGCTACGAGAAGGTGGATTTTCTTTCCGCAATATTGCAGAACGACTTGGCAGGAATGTAGCCACTGTGCATGATTGTTGGCAGCGGTGGTCAAGGGAAGGTACTGCCTCAAGAAGACCGGGTTCCGGCCGGCCACGTGGCACTACTGAGAGGGAAGACCGCCGTGTACGGCGTATGGCCGTGGCGCATCGTACCGCATCTGCGGCAGCAATTCGAGCTGCAGTTGCCACCACAGTGACACAACGAACTGTTACAAATCGGTTACTTGAAGGACAGCTCCGAGCCAGACGCCGTGTAGCGTGCATTCCACTTACTCCAAACCACTGCCGTTTGCGACGTCAGTGGTGTCAAGCTAGAGCTCATTGGAGGACGGAGTGGAGATCTGTTGTGTTTTCTGATGAAAGCCGGTTCTGCCTGGGTGCCAGTGATGGCCGTGTGTTGGTTAGAAGGAGGCCAGGTGAGCGCCTGCAACCAAGCTGTCTGCAGCCGAGACACACTGGACCTACACCTGGAGTTATGGTCTTGGGAGCAATTTCCTATGACAGCAGGAGCACTCTCGTGGTTATCCCACGCACCCTGACGGCACAATTGTACGTCGGTCTGGTGATTCAACCTGCTGTGCTGCCATTCATGAACAGCATTCCAGGGGTGTTTTCCAACAGGATAACGCTCGCCCGCGTACCGCTGTTGTAACCCAACATACTCTACAGAGTGTCGACATGTTGCCGTGGCCTGCTAGATCACCAGATCTTTCTCTAATCGAGCACGCATGGGACATCATTGGACGACAACTCCAGCGTCACCCCCAACCAGCATTAACCGTCCCTGTATTGACCGACCAAGTGCAACAGGCATGGAACTCCATCCCACAAACTGACATCCAGCACCTGTACGACACAATGCGTGAACGTTTGCGTGCTTGCATTCAACATTCTGGCGGTTTCACCGGTTATTAATGTACCAGCATTTCACATTTAAAATGGCTCTTCTCGCGCTTACATTAAGCTGTGATCTTGAAACCTTAATCGATTAAATATATTACCTATACAAATGTATTGCCGCCATTTCATTCCTCTACAACTATTTTTTCGTGGTGTTGGGATTTTTTTCCGTCAGTGTATCTAGCATAATAATCATAAACATACAAGCACTAAAACTCGTTTACAATTGACCAAAAAATCAATACAAAGTAATTCATCAAAAAACAAAGATAGCGTAATGTACTATGGAACGGTAGCATGGAGCCAGAGGGAAAGGCTTAAATTTAAGCCTGGTGAGCCCCTGATCTCCAAAGGTAGATGTGTCAGGTCAAAACAATAAAAATAGCAACCTTAGAAATACGACCGGTATTGCATACCCTTAAAGAAAGAATACAGGAACTCAATCAAACAACAAAAACTCTCGTAGAAGTTTTTTAAATACCCAAGAGTCCACTATTTTCCTGATGCATAATGGCAGTCTGTTCCACTCACGGGGTCCAGCTGCAATAATACTGTTATGCAGCAATGTGGTGCGCGCCCTAGGAACCACAAAACTTGCATGACCTCGAGTATCATGTGAATGGGAGAAACGCTGTAATTGCAATAGTTCAAGATACCTATTCGTATAGACTCTGTCATGCATAAGTAATCATCATCATCATCATTGTCAACCATTATCAATCCACTGCTGGACGAAGGTCTCCCCAAGTTTCCTCCACAACAGTCTGTCTTGTGCCAGTCTCCTCCATGTCACTCCCGCATATTTACGAATTTCATCCACCCATCTCCCATGTGGTCTTTTTCTGGGTCTTTTCCTGTCCATTGGAATCCAATCTAAAATTTCGTAAGTAATAACCTGAAAATGAATATTTTATCGAAGGGAAGTATGTTATAAAGACAATAAATACTACCAGTATGTAAAAATGAATTTAGAAGTCGAATGTATTTTCTCTGAAGAACAAGAATTCTGTTAATTTTACCATCCGTTGTCTATCCCCAGGCCAAAATACAATAAGACAACATGGGATAGATAAAGGAATTATAGAGTATTAATCTGAGTCTGATTGTCAAAAAACTAGAAATCCTAGAAATAGCGCCAATACGAGACTTAAATATATTTGCTAAATAACTTATATGGACATCCCAACGCAAAGTCTCATGTAGTATAACACCCAGAATTTTCACCGAAGACCCGAATGCAACAGGATCAATCTGGCGAGCGATGACCAACGGCACAACGCAAGCAGGTCTTCGAGTCTTCGCTATTCTGATGCGAAGAACTTCGATATGATCGCCTGCTAGCGTTTCCATGACGACATGAACCAGCCGCCCCGGTGGCGCAGTGGTGTAAGCGATGGCCTCTGATCATTCGTCCGAACGGGGTCCGGGTTCGAATCCCGGTGAGGCATGGATGTTGTGTTTGTCTTACGGCACTGGCTCTCTCCCTTCCCTGGAACCAGTGACCCTAAATTAGGGACGGGCGACTGCTTATAGCCCATTGAGTTGCTCACGGTGGTCGTTAAACCTCCAATCAAAAAAAAAAAAAAAGTTGAATAATTGGACATAGTGTTTATTGAGGTGTACAAATTAGCAGATCTAATATTAAACTTTTCATCAACAACTGCAATTGCCGAGAGAAGTTTTTCAGTATTAAAAAGTATCAAGATATATCTTAGAGTCACACAAGGAAATGCACATTCGAGCAACTTGTCTGGTTTGTTAATAGAGAAAAAACATTATTTTTTAATATGAAAATAAGAAACATTTTTGTGAAAACGTAACACTCAAGTTCACACAAAAGGAAAGAACAATGGAGTTCACGTACAAATAAGTGTTCAAATCCTAATACTCATAATTATTTGGTATCATATTACCAACAGCATGTACCTAAAATTTAGAAAAAAATGTTACTTCTATTACTTAACAATTAAAAAATGAACTTCGCAATTTAAAAAAAAAATACTACTGTAGGGGTGGGGGTCGGGTGGGATATAGTCCAGGTTTTGAACCCAAGATACGTCACCGCCCCCCCTCTCCGTAGGTTTTTGGATGATCTTACCTTATATTTTGTCTAATAGTGGTTGTTTATAGCTTAATATTTAGATAAATTATTTAAAAAACTGAAGAAAATGAGAGAAAGTATATTAATAAAAAACCATTCACACATTCACTTCAATCTGAAAATTCCTATCATCCTTCAATAAAACTAGTCCTCGCTGAAGGGGCAATTTTTCAAGCACTGACAACTCGGACTACTTCCGCAATAAAAACCTAATTCTACACAGTAGAGATGTTTACACTGCAATACATCATCATATTTTGGAAGGTGACATTCGGTTTTATTTCAGTCTTCTGGATGCCGACTTTCCATGAATACGGTTAAGCCTTGGTGTAGCTAACGTGACGTTAGGGCTTCCAGTACAACAAAATATTTGCTACCTAGTTTTTAACAATAGCAAATTATTAGAAACTTTTTTCCCATAATAAAGGTTTTTTCCTGGCGGTGGGTGATTTACTCTCTCTGACAAAAAAAAAAAAATAAATAAATAAAATCGAAGCACTTCAAACTGGCCTCCAAACGGATAGTTAGTTTTTGTTTCTTTTACTATGTGCTAATCTAAATAATCTGAAGCAGCTGTCAGGGAAACGGTTTACACCATACGTTTTCAGGAAACACTGTAATGATTCCTTAACAATCAGAAACACGCTTGTAGTAAGGGGAAGACATTTTTACCACTCCTGATATTTTTGGGGGGGATTTTCTCCACCACAGCGTTATCTTACTAGCATCCTCAATATTTTACACCATCCCATGCTGAAATCCATGGTGTATTACTGAATTGAAGCAAATACATAGCATTTTTTTCATTTTTAATCACTTTTATGTTGCGTAGATTTCTTGGAATTTGTATTTGCGATATACGAGCATAACAAAAATTTTATATTCTATTAAAAAAATTTATACTCTATATACTAATGTACACTATATTGACAAAAGTCACCGGATAGCCCTTCAAAAGCAAATGAACGGATCCGCCGCGTTGTTAAGATGCGCGGTACAGCTGCAAACGGTGTAAAAACAAGCCTGCAGCAGACCGCGATCATATCGCACTGTGAGGTTGAGTGAAAATGTCGTGGGGAGAGAGAACTGACTCTGAGAAAGGAAAGATTGTTGAGTGGGTTGTCCATAAGAGAAACCGAGAGGCGTTTAAACATACCCAAGTCAACTGTTTTGGATGTACTGAATCAGTGGAAGACACATGGCGTGCCTAAAGCAGCAAAACCAAAGAAAATCGGTGATAGAGGACGTCGAAGCCTCAGGAGAATCGTTACAGCTAATCGACGGAGTACTACTGCACAAGACCTCAGTGTTCAGGTGAGTAAAAATGCTGGAACCTTGGTATGTACACGTATCCTTCGCAGAGAACTTCATTCCATGGATTGCCGTGGTCGAGCTGTTGCTCATAAGCTTTGCATCTCCACTCGGAATGCTACTCGTCGTTTAGCATGGTGTAAAGAACATTTATCGTGGACCGTAGATCAATGGAATCGAGTCCTATGGACTGATGAATCCAGATACACGACCCATCAGTCTGATGGCCGTGTGTGGGTATGGCGGCAGCCGGGGAAACGCTATTGACCACAGTGTACTGTTTCTACGATCAAGTTTGGAGCAGGCAGTTTACTCGTGTGGGGGGTGTTTTTCGTGGTATGGACCCGCCCCTTTGGTTATCGTGGACAAACCTGTTAACCAGCTCGTCTACCTCGATATTCTGGACAATTATGCCCTACCAACTCTGTGGCAGTACTATGGAACCGAGACTTGTTAGTACCAGCAGGATAATTCACCGAGCCATAAAGCAAGGACTGTTACGGCGTGGTTTGACGATAATTCCGTATCGTGTGTGAACTGGCTGGCACAGAGCCCTGATCTAAATCCCATAGAGCACCTATGGGATGAATTAGATCGCCGCATAAGATCACTTTATGGGCACTTTCTTCTTTATGAGGGGTGTGAAAACTCAAGTTTGTCCGTCGCGGACAAACTTGTGTTTTCACACCCCTTGGCGCGGTATTCGATGATCATTCCTGTCTGAACATCCGTCAAATCACTACCTCTGCCCATTGTGCTCACGTTACGCACCATGGCTCATTTGTCCGGGCCGGCCGCTTATATCTCCGTGTGTTCGACCTTGTCACGTGCACACCGTGACGCGCCAGGGCGGGTCCACTGTGATTCCGGGGGGTGGCCATATTATTCTGATACGACTGTTCATATCAGTGATATTTTTCTATGCTTAAAACAGCTGTGTTGAGGTAAAATAAAATATTGAATGAGAATGACAGGCATCCCTCTGTATCCACACTTGTATGCGAATCCCGCATGAAAACTTCATGATTCTTCATCCCGTGGTATAAAAAAAAAAAATGCCGGATGTTTATTGCTATTCATTAGTTTAAGTGGTATTATTCAGTTGTTGCCGAGCATCAAAACACGTTACCTAGAAAACATACGCGAAATACTCCTGAACAAGTTTAAGCAATACACCAGATGGGAAGGCGTGCCGGAAAATGGCGCAAAATTTCGTGCAGATTTCGAATCGCCTATTGTATTATTCCAAAGAACCATTCACTAAAGAGCTCTTACAGTCGAATCGCTTGTGTGTTCAAAGACCATTAAGTGCTCCTTGATTGTAAATTTGCTGGTGTCAGACTCCTGCTGTTGGTTTCCGTTGTATCGAAAGCGAGAGTTCATTAACTCCCAGAACTGCTTTCCGCTTCAAGGGCACTTTTTTTTGAATATCTCTGAAATCCTTGACCCATTACTACTTCATTCTTTGTCTACGGTAAACGCGTCTTCGTGGTTAAGGCATTCGCTTGCAACTCACTGTTTATTTCAACGTAAAAAGGGTGGGTGCAAGAGAAAGTCGTTTTTACTAGGGAAAAGAAATCATTATTCATGTCTTTGTTGGGGTGGCAAATAAAGAATTTGTTGTTGGGCAACATACTACCAAACGCCCTCGAATTAGTATGAATGTTTAGCGCATTTCCCAATTCAAAGTACAACCGACCTCGACAGGATGCTTCTTTCGAAATGGGGTATTCGGGAAGGTCCTGTGGATAAGATAATTTCTCCAGAGCTCGTACCTAAGAGACATCAGGCTCAGTTACAAATCCAGGGATCTTCAAAATATATGTTCACAATAATAAAAGAAAATGTGTGTTATAACGAAGTAAATTTCTCCGCCATTTTTATCAGCGCCAGGATTCGAACCCGGGTCCCTTCGTTCCGGAACAAGTTGCTCTACCAATTGAGCTACGCGGACGTTTTATTCTGATTCCTATCTGCCTTCATGTCGTGTGCGTCCTTCTGGCAGGTACGTCACATCTCCTGGTACGTTAGAGTGTGTGTGTGTGATTCAACGGGAAATTTTAGAAAGTACTTCAAAATTCGTCAGATTTTTTGTCATTGATGTACAAGTTGCAGTGACTGGATTCACTTCAAATCAAAATCCCTAAACGAAAAAAAATTTAATAATATTTCTAAAGATACCAGGAAGTCATGAACAGGACAGCTGAGAAAGTATCCATAAAACTGACGCTTGTGTTGCTATTGCCACCGACATGAAAATGCTCCTATCACGTATGCATCAGGAGAAGCAAAACAGTTTCCCATATTTGGACATTGTTATTCCATCGGAGATAGATTTGCTATCTCGTATGATATATACGTATAACCTTCCTCAATCGATTATACAAGGTGTCCATAAAGTTTTTCCCACATTATAAAAATAAATATAAAAAAATGTATTACAGGTACAGGAAAGGGATTGCACAACAATGATGGTGCACAAGTAAAGTTTTTTTTTTCAGTGTCAGTACACCTTCACATGGGCGTCATTTGTGGCTCGGAGGACATCTAAGCGATATTCGATTTCACGCCATGTTTTGTTTAACATCTCAGCAGAGACAGAACCAATGACGTCCGTTAGTATGCTCTTCATCGTCTCAACATCCAGAACACTGCAAAGTAAACTTGGTCTTTCACATAACCTTACAGGAAAAAGTCTGGAGTGGTTATGTAGGCCGATCGAGGTGGCCATGTCACGGGACCGTCGCGGCCAATCCATCTGTCTGGAAATGTGGCATTGAGGAACTCACGAACCATTATTGACCAATGTGATGGGGCACCGTCTTGTTGGAAGATAACCGAAGGTTGGAGTATGCATATTTATAAAGATACGGGAAGAGTGACCCCCTGTATATTTATAAAGATTAAAGGTACGGGAAGAGTGTGAGGCGTGTGTGTGTGCGTGTGTGTTAACCAAATTACACACACACACATGCACACACACACACATGCACACACACTCACATGCACATGCACGCACACACAGGCATATATAATGTCATTGTCATTATTGTCAACCACTGTGCTACAAAAAGTTCCAGCATATCCAGGTACACGTTACATGTTACCGTGGACTCTGTAAAAAAGAAGAGTCCGATGAATCTGTCATGCATCAGGAAGCACCATACGTTCGCTTTCGGGCTATGACATAATTATGACATAATGGGAATTTTCTGATTCCCAGATTCGTACATTGTGCCTCTTTACTGTACCAGAGATGTGGAATCTGGCTTCATCTGAGGAACAGACCCGGTGCAGATAATCACTATCATGAGCTATGCGCTGTAACATCTCCGTCTCAAATGCAGCACTGCGAGACCGGTTATCACGCTGAAGAGTTTGAACGATCTATATCTTATAAGGATTCAGGTGAAGACGTTTGTGTAAAATTTTGCGAATCGTGGCACGGGGAATCCCAGTTTCCAGTGAAGCACGACGAATGGATTTCTTGGGGTTTCACAGAAATGTCTCCAAAACAGCTGCAGCTGTCTCTTATGTAACTGGTGGTCAGCCTGCTCGGGAGGAGATCGCCAACACTACCCCCGTCGCTTTAAATTTTTCATATCAAGCTTTTATGCTTTTTTGGTCCATTGGTGATCGTCTGTTCTCTTTTCTGAAATGACGTTGGACAGTAACCGTCGATTTGGTCTCATGGAACCACAACACGCACGAAGCTTTTTCTTGCATGGCAGCCATTACCGATGAAATGCTCCACTCATTCAGCAGTAGCGCTCACCTAAAGAACAGCAAAACAAGTTAGTAAAATCATGCAATGCGTTGATTATAATACGCTTTCCAACATACCAGAAATCATTACTCAAGTTATCAGGATAATGGCTGTGGAATAAATCTCGCTCCTGTGCCCTGACCTTTGATCCCATTTCGATTATATTTAACAGAACGGGTTCAGTATACCTCCGAAATAACATGATAAAGTTTTGTCTCAATGGAAGCATTTTTACGTAAGTTATGTTGCATAAGGGCTATGAAATGAATTCCACTCCTGTGTCCTAACCTTTGATCCCATTTTGCCCAATTTCAAATGGATTCGTCCCCAGGCAGGCCCCTACAACATACTAACATTTCATCCAAATCGAAGAATTTTTACGTAAGTTATGACGCAAAATGGCGATGGAAGTGATTCCGCTCGTATGTCCTGACCTTTGACCCCATATCACCCATTTTCAATAGAGTTTGTCCCCAAGTGGTAGGGGACAATAGGGTTTGTTCCCTTTAATCGGAATCGAACCTTTTTTACGTTAGTTACGACGCATAAGAGCAGTGGAATGGATCCCGCTCCTATGCTCCTAACCTTCGAACCCATTTCATTCACTTTCAATAGGGTTCCTTCCCAGGTGATTTCCTTACACATACTAAAAGTTCATCGAAATCGAACAGTTTTAACGCGAGTTATCGTGCGGACGGACATACTCACCAAACGCGTGAGGTAATGAGGCAGATGGGAATCGCGACCATCTGCTCGCAAGAGTGTTACTTCATAAAACTTTAATAGGAACCACACACAATGCATGACGGAATGATACAGATGACGTGACCGCGCGCCTACATCTCAAGCGCGAGTTGTGACGTCATAAGATCATCTCCAGGTGGTCCCCTACCACATAATAAAATTTCATCGAAATCGAACCATTTTTACGCACGTTATGGCGCATAAAGGCAATGCAATGCATTCCGCTCCTATGTCCTGATCTTTGACTCCACTTCACTCATTTTCAATAGGGTTCATTCCCAGGTGGTTCCCTGCAATATACAAAAATTTCATTGACATTGAACCATATTTACGCAAGTTATGAAGCATAAGGGCGATGGAATGGATCCCGCTCCTATGCCGTGACCTTTGACCCCATTTCGTCCATTTTCAATAGGCTTCGTCCCCAGGTGGACGAACCCTATTGAAAATACCACATACTAAAATTTGATCGAAATCGAATCATTTTTATTCGAGTTATCGTGCCGACAGACGGACTGACGGACAGACGGACGGGCAAAGCTGGAGCATATACGCTTCTTTAACCTAAGGTTGGAAAGCGTAAAAAAACTGTATGAATGCTTCTATTTTATGTTGTCAACCATTTTATTTTAACTTACATAGATTTTTTTCATAATAACTTTTGTAATGTGGGGAAGGCGCCGGCCTCTGATCATTCGTCCGTAAGGGGTACGGGTTCGAATCCCGCCCGGTCAGGTATGGATGTTGTGTTTCTCTTACGGCAATGGCTCTCTCCCTTCCCTGGAACCAGTGACCCTAAATTAGGGACGGGCGACTGCTTATAGCCCATTGAGTTGCTCACGGTGGTCGTTAAACCTCCAATCAAAAAAAAAAAAAAAAATGTGGGGAAGACTTTATGGACATCCTGTATCTTTATAAAGATATGAGTAGAGTGTGAGATGCGTGCGTGTGTGTGTGTATCACGCAGGAACACACAGGCATATGAAATGCCATCGTCATAATTATCAACCATTAGCACTCTACAACTGGATGAAAGTCTCCCCAAGTTTCTTCCACAACAGTCTATCTTGCGCTAGTCTCCTCCATGCCACTCCGGCATGACATCGAATTCCATCCTCCCATCTCCCACTTGGTCTTCTTCTGGGTCTTTTCCCGTCCTTTGGAATCCAGTCTAAAATTTTAGTTGTCCATTGGTGGTCCGTTCTTCCAGCAACATGTCCAGCCCATTGTCATTTCACTTATTCCACTCTTGTCATTTTCCTTATCCACAAGTTCCTCTTCTTATCTCTCCTGATTACACCAGCATACTTCTCTCCAAGCTCCTTTCGGTTGTCTGCAGTCTTTGTATATCTTTTATAATTAGGGTCCACGTCTCTGCTCCGTATGTCAGCATTGGAAAGATGCATTGATTAAATACTTTTCTTTTAAGACATAATGGCATATTGCTCATAAAAATTGTACTGTTTCTTCCGACAGCTCTCCAACCAAGTTTTATACGTCGATTAATTTCTTCATCAATGTGATCTTTGCTTGATATCTACTGTCCAAGGTAAATGTAGGGATCGGATATCTCCAGCGTTTCCACATCAATCGATGAACCTTCGTTTCTTGTAAAAGCACTGCGCATCACTTTTGCCTTCTGAAAGTTCCTTTTTTGATCCAAACTTCTTTACTCTTGTAAGCAAGTTCCTGAATCATACTCTGCGGCTGCGAAGGGGCAGTTGCAAACATGATGTCATCAGCAAAACGAAGGTGAGTTAAATAATCTCCGTTAATCTTTATCTTTTCTTTTCCAGTTCAGTGATTGAAAGACACTTTGCAATGCGGCATTAAAGAGTTTGGGAGATATGGTGTCACCTTGTCTCACTCCCTTTCCAATTTTTATTTGTGCTGTAACTTCTGAATTTTCAGAAGATACAGCAAGGTGAGTTAACTCCATTAATATCATCATCATCATCATCATCATCATTGTCAACCATTATCATACCACTGCTGAACGAAGGTCTTCCCAAGTTTCCTCCACAACGGTCTGTCTTGTGCCAGTCTCCTCCATGTCACTCCCGCATACTTTCGAATTTCATCTCCCCATCTCCCATGTGGTCTTCTTCTGGGTCTCTTCCTGTCCCTTGGAATCCAATCTAAAATTTCGGCTGTCCATCGATGATCTGTCCTTCTGGCAGTATGTCCAGCCCATTGCCATTTCAGGGATTTAACTCTGATCATGATGTCTTCCACTCTTGTCATTTTTCGTATCCACGAGTTCCTCTTCTTATCTCTCCTGGTTACACCAAGCATGCACCTCTCCATGCTGTTTTGAGTTGTCTGCAGCCTTTGTATGTCTCTTTAGTTAAGGTTCAAGTCTCTGCACCATAGGTAAGCACTGGAAGGATGCATTGATCAAACACTTTTCTTTTAAGACATAATGGCATATTGCTCTTGAAAATTATACTGTTTCTTCCAAAAGCTCTCCAGGCAAGTTTTGTACGCCGATTAATTTCTTCATCAATGTGACCCTCACTTGATATCTGCTGTCCAAGATAAACGTACGTGTCTGTTATCTCCAGCTTTTCTCCATCAATCGATAAATCTTCATTTCTTGTAAAAGCATTGAACATCACTTTGGTCTTCTGAAAGTTCATTTTTAATCCCATTTCTTTACTCTTGTCAGCAAGTTCCTGGATCATATTCTGCAGCTCTGATGGGGTAGTTGCAAAAATGACTACGTTATCAGCAAAACGAAAGTGGGTTAGATAATCTCCATTAATCTTTATCCCCTTGTTTTCCCAGCTCAGCGACTGAAAGACACCCTCCAATGTGGCATTAAAGAGCTTCGGAGATATGGTGTCACCTTGTCTCACTCCCTTTCCAATTTTTATGTGTGTTGTATTTTCAAACAGTCGAATCTTTGCACTCGCATTTTCATAGATGTTATTAATAATATTGATGTATGCATCTTCAATACCACAGGATTTCAGAGCCATTGTAACTGCTGATGGTTTCACCGAATCAAAGGCCTTTTCATAATCGACAAAAGCCATGCACAATGGAAGTTCATTTTCCCTCGCTCTTTCAATTAGTTCTCTCAGTACGTGGATATGATCTATTGTGCTGTAGCCACTCCTGAATCCAGCTTGTTCTCTCGGTTGAGATATGTCCAGTGTCACCTTCAAGCGGTGTGAAAGAACTTTAGTGAAGATTTTATAAACCACTGATAGGAGGCTGATAGGTCTGTAGTTCTTGAGATCCTCAATGTCACCTTTTTTATGTATCAGGATCATTGTAGGGGTGTTCCAATCCTCGGGAATCTTCCCTTCATTAAGGCATCGAGTGAAAATTTTGGCGAGTACTGTTTCGATTTCTCCACTTGCTTCTTGTATGATGTCTACAGTAATTCCATCTTCTCCTTTAGCTTTTCCCCGCTTCATGTTCTTGATTGCATGTGCAACGTCTGCTGGAAGGACTGGAAGAACTCTGGTACTGGTACCTTTCATGATGTCTGGAGTACGTGTATCATCCCTTTCATATAATTTGGAGAAGAAATCTTTCACTCTTGTCAAAATTTCGCCTCTATTTCTTGTTACAGAACCATCTTCTTTTCTCAGTGCCATAATCTGTTTTCTTCCCTTACTGAGATGTCCCTTTGCTATCTTTAGGCTTTGGTTGTTTTCAATTGCTTTCCTCACTAGTTCACAGTTGAATTTCCTTACGTCTTCAGTGATACTTTTTCGTACTGTCTTGCATAGCTCTATATATTCCACTTTGGAAGTCACATCTTCTTTAGTTGTCCTCATCACTCTTCTTTTTTGCATCAACATTTTGGTTTTTCCTGATAATTTGTTCACATGCAATTTGTTCTTAGACCCAGCTAATTTTGTTGCTGTTTCCATACTTTTGACGTCAACAGCGCGTAGATAATGAAAGAAGGCACGTGTCGTGAGCTGGCTAGGAGGATATATAACGTGTGCTGTGGGCATTCCGAAAACATATCACTCGCTACTGTCATTTATAAAAGGAGCTATTTATTAAATTCGCAAAAAGGGATGATTATCGGCTTTCGGGCCAAGGGTGGCATTATTTCTGAAACAGCGCAGTTTGTGAACTGTTCGCGTGCTGCTATGGTTAAAGTGTATCGTGGTTGAAGAAATGACACTACTGCGAATGAGCGTCGTGCAACCTGCGGTGCACCACGTGCCATTCATGGGAGAGGTGAACGTCGGCTGCGAAAGTGCGTGAGGGCCGATCGACCCGCTACAGTAGAGCAAATCACTGGCCGAATGAAACATGGTGCCGCCGGAAGTTTATCTAAAACGACAGTTCAGCAAACCCTGCTGCATATGGGGCTCTGATGCAGACAGATGATCACCGTATCTATGCTGACAAACGTGCGTCGGCAGAAAAGGCTTACATTTGCACGGCAGTATCGGAATTGGGCCTCCGCTGATTTGCAAAAGATTGCCTTCTCCGATGAGTCACGTGTTCTGCTTCATGGAACGGATAGACGTTGGCGTATAAGGCGAGAAACATCGGAGAAAAACAATCGTCAGCCATTGCTGAAGGACCACATGCTGGTTGTGGGCAGCGTTATGGTCTGGAGAAGTTTTCGTGGCATTCTCTGGGTCCACTGATACGTTATGAATTCATCCTTGCAGACCACGTACATCCATACATGCTGATTGTCTTCCCTGGGGCGGATGGGATCTTCCAGAACGACAATGCGCCGTGTCACACAGCTAGAAATGTCCGAGAGTGGTTGGAAGAGCACGATGAAGACTTCAAAGTACTTCCCTGGCTCATAATTTCCCAGATTTAAACCCGATTGAGCATCTGACGGACCACCTCGATCGTGTTGTTCGCTCTGGATCTTCCACCACGTACCCTCCAGCAGCTGTCAGATGCACTGCAGTCAGCATGACTCCACATACCTGTGATCACCTTCCAGCACTTTATTGAGTCACGCCCAGCCCGTGTAGCTGCTGTCCGCGCTGCACATGGCGGTTTCTCTGGATATTAGCTGGTGGTCACAATAATGTGACTCGATCGTGTTAGTTATGCAGACGCAAATAATAACATAAATCCACAAACGTAATACGCTCAGCAAAGATTCAACATCTCTACCCACAAACAACTACGTCGGAAAATATATATCCTCTTTCTCGTTCTTACCAACACGCTCCTCTTTCTCGTTCTTATCAACACGCTATGTCACTTACGAACTGACCTCAGGGGTGTTGCCAAACCTCATTCATGTGAGAGAGAAGATATCACGTGAAGTTTGGAAAGTGTAAAAGAGAATATACTCAAATTTACAAAGGAAAAGGAACTAAAAATGAAAGTTAAAATAGAATATACGTTACAGCTCAACCAAAAGGAATTTGGATTTAAGATTAAGTGAACATAGATATAATTTAAAAATGAATCACCAAAACACCTCTTTTGCAAGAACTGTAGGCGTTGAAAATTCCATTCCAGATTGCAACAACGCTAAGGTTATAAATACACCTGCTCTGTTTATTCTTTGTTATTTACAGAAAGGCTCCATATTTCAGCCTATGATACACGTTTCTGTAATGATTATTATCCTTGTGTTTTACCCGAACCCTGGAGGAATTTAGTTAGAGAGGACAACACAATAACTATTGTTCATATTGCCAAATTTTATTAATTAATTATGTTTTTCTTGACTGCCTTGTTATCTGGTACATCATGTAATACTGACATTACCTTTCCCATGATGCATCTGTTTTCACGTATACAGGGTGTTCGTAAACTGTTTTGAAAAAAGAAGAGGGGTGATAGTACCCATCAAGACGAACAATATTTACAATGGAACCTAGGGTCGCATTCCACTCTGAGTGTCAGAAAACAGTAAAGTTAGATGTCCAAGTTGAACTTTCAACAGTGCAAAGAAAGAGAATTAACGACATCATAAGTTGCACAATCCCATTTATGCAGATCAGGGACAGACTCAAAGTAGATGCTCAAAGTGTCGGCCACGGGTGCCGTTACACAATTCACACCGGCGAATGAAAGACTGGCGCACCCTCTCGAAGACTCCTGGTGTCGTGTTTATCCTGTCCGCTGCAACAACGATTCTCGTGACGAGATCTTCCACGGAGTCCACAGGCGTCTCGTACACCAATGATTTCATGTGCCCCCAGAAGAAGAAATCCAGTAGGGTTAAGTCCGGTGAGCGTGGAGGCCGTGCCACAGGTCCGCCACGCCCAATCCATCGTGCGGGATATGTGGCATTCAGGAAGTGTCTACTGCACCTTGATAAGCCAATCAGCTGCAACTGTCGATGCTGCGTCTTTTCTCTGGCAATTTGCATACGGTAAATGCTTGACGGTGATGTTCTGGCGATGTGCTACTTCTCCGGCACGAAAGAAATGACGTCTGAGGTGACGACTTGTGTTTGTTGGACGTATTTCGAAGTTACTCTTTTCTGACACTCAGAGTGGAATGCGACCCTAGGCTCCATTGGAAATATTGTTCGTCTTGATGGATACCATCACCCTCCTTCTTTTGTCAAAACAGTTTACGAACATCCTGTATAAGATCAGCATGTAAACACATGAGAGCAATCACATCAGATGAAGGAGTAACTGTGACTCTGAAAGTACTCATGTTTTAAAACGGTATATAATATGCTTTCGTTTTTTAACTGAATAAATGTCATCGTGCAATAAGACAGATTGTTCTTTATTACGCCTGGTGGCGCAGTGGTCTAAGTGATGGCTTCTGATCATTCGTCCGAAAGGGGTCCGGGTTCAAATCCCGGTGAGGCATGGATGTTGTGTTTGTCTTACGGCAGTGGCTCTCTCCCTTCCCTGGAACCAGTGACCCTAAGTTATTTCATTTCATTCATTTATTTAAATATTCTGGTACATAGCTTTTAATTCAATAAATAACAGCAATTATGCAATATACTCAACCACAATGAAACTATATTATAAGTAATTACTCAAAAATATACATAAGTATCATTTCAAATATGTCATAAACTGTTCAGCAGATGAAATATGTATAATTAGTATTGTAAACACATAAATTATTTAAGGCGCCATGAATCACCACGGTGAAAGGTATGGAGCCTAAAGCATGATCATGATCATATGTAGAGGATTTTAGGAAGGAAGTGTCTGACCCTAGGTCTTAAACAACCCTTAGAAATAGGAAGTTAGGAGATTTGGGCTAGAGTGCCCGATAGGAAAAGGACACGGAAGCAAAGTAGAAAGGGGGAGGAAGAGGCCCTTATTTATTACCGGGGGACCAGTACCCGGGGTCCGACGGCTTAACGTGCCCATCCGACGCACGGCGGTTATTTAGTGGATCGAGTGTTCGTACCTGCCTGAGATCAAACCTGAGGCCCTTTCCGTGGCAGTCACGAACGTTGCCCACTCGACCACCTGTGGCCTTGGAGCCTAAAGCCCCTGATCCCTAATTTAATAAGTGACAGGATAAGGATAAATAAGTGACAGGAACACCAAACAGAGGTCGTACACAGTATTTGTCTTTTTTTTTTCTTGTAAGACTTCCGTCCACAGTGAGCAGAATTTAGGTCCCAGCCACCTACAGCGAGATCGCCTTTTGGGCAGGGCACAGAAACGGAAGGAATGAGAGCAAGTCTAGCGACTTTGACAGAACAGTTTGTAGTGAGATTAGAGTACAATAGATGGCGCCACCGTACAAGTACGATGTTACACACAGAGGGGTGAGAGAATTTCAGAGGGGGGCATAGGAAAGGATAGCCATTTAACCAGTGGGTCCATCCTGGGGGCCGTCACTTAACGACGTGCTCGTCCGATGCACGGCGGATATTCAGCGATTGTTAGTAAAACACACCATGTCTGAAAGATCAACCCAGGTTCGAACCTAAGGACCCTGCATTGATAGTCTGACTCGCTAACCACTAAGCCATCCGCGGCTCTATAGGTGACAGGCCTATATAGGTGACCATCCGCGGCTCTATAGGTGACAGGCCAGAGAGCACGATTTAATAAGTGACAGGCCATAGAAAATGTGTAGTATAACACAAATTAGTCATGGGAACTAGCATAATAAAAATATCATAAACTGTATCCAGCATGCAAAAATATAAACAAGTACCAAACAAGCCATCAAATACATAATGTGAAGCTATTTAAATACTGTATTACAAAGTCTTGACAAGCCAAAACGCCAAATGTTAAACTAGTGAAAAAGATCAACTATGATATTAGGGACGGGCGAATGTTAAACTATACTCGGGGCAAACTTAACATGTCATTGGAAGGAAGGCTACAGAGTGCATACTTCCACTGCATAAAATAGTTCCGGTCTAAAAGCTCGTACTCCAGCTTCAACTGGCACTTAAAAAGAACACATATGTTCAATACGTTGTGTGTGTGTGCGCATTTAAAAAATTCAGATCTCAGTTTCAGCGGCATTTCTAAAGAAATACAGAAATTCGTGTTTTGGTGACGTCACTGATGGTTCTCTGTCACAGTTCTATACTCGGGGCAAACTTAACCTGCCATTGGACGGAAGGCTACAGAGTGTATACTTCCACTGCATAAAATAGTTCCGGTCTAAAAGCTCGTACTCCAGCTTCAACTGGCACTTAAAAAGGACACAGATGTTCAATACGTTGTGTGTGTGTGCATTTAAAAAATTCAGATCTCAGTTTCCGCGGCATTTCTAAAAAAATACAGAAATTCGTGTTTTGTTGACGTCACTGATGGTTCTCTGTCGCAGCATTCTTGTTTGGGTCAGAGTTAAGCTGTCAACCCAGGGGATATTTATCGCTGGGGGGGGGGGGGGGGTCATTAGCGGAAGGATGAGGGCGATAAAAGTGTTTCCGAGGGCATTTCTCGTTTCTTCCCCTGGTTTCTCCTTCATGTTTGTTGTTTTAAAACACTCTTCTGTCTTTTCGGTTTTTTCGAATGGCATCTGCCGGTCACTTGAGTGTATTTCAGCCGCATAAAGCTGGGAAACCATTACGAAGCTCTGCTAAGGTGATCGTTATGAATGTTTTCACTAAATTGATAGGAAAACATTCGCCGAATAAATGGGAAAGTATAATATTAGGGATAGCCCACTGAGTTGCTCACGGTGGTCGTTAAACCTCCAATAAAAAAGAAATTCCTTAATACTAGTATTTATGCACGACTTAATAGTGTTTCTCAATATAAGAAAGAAACTGCGGAAGGGTTTCTGAAAATTCAGAATTTTCTCGTGGTACGAAACATCTGTGAAATTCAGGTTTTTTTCTGTCATTTCAAGGAGAAATTTGTATCAGAAGTATGCTTCGTTAATTCACACACACACACACACACACACAAAAAAAAATCATGGAAAGTGGCTTGTGAATTTCAAAAAAATGTTTACAGTGTAGGAAGAATTACTGTAGCCTCCAAAATTGAGACATGCGCATAGCTTAAATGCAGCAGGTGAAACTCAACACCATATATTCTTGTTGTTAAAATCTTTCATACAAAGAAATTTTTAGACTTAAAGGGGAAACGGTTACATTAATGTGTGTATGGACATCTATAAATACACTTGAAAGGGCGACATCCGCAATAATTTATGCAAAAACGGTATTTTTAATTTCTTGGAGGTAATTTAGCACAAATAGGAACTGTCTCACAGAAGGGTTGTTTCTTCACGAGCATGTGGTTTGTTTATTTTACAACTCAAGGCTCCTAGTCTGCGAAATCACGGATTTTTATTTTTTGCTTTCAGAATCTTTGCCAAATTTACGTTCGCGGATTTGTTGAGCGTAGCTCTTGGCAGCTTTCGTCCAGCAGAAGAAATAGAAGGGTGTGTGCGTTTGCGCATGCGCACGTGGTGAGGATTTGAACAGCTCGATCTCTCGTCTGGAAATCGAAAGACCACGTGGCTTTGGTCCAAAAGTGTTGCCACATACTGAAAACTGATAGTTTATGCATAAATCTCATATGCTGCTGTTGCGAGTACGGCCAACCGGATTGACGTTGCTTTGAAGGAAACAGCCGCCGTGAGCCATTTTCGTGGGCGGGACAGAATCCGTCATTCAGAATATTCCTTCTTTATTTCGCTTGGAAAGTGTGAGTTATTTCGTTAGTGTCAATTTGAAGACACAAGACGTACATATCTTAAGGTTTTGAAAGTCGCGCTGGTGACAAATGTTCGCTAAGAATTTCTAGCACTTTTTTCTCCCCATATAATAAGAAATGCCACAATAGTACCAACCCCGAAGTAAGAAAATTAACTAAAGGAGACAGAACTGTGACGTGAATTTTGAATCGTTCCCAAAGATAGAAACCTAGTATAAGCGCCGGCTCAAGGCGTGTTTAAGCCCCTTTGTGAACTTTTCGCTGGAGAAATTTAACATACGTAGTTCGTTAGAAAAATAACGAGACTGACCTGACAGCACCAAAACAAACCCAGGCAGAAAAATGCAGCTGCCTGTGTCGGTTCACCTACAAGGTCAGTCACGTGACGACGCATCGTTACAGCGCTCCGCTAGTTCATTCTTGTACAAGAGGCATCCTGAAAGTAATGCATCGTACCTGAAAATTTTTATTTGTAGCATAAAAAATCTGAAACTTAGTGGCAAAATAATTCGACATATCGTTAATAATGCTAGCGTATTCAAAGTATTGTACACTTTTCCGCCATTTTTAAACCCATTGGTAAAATCCATTTTCGAAAAATTCCTGAGGCTGTCGTTTCACCCATGAGTTCACAGCCAGTTTAACGTCTGTCACATCGTCGAAACATATCCCACGAAGGGTGTTTTTCAAAGGGGAAAACAGGAAAAAGTATGAGGGAGCCAAATCAGGACTGTGGGGATTGGGCCATCACCGTCTGCACCATTTTGGCAATAGCCTGTGAAGTCTCCATTGAGGTGTGGGGACGAGCGTTATCATGGTGTAAAACAACACTATGAAGTGGAATGTCACGCCTTTTCCTTCTGATAGCTACCTTTAGCTTCTTCAATGTCTGCACATAGTGAGCACTGTTTGTTGTTTCAGCTTCTGGATAGTGACACGACAATCAGCTGTGATGAGGTCTTTCACTCGTTGCCTGTTGGCATCTGTCACTGCAGTTGCTGGTCTCCCGCTCCGTTGTTTGTCCGACACTGAACTTTCTCCCTCTCGAAACCTCTTCATCGATCTTCGTACATTACTTATATCGATTCTGGCAGCTCCATACACCGCCGGGAGTCTTCTGGGGATTTCTGGAGCCTCACATCCCTTTCAGGAATTCAATTACAGCTCGATGCTTTTCTCTGTCATTCATAATATTTATTTCTGAATGAATATATTTTTCTTCTCGGTGCTTAGACGAGCCACGGAGAGAGAGGACCGACGGGTTGTCCGACATGCGCGGAGTGACCCAACAGCCACGACTGCGGATATTCAGGGCAGTGGTGCCCTCTATGCATCGTCCGATTAGTGCCAACACCATTAGCAGACGGCTGCATGACGTAGGATTACACGCACGCAGACCGTTACGACGACTGCCCTTAACACCATTGCATCGTCGCCAACGACTGCAAAGGTGGCGTGCAGGACTCTCATAGAGCCACTCAGAATGGCGGTAGGTGATCTTCAGTGACGAGTCCCGCTTTTATCTTGGAGGAGACGACCGACGAATGTGTGTGGAGGCACCGTGGACAGCGCCATGATGAACGGTTTGTTGTCGAACGTCACGCGTCCAGAATGGCTGGTGTCATGGTGTGGGGTGCAATTGCCTACGATGCCAGATCACCTTTGGTGTTCATTACAGGCACTTTGACATCCCAACGTTTCGTTAATGAGATCCTGCAACCAGTGGCCCTAACTTTTCTGAACGCTCAATCTGGTGCGATTTTCCAACTGGACAACGCTCGTCCGCATACTGCTGCTGTTTCGAGAGCTTGCCTTCAAGGCACTGACACTCTGCCATGGCCAGCCGCATCGTCAGACCCAGTGTTTCTTTCAGGCATACATTCGGGGGGGAAGCCCTCCCGGAAACTGCCCCCCCCCTCTGGGGACATTTTAGGTTACCGAGTCAAATGTTAATAAATTCAGGCTATGATGAAAAATAATTTTTTGCTTCTTTTTTATGCTACAAATATTTCTCTAATTATATTATTTTTAATATTTGTTCTAGTATTACAGTTTATTTTGCTAAAAAGTATATTACGACGCATGCTATTCTTCAAAATATAATAAGTAGACTAATCATACCTAATTGTCTGGGAATCGTGATTCAGGATCAAATGTGTGTTAATTGTATTTTATTAGATAAAAGTTTCAATCTTGCCCTCACCCCCCTCCCCCTTAATCCGAACCTCCTCTCGTTTAGCTGAAAAAAGTTTGTTATTCTTGAAATGTTTGAAGAAGTAATTACTATATCAGAGGTGTATACAGAATTCCTTTTTCGGGTGGGGGGGGGGAGGGACGAAAACTGGAAGTTTTGGGGAATCCACCAGAACAAAATTAAAGTCAATGAAAAATAGAAGAAAAATTAAAGCGTTTTTTTTTACTAATGTAAGTTGATACATTTTTATTAAATTGAGGCATTTTTTTTCTAATGTAAGTCGCATTTTAACGAAAAAAAAAACTGAAACAAATTCTGGGGGCCAAGGCCCCCTGGCCGCCTCTAAATGCGCCCTTGTATGAGATATATAATAATTACTTCTATATATATATATAGTAGTTAAAAATTATATTATACATACAGCTAATGGAAAACTTGCCCCCTCTAAGGTTTCATTTGCCCCCCCCGGCCCAAAATTCCTGAAAGAAACACTGGTCAGACCTATCCCCGATTGAAAGTGTATGGGATACTATTGAACGCGCTATCCACACTCCACCCCTACCGCACAATCTTTCAGGAACTGCGTGAGAAGATTCAAGCTGCATGGAATGGCTTATCGCAGGACACCATTAGGAACCTGTACAACTCCACTAGGAGACATCTGGCATGGTGTGTGAGCAAACATGGCGGCTCGACGCCATACTGAGAGACACTACTTATTGGCATGTAGCTCAATAAATATTGCCCATATCAGTCTCAATGTTTAATCATTTATTGTTCCTGGTAACCTTTACATTCATTTCTAATAGCATTGCAGTGCGACACGTCCTTCTGGGTGCAACTCTTTTTTTTTTTTTTTTGATTATGAGCGTATTTTAGAGCCATTCATCTGTTCCATCGGGGGAACAGTGTCAGTAATACTAGTAGCGCTTAATATCGTTCTGTAAATAAAAGAAATATGAGTCGCCAAAATTTTGCCTTCTTCGTCATGGATATTGCAATGGTTTTAGCGGATGTGGCTGTAGATATCAGTTAAACACACTCATGATCATAAAAAATAGAACTCCTGAAAGGAGTCGAGGTACGACGTTGATATTTAGAGGATATAGGAGGGTTTGGAGTTTTAATAGTGGCAACACATCTGCAGAATCGAAGCGGAACGCAGCTTACGCCACACGTTAGTGGGATACCTATCACACCTCATTGTGAAATGGACTCACCCTCCCAACTGCTTGCGGTTTTTTTATGTATAACTTTACCGCTAGAGGGCGTAAACGATCCATCGAATTCAAAATGTGTTCTGTTTCTTATATTTTTCTCTAAATAGACGATTGAAAAAATACTTCCACCTTTCGATCCCATTTATCACGAAGACTATTTTGGATACAGTTTCTTTCTGTAGTAATGTACACTATACTGACAAAAGTCACCGGGCAGCCCTTCAAAAGCAAATGAACGGAGCCGCTACACACATAGTGTATATGTACATAGTGTATATGTATACACACATAGTGTATATGTTTTCCTCTAGGGGGGGGCTTAAAAATAAATTAGGATTAACCCGATATCTCTGCTTCTAAAAGTCCGATTTCAAAAGTTCTTTCTGCATCGGATACAGCTTCTTGTGGGAAATGTTCTACATATAATTCCAAATTTTTTATAGAGAACAGTTTGGCTCCCAGAGAGTGTAAGTGTTTGCTTCTGTTTCAAATGCATCAAAATCTGCGTTTCTGAAAACTCGAATGAAATCATTTATTCGTGGACTGATACCGTTCACTCTTGTTGAGAATACCTTCTACTTAAAATAGTGCATAGTTTTTCTGCCAGGAGGAGTAGATGTATACCTGATTTTTGTCCATATCTCTGCTTCTAAAAGTCCGATTTGAAAAATTCTTTCCTTAGCGGAAAGCGTTTCACGAGTGAAATGTTTTATATATAATTTTAAAATTCTCTTAATGCACAAGTGTGCCACTAGAGGGCGTAAGTTTACGAGTCTCTGTATGCAACAATATCGGCGAGTCTAAAAACCCGATTGAAAAAATAAACTCTGTTTTCAGTCAGATACTACTAAAACTCTTTGTGTGTGCATTTCCTTCCCAAATCCCAAAATAATGCACAATTTCCCCTCTAGGTGGTCGATTATTTAACCTGTTTTTCTCGATATCTCTGCTTTTAAATGTCTGATTTAAAAAAAAAAAAAAAATTTTTGATTTTTTTTTTTTTGATTTGAGGTTTAACTACCACCGTGAGCAACTCAATGGGCTACAAGCAGTCGCCCGTTCCTAATTTAGGGTCAATGGTTCCAGGGAAGGGGGAGAGCCAGTGCCGTAAGACAAACACAATATCCATGCCTCACCGGAATTCGAACCCGGACCCCCTTCGGACGAATGATCAGACGCCATCGCTTAGACCAATTGCGCCACCGGGGCGGCAAAAAAATTCCTATTTAACAAAGGATGCTATTTACCTTGTGCAACAAGGTAAATAGCAACTTGTACTTGCGGATATATCTATTATATTATATTTTGTGTAGTTCGCACTTCTGCCGCTAGGTGGTGTCTGTGTGCTTCTATTTGCACCTGAACCCCCCCCCCCCCCCCCTGGAAAATACCTTTTTTTACATTATACAATTTGCTAAAATAAAGATTGGGAGTTTTTTTCCCTTTAGATAATGCACACGTTTCCAACTAGGAGGCCTAAAAATCAAAATCTTTTTCTCGCTATTCCCGCTTCCGGAATACGAATTTGAAGAGTTCTCTTTATTTAGAATAGCTTTTACCATGAAGAATTATTTTCGCCTATTTTCAGCTTTTCCAATATGCAAAATTCTTCCGTTAGAAGACGTAGAGTTATATCATGTTTTTTTGGTTTTTTTTTTTCTATATTTGTTCTTTTAAGTATTCAATTTAAAATTCTCTTTGCATCTGACAACTTTTCAGCCACGGGTGGAAGTGAGAAGGTATTTCTATTTCTGGATGTTTTATCGATTGTAGAAATCAAGTTGATTTTTTTTTTTTTTTTTTTTTTTTTTTTGGATGTTTAACGACCACCGTGAGCAACTCAATGGGCTATAAGCAGTCGCCCGTCCCTAATTTAGGGTCACTGGTTCCAGGGAAGGGAGAGAGCCAGTGCCGTAAGACAAACACAACATCCATGCCTGACCGGGATTTGAACCCGGACCCCTTACGGACGAATGATCAGAGGCCAGCGCCTTAGACCACTGCGCCACCGGGGCGGCCGAAAAAGGTTCAAAAGACTTCCTTATTACAGCCGAAAGAATTAAGTGTCACCTTTTTTGTTATATTTTACCCATCAAAAACATTTTTATCTGAATCTTATAGAATATGATATATCTCTGAATAAAGCTCACGTTGAAAACAGGCTTCTCTAGTTTCATAACTTAAATACTTAATTAAATATTCAAGGTGTTGTTGTTTTTTCTTTTAGGAAATATCTATATATTTAAAACCCAGAGCCGTTTCTTTCTACAATCCACCAGTGCAACCCACTGGAGCGATTTTCATGATTTTTTTTAGATGAAAGCTACTGATCCACAGATTTGTCATCGCTAATTTTAATTTTCATAAGTAATTTTTTTTATGTTATCATGGCATTTTCTGTGTACAATCCGCCATTCGTTATTCTGGCGTTTGTTCTCGCTTCATTACTTGCAGCACCAACTGTCTTTCTGCGGTGGTCGGACTTGTAACTAACTCCGCTATCAACTACATAGTTGGAAACGAAGTTCAAAGTCAAACCGAACAGCGGCACCTTGTACTTTGCTTTCCATGTGAATGCGTTTAAGCTTACACTTAGTAAAGAGTTGTTTTGGTTTGTCATGGAACGCCATGTTATCCCTACTCTCGGTGACAGCAACTGTTCATTTCGTGCTGTTTCTCAGTGTTTATATAATAAATGCATTGGAAAATGCATTTCAATCACTGAACTGGGAAAACAAAGGGATAAACATTAATGGAGATTATCTGACTCACCTTTGTTTTGCTGATGACGTAGTCATTTTTGCAACTACCCAACAGAGCTGCAGAGAATAACCCAGGAACTTTCTGACAAGAGTAAAGAAGTGGGATTAAAAATGAACTTTCAGAAGACAAAAGTGATGTACAATGCTTTTACAAGAAAAAGATTTATCGATTGATGGAGAAAAGCTGGAGATAACAGATGCGTACGTTGATCTTGGACAGCAGATATCAAGTGAGGGTCACATTGATGAAGAAATTAATCGGCGTACAAAACTTGCCTGGAGAGCTTTTGGAAGAAACAGCATAATTTTCAAGAGCAATATGCCATTATGTCTTAAAAGAAAAGTGTTTGATCAATGCATCCTTCCAGTGCTTACGTATGGTGCAGAGACGTGGACCTTAACTAAAAGAGACATACAAAGGCTACAGACAACTCAAAGCAGCATGGAGAGGTGCATACTTGGTGTAACCAGGAGAGATAAGAAGAGGAACTCGTGGATCCGAAAAATGACAAGAGTGGAAGACATCATGATCAGAGTTAAATCCCTGAAATGGCAATGGGCTGGACATACTGCCAGAAGGACAGACCATCGATGGACAGCCGAAATTTTAGATTGGATTCCAAGGGACAGGAAAAGACCCAGAAAAAGACCAATGGGTGGATGAAATTTGAAAGTATGCGGGAGTAACATGGTGGAGACTGGCACAAGACAGACCGTTGTGGAAGAGGCTTGGAGAGACCGTCGTCCAGCAGTGGATTGATAATGGTTGGCAATGATGATGATGATGATATAATAATGAGGAACGTCATCGTGAAATTTGTATACGAGTCGTGAAAAAATTAAAAATTAATGGGTATGTTACGAAAATTTTGTTGTTGATGGCCCATATTATGCACTGCCCAATAATAATTCAACCATTTATTATAGTTATGCATTTTATTACGATTCGTGTTATATGACAATAAAACATTTCTGTCACAGCTTTTCAATGGTGCATGGAACGGGTTACGGACTAGTTTATTTTAAATCGCAGATTTTCGGAAAAAACTCTTCTCCTTCATCAGACATTCTTTTGTTGTCACTCTTTCTTCGTCACAATCGCGGTTACGTTTAACCTTGAGGGTTGCGGTTATTTTTCATCAAATGTTGCCGGATGTCAGGCAAGGACAAACCTTTGCAGTCATTGATGATAGAATTCTGATTTTTCTCAATTTCTATTCCTTCTTTAAATTTTCTTTTTTGACAGTTGCTTTGGAAGCTGATGACTTTAAAGGAATTAGCAATTTCGTATAGTTATCCAAGACCCCCTCCCCGCCTCCCCATCCCCCGCTGACGCAGTGGTCTAAGCGCTGGCTTATGACCATTCGTTCGAGAAAGGGTCCGGGTTCGAATCCCGGTGAGGAATGGGTGTTGTGTTTATTTTACGGCACTGGCTTTCTCCCTTTCCTAGAGTTAGCGACCCTAAATTAGGGACGGGCCACTGCTTATAGCCCATGAGTTGCTCACGGTGGTCGTTAAACCTTCAATCAAAAAAGAAGGGAAAAAAAAACTACCCAAATAGTGTGGAAGAAATTTTAATGTTTTAAAAATAAACTTTTCTTGCTTTTTTAAAAGTGAAATCTGCAAGTACCTCAGATAGGTCTTAAGACAAAGCAAGATTACTTTCATTTGATAACAAAAACAGTCCTACTAATTGTTCTGTAGTCATTGTCGATCTTAAATATGTCATAAGAATCTTCAGTCCATTTGATAATATTTCGACAGCTTATACCGTAGTCATTTTATTTATTTATTTTATTTAAAGGAAATGATTAAAAACTGGGTGATGATAAAAATGAAACATGTAATAAAAATTCGCTCCCGTTTAGACATGGCGGCGTTGCTCACCGGTCTTGGTCAAAAAACACACAATGAGCAAGATATTTATGGGAAAACAAATATTGAAGAAGAGGACATTTCTCTTGAATCTATATTTACTTGTATCACCATTAAATAAATCATGGCATCAAAAATGTAAGTCTTCCGAAGAAAAGAAATATAGGAAAAATATTTTTAATTTCGTGAACTGTCATAGCGCCAAAAGAGGAATTTTGATTCCTTTTCGGAAGGATTAAAATTTTCTTTACTACATTTTTTTTCTGTTTTGCGGGTGGGTAATTTTTGTCTTCCTTAATAGGCCTTTTAAAAATTAAATAAATATTCAGTAATTGCACCATAAATTTACTGTCAAATTAAATATTTGAAGCAGTTGCACACACTTCTGCATTACTGGTGGATTCAATTTAGAAACGTAAGAAATACTAATGTCCTGGACACGTACTTCTGTAAAACATCCTGTTGAAGTATTTGTAACTGCTATGTGTAATTAATTCCTTCATTTTTTCCTTTTTTTAAAAATCTTTTTGTGTTTTATAAAATTCTTTGAAACAAAAGCACGCAAATCTGCTTTTGTGGTGGCTCCATCTAAGGAGCATAAGTAACACTAAATGTCCTGAGCACATATTGATATCACCACTTCGAAATACTTTCCGCTGCTATATTTAATTAATTTCCTTAACTTCTCCCCCCCCCCCCCCCCTTTTTTTTTCAAAAGTATTTTTGCGTTTTCTTTTCTACATTACTGTACACTAAATCATCAGAAAGAGAATTAGCTGCTGTGAGAAATCCTGTGTTTAAATCAAATGAAATTTGATATGGGGTGAGGTTTAGGGAACAGGCAATATAAATATCTATCTGTGAGAAATAAGTAAATTATGTTTCCCCGCAGAAATGTACGAAGTATACAGGGGCGGATTGGCCCACCGAGACACCGGGACATTTCCCGCTGGACCTCCCGTATATTTTGTCTCTTTCTTTCTTACTTTCTTAAAAATGTTTTCAGTTCAGTTGTTTTAAATACACAACTGAACCACAACACCTTTTTTTTTTTATAAACGAAATACACACAACGTAATTATAAAAAACGGGACGGGGGGGGGGGGCATCTATTTTGAATTAGGGAAAAAAATCCCCTGACCAGACGACTGCTATAATCCCAACTACAATAGATGGGCCGAATGTTTGCGAACTTTTGGGTTCACTTAGTAGCTGAGGAACGAGAATGTATGTATCGTATGTTGCAGGAGGGCGAGAATGTGTACAAGATGGTCTATATATTCCCCAAGGAAGGGGGGGTAGTTGATTTTACTTCCGTTGGTCGTAGGAGACATTAGTGCTGTGCTAATAAGAGCTGTTTCGATTTTAAGAGTCGATATTCGTACTCTGGCTCAATTTTACGCCACATACTTTGGGCTCTGGCTCAATTTTAAGAGCCCGAGTCCGAAGTATGTCAGCCCTAGCCCGCCCAAGCCCGAATTTTATATTGCAAGATAGAGCCCGGGCCCGAACGAGCCCGAAAACTATGATTCATCTGTTTAGGCATTAAAAAAATCTCCTCTTCCAAACTTCCACTCCTTCCTCCCCTAACAATTAACCGATGTCTTTCTCAACTGCGGAGTGGGGAAGGGATGTCTATCTACACTGCTGGCCACCCAAAATGCAACACCAAGAAGGAAGTATCCGATTGGCCTGAAATTCGCAGCATGCGTCGCCCGCGAGAGGACATGCAAACGATTAGCATTGCAAGGCATATGCAAATCATGTGCGCCCGGCACGCCACCGAGAAGCTCTATAACAAGGGTGCACAGAAGGCGGGGTATAAGTAGTGGAAGTGTGTTGTGCTGCCGGACCTGTGCGTGGGAAGCTTCCTGATACCTCGTCGCAAAATACGGCAGTCATTCCAGCACGTTTCGTAGTTCCACATAGGACGAAAAGTGGCTTATCGCGACAGCGGTTTATCGTACCGAGACATCGACGCCCGTGCGGGACGACATCCAGCCACAGTGAGGCGAGTATGGATTCGGTGGGTGCAGAAGGGACGGACGGACCGACGTGGGCGATTGCCGCAGCCGCGGCACACCACCTAACGAGATGACCGGCATGTTGTGCGGCGGGCATTGACGGCTCGCACCGCCACATCACGAAGGACTCGACAAGACAACCGGAAGCATTGGGAAGTCATACGGATCCACGACCCCTGAAAAACTCCCACAGTTCACGAAGATTTGATGGGGGGGGGGGGTCAGAGCCTCGAACATCTCTCTCGATGGCATCCCAGATGTGCTCGATGGGATTGAGGTCAGGTGACCTAGCTGGCCAAGAAAGCGAGGTCACGTCGGTAGAGTGTTCATCCAACCATTCGGATACAATTCGGGAGCTGCATTGTCTTGTTGCAGGATGAGGTCCCCAGTGGGATGTTGAAGACGCGCAAACGGGAGCAAATGGTCGTCCAGGATATCCCGGTAAAGTTGACCTGTGAGGGACGATGTCACACGTACCAGGAGTCCTATTTCAGTCCACGTAAACAGTCCCCAGACGATAATGCCGCCCCCACCAGCTTGAAGAGTACCCTGCTGGCAAGAAGGAACCATCGCTTCATATGGTTTGCGCCGTACTCGTATCCTGCCATCCGCATGTATACCAATGTGAATATCGACTCATCAGTCCAGGCAACATTTTTCCACATGTCTGGGGTTCAGTGGCGATGTTCCCGCGACCATGCTAATCTTTGCACCCTGTGATGTGCGGTCAGCAGCAGTACAGTCGTGGGACGATGGCTTCTGTACCCCATAGCGAGGAGATAGTTCTGGATGGTGTGGCTGCTTACAGGTTTTTGTGCACCAGCGTTAAATTGCCGAGTGCTTTCTTGCACTGTGGCCCGTCTATCCGCTGTTACAATGCGAGCTTGCCGACGATGACCCTGCTCATCCACACGCTGTTGTCCACGATAGTTGGCCCTTGCAGGGATGGTTTTACCGGATTCGATGTACTCACGGTGCACCCGTGACACAGTGGCTCGTGAATATCCCAGTGCCTGCACGACTTTCGAGATGGAGTGACCATTCGTCGGTCCCCGACAATTTGCCCACGATCAAATACGCTTAGATCCCTCGTCTTACCCATACTGGGTCCGACTCTTACTGATTTCCGTCGCATCACTCCTTATATTGTCGGATCGCTGCATCCGTCATGTCGTTTCCGTTTTCCGTTTACAGGGCTGCCCACAGCGCCACATTTGCATAACGCCAGCTGCCTCTAATTCATTTGCTCTTCAGTGTATATTCAAATTTATAGTTCAAAACAGATTTGTCCGGGTCAGGTCAGGTTCGGGTCGGGTTTGATTATGTGACAGCCAGGCCCGGGTAGGGTCCGGGTCCAAACTTTTTGACCCGTTGGCAACTCTGGTTCCTGTTGGAATACGTGTGGTTTTCATCAGCCCAGTGGCGTGTGTTCCGCGAATTGGCACGCCATGAAAGGTGAAGCTAAGCTTCGTCTTTTCAAAGGAAGAGAAATGGGTCCAGCAGTCTTTCAGAAACCATTTCTAAGATGGTTTCTGAAGGACAGGAACATACACAGACAACCGCAGACGGTCTCCTCGAGCGTGGAGGATCACTGAATCATATGCGCATGCGCGACAGCATCGAATAGTTTAGAGGCAAACTGTGAAATATAGGGTGTTCCAAAATAATCTTTACAAATTCGACCCTCAATAAAACCTGAACGAAATAAGATAGCGAAGTTCTTTGTGTGTGTGTGTGTGTGTGTGCATGTAACACCAATGCGTAAAGCTTTATTGGTACGCAAAAGGTTTTTGTCTACTTTCATTCATGTTCGCTCCTGAACTAGTTAATGGCTACCCCACAGGAAAATGCCCAGTGTGTGGCATGGTTCATAGAAACGAAGTCAGATACACAAATTCAAAGTAATTTCCGTTCGTAATCACCATCTACGTAATCCACCATCCAGATCCTCAATACGCGAGTGGCACAAGAAGTTTATAGAGACAGGTAGTGTGCTTTATAGAAAGGATGCTGATCGATCAGCCACAAAGGAAGAGGATAAGGAATGTGCTCAACAGTTTCCTACGAAGTCCTGAGAAGTACATTCGTACGGCCTCAAGGCAGTTCGGGTAACTACCTACAGCGATACACTGGGTGTTGCACAAGCTGACTGCCTACAAAGTGCATTTGACAGAGGCACTGCACCCCGGGGATAAACCGAAATATTTCAATTTCGCTGTTGATATGCTCCACAGAATTGATAATGAGGAAGGAAATACCATTTCTTAATCCATGAGGAAGGAAATACCATTTCTTAATCCATAGAGCCTTCAAAGAGTAGAATCATCAGAATAAGGGTACCAGTCATACATCTAAATCTATTTTTAAAAAAAATGAAATAAGAGACGAGCATCAAGTGTACTCCTTTTGCTCCTATTCCTTCAAAGTCCCCTGATGTGCCACCAATGGACTATTGTGTCTTCGGACTGCTAAAAAGAGCGCTTTCGAAATGTTGACCTAAAACAATGATTGCTCATATTCATTCAAAGTGCCCTGATGTATCACCAATGGACTATTGTGCCTTCGGACTGCTATAAAGAGAGCTTGCTAAACGCAGACCTAAAACAATGATTGCTCATATTCCTTCAAAGTCCCCTGATGTGTCCCCAATGGACTATTATGCCTTCCGACTGCTAAAAAGAGCGCTTTCTAAACGCAGACCACAATGATTGCTCATATTTCTTCAAAGTTCCCTGATGTGTCACCGGTGGACTATTGTGCCTTTGGACTGCTAAAAAGAGCAGTTTCTAAACGCAGTCCTAAAACAATGATTGTTCATATTCCTTCAAAGTCTTTTGATGTGACACCAATGGACTATTTAGCCTTCGGACTGCTATAAAGAGAGCTTGCTAAACGCAGACCTAAAACAATGATTGCTCATATTCCTTCAAAGTCCCCCGATGTGTCACCAATGGACTATTATGCCTTCCGACTGCTAAAAAGAGCGCTTTCTAAACTCAGACTTAAAACAATGACTGCTCATATTCCTTCAAAGTTCCCTGATGTGTCACCGATGGACTATTGTGCCTTTGGACTGCTAAAAAGAGCAGTTTCTAAACGCAGTCCTAAAACAATGATTGTTCATATTCCTTCAAAGTCCTCTGATGTGACACTAATGAACTATTTAGCCTTCGGACTGCTATAAAGAGAGCTTTCTTAACGCAGACCTAAAACAATGATTGCTCATATTCCTTCAACGTCCCCTGATATGTCCCCAATGGACTATTGTGCCTTCGGACTGCTAAAAAGATCGGTTTCTAAACGCAGACCTAAAACAATGATTGCTCATATTCCTTCAAAGTTTCCCGATGTGTCACCAATGGACGATTGTGCCTTCGGACTGCTAAAAAGAGCGCTTTCTAAACGCAGACCTAAAACAATGATTGCTCATATTCCTTCAAAGCCCCCTGGTGTGTCACCGATGGACTATTGTGTCTTCGGACTGCTAAAAAGAGCGGTTTCTAAACGCAAACCTAAAACAATGATTGCTGATATTCCTTCAAAGTCCCCTGATGTGTCACCGATGGACTATTATTGCGCCTTCGGACTGCTAAAAAGAGCGCTTTCTAAACGGAGACCTAAAACAATTATTGCTCATATTCCTTCAACGTTCCCTGATGGACTATTGTGCCTTCGGACTGTTAAAAAGAGCGCTTTTATAAACACAGACCTAAAACAATGATTGGACTAATGAAAGCAGTGAAAGAGGAGTGTAATAAAATACCAATACCAATTTTAAGAAATGCCCTGTTATCTTAGAAATCTAGATGTAGGTTCTTAGTCCACAGAAAGGGTATTCAGACAGAACATTTAAGAAAGAAATTGTTTTATTTTAAACTTTAATTATATTGCTGTAAAATAGCTCTAAAAATGTGTGAACATCCTCGCATCCGTGTTTGCTAAACTATGGAGGCGGCAAGTGTACGTATTTCAACTGTTTAGTTTTTCAAAAACATTATTTATTATTATTATTAATATTATTCAGATTTAGACGAACGTAAGAAACGTCCCTGTTTTCGACGAAAACGTGCTGCAGATACGAATGCCCATATGCGCATGCGCAAATTAAAATCTGACATGAAGAAAGAAAAGCTGAACTGCAAGTGTGTTAGCGAATGGGATTAGTAACATTTTGCGTAGGATATATACATTAGAGATGATTTCGGGCTCAATTTTAGGAGCACGGACCCGACCCGCTTTCTTTGATTATATGTGTTTGCTGAGCCCGGGCCCGGATTCTTGGAAAATTTTGCTCATCAAGGCTTGAATTTATGCATTATACACTGGCCAAAGATATGGCCCAAGCAAGGATTAGTTTAAAAATCATTAGTTTAAAAAGTTTAGTTCAGTTAATCCACTTCACAATATTAATGTTTTTAGAAATACTACGCATAAAGCCAAATGTTCTAAAATGTGGATTTGAAAATAAATAAATAATCAACGTGCTCTTCGACCGTATCAGGGGAATCAGTAATTTTGGTAAGAGCTGAAGAAAAGAAAATCGTTTAGAAACAAAACATTCCATTTTTTATTTCTTTTTGATTTCTAAATTTACTTTTATTTTGAATAAATTGCATTATAAAACGTACAACGCCGTACAGACAGTTGCAAGTGTTTGAAATTTGGACTCTAGAAAACTAATCTTTGCAATATAATTTACATATATGCTAATTGGTAAAGGTAGTTTAGAGTAATGTAGTAGAATATAAAAAAAGCATATAGGGAAATTTCCAAAATTAAAAAAATAATAATGTAAAAGCATTCCAGACCAGATTATTCTGCATTTTGTAACATTAACAAAGCTTTGCGTTTAATAGTATAATAATCACAATATTATCATATGTGTGTGCAGTTTCCAGTCAAGTTCATCATGAAAAAAGAGAGAGAATTGCTTTTAATGCCTCAGCACTTCAACTTGATCTTCTTTTCTTTAAAACTCGACCTGCTGCACTAAAAACAAACGTCACCCCAAAATTCGCGGGAGTGAGGAAATTTAAAAAAATAAATAACAATACTTCTAACTGCACAATTTTGGAAATTAATACATCATTTTAAAGATAAGATTCTTGATTTTTAATAAAATACAAAAAATGGGAATGTGATTATTTCCCAGTTTTTCGATAACAGACCTCCTTAAACTAATCCTTGCTTGGGCCATAGCTTTGGAGAACGTATAATGCAAGTCTTGCTAAGCAAAATTTGTCTTGCAATGGCAGCTAACTTAGGAAATTGAAAATCCTTCCACCGTGGTAACAAATCCACTATGAAATTCAACACATGTAATTCAACAGGGCTTGGAATTACACGTGTTGAATTAATTACACGTCTTGAAAACCCGGACCCGAGCTCATCTCTAATCTACATCATCCCATTGCCGAAAACATTATTTTAAAGCTCTCGTCAATAGCAGGTAATCCATCCTTGGGCTGTCGAGAGGAAGCCAAATTTCGTTAAGATGCACCGCATCAAAAATGCATTTTTGTAATGGCTTTAATCATAGTTAGCATCACGTTTTCGTAATTTACGCAGATTGCAATGAGATACTGTTACGTTTACGTAAAACGTGATGAAATAATGTTCGGTGATACTTATTATCGCATCACTGAATGGGACATCATTCAAAAATCAGATTTCAACAATGGTTTTGACTACTTCCGTTATCCATTTCCGTTACATCGAAATTTTTTGTATGGGATTTACTTTACTGCTGTCGGGAAAGATGCCTAGTGTCAAGAACTGCTGTTCTTCGTAGCCACAGAACGCTATCGCAGCCGTGTGTCATCAAACGTCAGGGCGATGTATTTTTGACAACACGCGATAGGTCAGGTCCGAATTTGCCAGATGCCCTGCACGTCATGAGACATGTGACGTACTACAGAAGTGACGCACATGCCAAGGCGGCAAAGTTGCAGCGACAAACTTCGTCGGTCTAGGTTAATTGGGAAAACATTCAGCTCCGGAGCAGAAGCATGCGGCTTCGTTCTTCGCCACATTGGAGCCTGATTGTGAAAATATATTTACTGGCCATTGGGCTCTTTGAAAAAAAATGTGATATTCGTTCCACATATCACCTGGAATAAATTAGAATTCCTTCTTCGCTTTGAAAAATGTGTCACGTTCCTTCCATACATGTTTGGTATTAATGAGAATGCCTTCATCTATAGAGTTACTCTAAGCATGGTTTCGGCTGACCGGAGACCTGCGGTTTCGTGCTCCTCCTTCCCCAACAGGTGAGGAGGATGTATGTGACGTACTACAGAGGTGACGCACATGCCAACACCGCAAGTAGCAGTGATCAAGCCCTTGTTGGCGTAGCTTAATTGGGAAATCATTTGGCTCCGGAGCAGGAAGATGTAGTTGGAGTACACCACCGGAAAAGAAAGCATATTTTGTTTTCATATTGGAGCCCGAAAGTACAAACGGATCTATTGGCAATTAGATTCTTCCAAAAATGAGTCATGTTCCTACCACACATCGTCTGGAATTAATGAGAATTCCTTCTTCGCTTCGTAAAACGTGTGATGTTCCTTCCACACATCGTCTGGAATTAATGAGAATTCATTCTTTGCTTCGAAAAATCTGTGGTATTCCATCCACACATTGTCTGGAATTAATGAGAATTTCTTCTTTGCTTCGTAAAACGTGTGATGTTCCTTCCACACATCATCTGGAATGAATGAGAATTCATTCTTTGCTTCGAAAAATCTGTGGTATTCCATCCACACATTGTCTGGAATTAATGAGAATTCCTTCTTTGCTTCGTAAAACGTGAGATGTTCCTTCCCCACATCGTCTGGAATTAATGAGAATTCCTTCTTTGCTTCGAAAAATCTGTGATATTCCATCCACACATTGTCTGGAATTAATTAGAATTCCTTCTTTGCTTCGTAAAATGTGTGATGTTCCATCCACACATCGTCTGGAATGAAAGAGAATTCCTTCTTCGTTTCCAAAAATGTGTGATGTTCTTTCTACACATCTGGAATTAAAGAGAATTCCTTCTTTGCTTCGAAAAATTTGTGACAATGTGTGGATACACATTATCTGGAATTAATGAGAATTCCTTCTTTGCTTCGAAATATCTGCAATATTCGATCCACACATTGTCTGGAATTAATGAGAATTCCTTCTTTGCTTCGAAAAATCTGTGATGTTCCATTCACACATTGTCTAGAATTAATGAGAATTCCTTCTTTGCTTCGTAAAATGTGTGCTGTTCGATCCACACATTGTCTGGAATTAATGAAATTTCCTTCTTCTACATATAGAGTTACTTCAGGCATGGTTTTCGGCGGACCCTGAACTTGTGATTTCGTGTCTCCGCTTCCTCAAGGGTGATGTATGGACGTACTTAGGAAGTGACGCACATGGCAAGACCGCAAATTTGCAGCGATAAACTCCTTCGGTGTAGCTCAATTGGTAAAGAGATCGGTTCCGGAACAGAGGTATGCGGGATCGAACTCAAATTTGTGTTTTTTTTTTTTTTTTTTTTTTTTTTTGGCTGGAGGTTTAACGACCACGGTGGGCAAACTCGATGGACTGAAAGCAGTCAACCGCCCCTAATTTAGGTCCACTGGCTCCAGGGAAGGGTGAGAACTAATGTCGTAAGACAAACCGAACATCCCTGCCTCGCCGAGACTCGAACCCAGACCCATCTCGGAAGCTTAGACCACTACGCTATTTGTGTTTTCACAGACACTAGTATTTCCGTTACGTCGAGATTTTTTGCATCTGATTTACTTTAATGCTGCCGGCAAAGATGCATAGCATTAAAAAAATCCAGGGTTTTGATTTGCCATGTAATAGAATTAGTTTAGACAGATTGTTTGTGCCGTTATACTTCGAAGTAAATATTTTGCTGACACCCGGTTACCAGAACGCAACTGGACGTCCTCAAATGCTTAAAGCTTTGACGGATGCTTGACACCGCTGCTTTTCATTCCGTGGTCTGGAATGATCTGTCAGCCATAAGAGGTCAACAGGAAGCGTGGTTTGATGCAGTTTGAAGGGAATTAAATAGTGCTGAAGCTAAGTGAGAGGAGGGAGGGCAAAAGCAATGGATGAAGTTTCTGCAGCGCCAACACCTTTGAGCTCCAGTTGATGTGCGGCTGGTTGAATTCTTCCAAGCGTGGCAGCTCAGTCCATTGGCCTGTGGCAGTCCCCGCCTCGTTTTACCTGATGACTGCTAGTACGCGTCACAATCGTTTATTATTGCCATATTCAGAAAATTCGGAGTTATTTCCGTACGTGGGATATTTTCGATGCCTCAGCATTGGTGAGTTTGAAACATTTGATATCCTTCCGTCGCTTATACAGATTTTTGATCGATGCGATTCTTTTACATTGATTAAATTTATTCAGATGTTAGTTAACCGCCGTATTTAAAGAAAAAATCCTCCATAAAATAAAGTACTCATGCAGTTCACAGATTATTTCCGAAGCAGATGATAATCTATCAGCGTTTAGGTCTCAATTCAAGTCACACGTAAGATATAGCGTTTGTTTTTGTTCCAAGAGCGCGTGGAGAAGTGTTCCTTAAAGGAAACCACCCGCAACGCTACGAGTGGAATATAGTGCAAGGAAATGCTGACCGCTGGCCCAACGTGGGCTATGGCCATGGGCTGATTGGGACGACAAAACCGGACCGGGAAATTTTCGTGTTCGTGTCCACTACAAAAACGCGCATATCTAGGGGAACACCGCATAAATTCCCTCATGGAAAAATTTCGTTTGGTCCCGAATGAAAGAGAACTGTTGAAACATGCGTTATTAAAAGAATTCAGTCGTGGGCAAATTTTAGCATAAACTTTACGATAAAATAATTTTAAAACTCCCCTCATGATTGAAGTAGCTTCAGATATTAATATTTATAGGCCCATTGCCAAATTATTCATTTTCGGTCAAATCTTTGAAAAATTATTATTTGCTAGACTCTACTCATTTATTAGTAAATTTGGGGCTGCGGGTGGCCTAGTGGGCAACGTTCCTGACTGCCACGGAAAGGACCTAAAGTTCGATCCGGGGCAGGTACGAATGCTCGATCCACTAAATACCCGCCGTGCGTCGGATGGGCGCGTTAAGCCGTCAGACCCCGGATACTGGCCCCCCGGTAATAAATAAGGGCTTCCCCCTCCCCCTTTCTACTTCGCTTCCGTGTCACTTTCCTATCGGGCACTCTAGCCCAAATCTCCTAGCTTCCTATTTCTAAGGGTTGTTTAAGACCTGGGATCAGACACTCCCTTCCTAAAATCCTCTACTTATGATCATATGATCATAGAAAAAAAAATTAGTAAATTTGGGGCCGCGGGTAGCCTAGTGGGAAACGTTCGTGACTGCCACGGAAAGGACCTCAGGTTCGATCCCAGGCAGGTACGAACGCTCGATCCACTAAATACCCGCCGTGCGTCGGATGGGCACGTTAAGCCGTCGGACCCAGGGTACTGGCCCCCCGGTAATAAATAAGGGCGTCTTCCTCCCCCTTTCTACTTCGCTTCCGTGTCACTTTCCTATCGGGCACTCTAGCCCAAATCTCCTAGCTTCCTATTTCTAAGGGTTGTTTAAAACCTGGGGTCAGACAGTCCCTTCCTAAAATCCTCTAAAAAAAACTTGCAAATTTGGCATACTTAATAATAATCAATTTGGTTTTTTATCCAGCTCTTCTACAGAAATTGCCACACTACAATTAAAAAATAAAATACAATAACACGTACATTACAACCAGTACTCCCTATTTTTTATGGACTTATCAAAGGCGTTTGATACTGTAAACCATTACAGAAATGATACAATTATGGCGTCAGAGGAATATTTTGGGATTTATTCAAATCCTACATAAAAAAGGTGACATTGAGGATCTCAGGAACTACAGACCTATCAGCCTCCTATCAGTGGTTTATAAAATCTTCACTAAAGTTCTTTCACACCGCTTGAAGGTAACACTGGACATGGCTCAACCGAGAGAACAAGCTGGATTCAGGAGTGGCTACAGCACAATAGATCACATCCACGTACTGAGAGAACTAATTGAAAGAGCGAGGGAATATGAACTTCCATTGTGCATGGCTTTTATCGATTATGAAAAAGCCTTTGATTCGGTGAAACCATCTGCAGTTACCACGGCTCTGAAATCCTGCGGTATTGAAGATGCATACATTAATATTATTAATAACATCTATGAAAATGCAAGTGCAAAGATTCGGCTGTTTGAAAATACAACACACATAAAAATTGGAAAGGGAGTGAGACAAGGTGACACCATATCTCCGAAGCTCTTTAATGCCACATTGGAAAATGTCTTTCAATCACTGAACTGGGAAAACAAAGGGATAAAGATTAATGGAGATTATCTAACCCACCTTCGTTTTGCTGATGATGTAGTCATTTTTGCAACTACCCCATCAGAGCTGCAGAGTATGATCCAGGAACTTGCTGACAAGAGTAAAGAAGTGGGATTAAAAATGAACTTTCAGAAGACAAAAGTGATGTTCAATGCTTTTACAAGAAATGAAGATTTATCGATTGATGGAGAAAAACTGGAGATAACAGATACGTATGTTTATCTTGGACAGCAGATATCAAGTGAGGGTCACATTGATGAAGAAATTAATCGGCGTACAAAACTTGCCTGGAGAGCTTTTGGAAGAAACAGCATAATTTTCAAGAGCAATATGCCATTATGTCTTAAAAGAAAAGTGTTTGATCAATGCATCCTTCCAGTGCTTACGTATGGTGCAGAGACGTGGACCTTAACTAAAAGAGACATACAAAGGCTGCAGACAACTCAAAACAGCATGGAGAGGTGCATGCTTGGTATAACCAGGAGAGATAAGAAGAGGAACTCGTGGATCCGAAAAATGACGAGAGTGGAAGACATCATGATCAGAGTTAAATCCCTGAAATGGCAATGGGCTGGACATACTGCCAGAAGAACAGACCATCAATGGACAGTCGAAATTTTAGATTGGATTCCAAGGGGCAGGAAAAGACCCAGAAAAAGACCACATGGGAGATGGGTGGATGAAATTCGTAAATATGCGGGAGTGACATGGAGGAGACTGGCTCAAGACAGACCGTTGTGGAGGAAACTTGGGGAGACCTTCGTCCAGCAGTGGATTGATAATGGTTGACAATGATGATTCAAATCCTATTTCCTTAATAGAAAGCAATACATAGAAATTGGCTCTTTTCGATCTAAAACTCAAATGATAAATATTGGGATCCCCCAGGGATCTGTTCTTGCGCCTTTACTATTCAATATCTATATTAATGATTTTTGCTTGCTTTCCCCGAATATTGATTCTATTTTATATGCTGATGACAGAACTGTTTTACTCTACGATTATGGCCTTCTTACATTAACCGAACAACTGCAAACTCAATTTATTTTGAAATCTCTTTATATTAACAAGTACCATGGCCAGTGGGGTACCGGAAAAACTTGCCCCCTGCCCCTCCTCCAGCAAAAAAAATATTCGTGGCCTTTTTGTGAAAATCTATTAGCTTTCAATCATTGAAAATTTTAAATTCCATATTATTAACTAGGTTTTATGGGATTTTTAACTCGTGGAGGCTCCACCAACTATTGAAGGTAAATAAACTTCGTTTTGCGTTGCTATCACAGGTGTCCAATTACTTGTCGGTAGATAGTTTAGTATAAAACTACGCCCAAGTTAATCATATCATGCAAATTTTATTCTTTTAGAGAACTAAGAACATCCTCTTGAAATGTCTCACGATCTTACACAAAAAACACCTGACTGCGGCGTGACAGTGTTCTAATGACCTTTTCCAATTATACCAAAATACGAAACATAAGCAAAGGTAAGCAAAAAATAAGTGACAATTAAGAATTCTGTAATCTTTAATATACTGTATAAAAAATACAATAAATTATTTTAATTCTGATATGTATACATAACACGTTTCGCATAATGTCAAACTATTTTGCACATAGTAAATTTTTTCTCTCTTCGCTCTTATAAAAATGACAGGTTTCCGCTTCTTTAATCCCCGAATAACACCTTTCAGTTCATTATATTCTAAATGATGCGTAGTTATATGCAAACACCTGTAATGCATGGCATCTTAACCTCACTGGTATAAAAATTACATTCATTGAACTCATATTTCTTTCACATGCATGTACACTGAAGAGCAATTGAATTAGTGATACCTTTTCAAGTAACGTGTAGCACCACCTTTCGCCCTGATGACGGCGGCGATTCGTCTCGGCATGGACTCGACAAGACACCGGAAGCGTTGGGAAGCCATACGGATCCACGACCCCTGAACAAGCTCCCACAGTTCACGAAGATTTGATGGAGAGGGGTCAGAGCCTCGAACATCTCTCTCGATGGCATCCCAGATGTGCTCGATGGGATTGAGGTCAGGTGATCTAACTGGCCAAGGAAGCGAGGTCACGTCGGTGAAGTGTTCATCCAACCATTTGGATACAATTCGGGAGCGATGGCACGGTGCATTGTTTGTTGCAGTATTAGCCCAGATGTTGAAGACGCACAAACGGGAGCAAATGGTCGTCCAGGATATTCCGGTAACGTTGACCTGTGAGGGACGATGTCACTCGTACCAGGGGTCCCATTTCAGTCCGCGTAAACAGTCCCCAGACGAAAATGCCACCCCCACCAGCTTGAAGAGTACCCTGCTGGCAAGAGTGATCCATCGCTTCATGTGGTTTGCGCCGTACTCGTATCCTGCCGTCAGCATGTACCAACGTGAATCTCGACTCATCAGTCCAGGCAACATTTTTCCATATGTCTAGGGTTCCGTGGCGATGTTCCCGCGACCATGCTAATCTTTGCTCCCTGTGATGTGCGGTCAGCAGCGGTACCCTCGTGGGACGATGGCTTCTGTACCACATAGCGAGCAGATGGTTCTGGATGGTGTGGCTGCTTTAAGGTTTTTGTGCATCAGCGTTAAATTGCTGAGTGATTTCTTGTACTGTGGCCCGTCTATGCGCGGTTACAATGCGAGCTAGCCGACGATGACCCCGCTCATACACAAGCTGTTGTCCACGGCAGTTGGCCCTTGCAGGGATGGTTTTACCGGATTCGATGTACTCACGGTGCACCCGTGACACAGTGGCTCGTGAAAATCCCAGTACCTGCACGTTTTCCGAGAAGGAGTGACCCATTCGTCAGGCCCCGACAATTTTCCCACGATCAAATGCGCTTAGATCCTCCATCTTACCCATACTGTGTCCGACTCTTACTAATTCCCGTCGCATCACTCCTTATATTGTCGGGTTGCTGCATACGTCATGTCGTTTCCGTTTACAGGGCCGCCCACAGCGCCATATTTGCATAACGCCAGCTGTCTCTAATTCAATTGCTCTTCAGTGTATATCATAAAACTTGAACTAAAATGCTGTAATGAGGACGTGCCTGTATACATTCCCACTGCCTGGAGAAACCTGGTTTTACAATATTCACGGGAGGAAGAAAGTAAGTAATTACAAAGACTTGTAATAATTTGTAGTGAATGGCAATGACTAATGTGTTTCATTTACATAATGTGTATTACTTGTGCTGCCATCTGTCACTATATAACTTTGTGCCTTTCTAATTCTGGTTTCACTCATCGGCCTGAAGATGCGGCCATAGTGGCCGCGAAACTGCTTGCCAGAGCTTTTATCTAATATGTTTTTAAATTGTAAATAACGACGTTTTTTAAATCCTACGTTTTTGAAAGGTAATTTGGGGATATGGTGTGTGTGCTTTGGCTCCAAAATATTACCGTGCTTTGACAGCGTTTCCAACTTTTTACCTACAATTAGCACGAAATAACTTTGATCATTACAGTAGTTAAGAGTTTAAAATCATTAGGATGTAATCCTAATGGAGTTGTCAAGCTTCGCGAATAATAGTTTTGAAGTTTCAACTCAAGAAGTCTGATGAATTTATTTTGTGTTCGTTGTAAATTAATAATATTATATTTAGATATTTTCCCCAAGTCAGGATACAGTAATTAAGGTGAGTTTGAAGCAAAGTGAAATATAATTGTAGCATAAATTTTGGATATAAATAGGTCATGACATTGCCAATTACTCCAATGTTTCGAGAGATTTTACAGGTTAAAACTTCAATATGTTTGTTTGATTTAAGATCAGCTGTCTCTAACATCCACCCATCCACCTACACACACACACCCCCCACACACACACACTTTCACCCCCACCCACCTACGCGCGCACACACACACACACGCACACGCACGCACACATCTCGGTCTAAATTTCTGCCTCTAGTTTTCTGTACCTATATTCTATCTTTAGTATTTCCTCTCTATCTCTCTCTTCGATCTTTAGTCTTCTCTACGACTCTTTCTCTCCTCTTATATCTCTAGTCTTCAACTTCTCTCTCTTTAATAGTCTACCACTGGTTTTCTGTCTGTAACATTCGATCTCTAGATTTTCTCTCCAATGTCTTGTTGCTACTCTTTTATGCCTAACATTCTTCAACCATCTCTGTATCTAAAAATTTATTTCTGGTCTTATATGACTCTCTCTCTCTCTCTCTCTCTCTCTCTCTCTCTCTCTCTAACATTCAATTTCTAAGTCTCTCTCTCTCTAACATTCAATTTCTAAGTTTCTCTCTCTCTCTCTCTCTTTCTCTAACATACAATTTCTAAGTCTCTCTCTCTCTCTCTCTCTCTCTCTCTTTCTAACATTCAATTCCTAAGACACCTCTCTCTGTAACATTATTTCCAAGTCACCTCTCTCTCTCTTTCCAGTATTCAATTTCGAAGTCACCTCTCTCTTTCTCTCTTTCTATTATTCAATTTCTAAGTCGCCTCTCTCTCTCTCTCTGTAACCTTCAATTTCTAAGACACCTCTCTCTCTCATTCTCTCTCTCTCTCTCTCTTTCTAACATTCATTTTCTAAGTCACCTCTCTCACCCTTTTTCTTTCTCTCTCTCTCTCTCTCTCTCTCTCTCTCTCTCTCTCTCTCTCACACACACACACGCATTCAATATCTAAATCGCCTCTCTCTCTCTCTTTCTAACATTCAATTTCTAAGTCACCTCTTTCTCTCTCTCTCTCTCTTTCTAACATTCAATTTCTAAGTCACCTCTCTCTCTCTCTCTCTCTTTCTCTTTTTCTCTTTCCAACATTCAATTTCTAAGTCTCTCTCTCTCTCTCTGCCTCTCTCTCTAACATTCAATTTCTAAGTCGCGTCTCTCTGTCTCTTTCTAACATTCAATTTCTATGTCACCTCTCTCTCTCTCTAACATTCAATTTCCAAGTCACCTCTCTCTCTCTCTCTCTCTCTCTCTCTCTCTCTCTCTCTCTCTCTCTCTCTCTCTCTCTCTCTCTTTCTAACATTCAATTTCTAAGTCACCTCTCTTTCTCCCTCTCTCTCTCTCTCTCTCTCGGTAAACTTGGTATCAGCGTTGAGTAGATACTTACAAAAAATAGCATATGTTGGAACGTGAACGAAATCAATCCCTCACCTCCGTAATTTCTTTCAAATTCTACATTCACTACATTACACTTTTCTATGCGCGGTCGACTTGAAAATGGCTCTGAATTTTCCGCAACATTTTAAATTTTGCTTGGAAAAAAACCCAACCTAATCGCCTTTGCGGAACAGTTTTATTTTAATACACTTTTCTTCTGGGCCCCTTTTTTTCATGAAAACATGAATTCAAGAATCCCTGGAATCATTTCAGTCCGCACGATATCAGGAACTCTGCGATGACTTTGTAATCAATTATCAGTTTTGTCAAGCAGTAGAGTCTGAGCGATATTTAAACTTTACAGTATGTACTCACACTGTAACATAACTCATACAAGGTAAGTAATAAATACTAACGTTCGGGAACGGAAAGACATGACAACTTTATTTCGAACCGATTTCCCACAACCGCGTAGCTTTATGACTTTTTTCAGCCAGGTTTCAATGAAGCGCTCAGGAAACGTGTGGAATGTGGCATGCCGAAGCACCTTATGGTTCACTAACTTTTCCTGCCTTAAACGAGTAAGCACGCGCCCAAAGTGCGTTTGTTAAATTAATCCAGCTTCAATGTGGGTCAGGGGAGTGACATGTCACAACGGCGAAGTAGGTGGTAAAAAATAGAAGAATACGCATTTGTCATCATCAGACACTCAAGACAAGCCGTCTTCAAAGAAAGTTGTTTGAAATTTTATCGCAGCCAACACTTAGGTCACATACAAACACACTAACGCTGTTTCCTTGGTGTACAACACAGTACACTGTAAAAAAATTCTGAAATTCACAAGCCACTTTTCCTCATTTCTTTTGTGAATTAACGAAGCATATCTCTAATACAACCTTTTCCGGGAAATAACAGAAGGAAACCTGAATTTCACGAGTTGGTCGTACTACGGGAAAATTCTTAATTTTCAGAAACCTTTCCGCAGTTTCTTTCTTATATTGACGGTAAATTACCGTTTTAGATATGTGTTAAAGGAAAATTCTTAATTTTCAGAAACCTTTCCGCAGTTTCTTTCTTATATTGACGGTAAATTACCGTTTTAGAGGTGAATTAAAGGAAAATTCTTAATTTTCAGAAACCTTTCCGCAGTTTCTTTCCTATATTGACGGTAAATTACCGTTTTAGAGGTGTATTAACGGAAAATTCTTAATTTTCAGAAACCTTTCCGCAGTTTCTTTCCTATATTGACGGTAAATTACCGTTTTAGATATGTGTTAAAGGAAAATTCTGAATTTTCAGAAACCTTTCCGCAGTTTCTTTCTTATATTGACGGTAAATTATCGTTTTAGATATGTGTTAAAGGAAAATTCTGAATTTTCAGAAACCTTTCCGCAGTTTCTTTCTTATATTGACGGTAAATTATCGTTTTAGATATGTGTTAAAGGAAAATTCTGAATTTTCAGAAACCTTTCCGCAGTTTCTTTCTTATATTGACGGTAAGTTACCGTTTTAGAGATGCATTAACGGAAAATTCTGAATTTTCAGAAATCTTTCCGCAATTTCTTTTATATATTAACGGGAAAATTCCGTTTTCACTTTTTCCATATCCGTATGACGAGAAATCACCGGTAATACGAAGGATTGGTGAGAATACTTGAGGTTTGCTTAACTTTTAAATTTCAATCATCGTCTGTCGAATTTTGAAGTTCCGTAGCGAGATCGGATATTGTGGATAGCATAGCGCATGAATTTTGTTCATTGTTCTTCTCCTCTTCCTTATTTTATGCACCAGATTTATGTAACGTCACCCACTGACACATTTTTTATACGTTATCAACTAATCTGCTGCATACAGCTGTAACGTCACTCACTGACATAATTTCTGCAACGTCACTCACTGACACATTTTTTATACGTTATCAGCTAATCTGCTCCATACAGCTGTAACGTGACTCACTGACATAATTTCTGTAACGTCACTCACTGACACATTTTTATACGTTATCAGTTAATCGGCTCCATACAGCTGTAACGTCACTCACTGACATAATTTTTGTAACGTCACTCACTGACACATTTTTATACATTATCAGCTAATCGGCTTCATACAGCTGTAACGTCACACACTGACATAATTTCTGTAACGTCACTCACTGACACATTTTTGTATGTTATCAGCTAATCTGCTCCATACAGCTGTAACGTCACTCACTGACATAATTTCTGTAACGTCACTCACTGACACATTTTTATATGTTATCAGCTAATCTGCTCCATACAGCTGTAACGTCACTCACTGACATAATTTCTGTAACGTCACTCACTGACACATTTTTATACGTTATCAGCTAATCGGCTTCATACAGCTGTAACGTCACACACTGACATAATTTCTGTAACGTCACTCACTGACACATTTTTATATGTTATCAGCTAATCTGCTCCATACAGCTGTAACGTCACTCACTGACATAATTTCTGTAACGTCACTCACTGACACATTTTTATACGTTATCAGCTAATCGGCTCCATACAGCTGTAACGTCACTCACTGACACATTTTTTATACGTTATCAGCTAATCGGCTCCATACAGTTGCAACGTCACTAACTGACATAATTTCTGTAACATCACTCACTGACACATTTTTATACGTTAGCAGCTAATCGGCTCTATACAGCTGTAACGTCACTCACTGACACATTTTTTATACGTTATCAGCTAATCGGCTCCATACAGTTGCAACGTCACTCACTGACATAATTTCTGTAACGTCACTCACTGACACATTTTTATACGTTATCAGCTAATCGGCTCCATACAACTGTAACGTCACTCACTGACACATTTTTATACTTTATCAGCTAATCGGCTCCATACAGCTGTAACGTCATTCACTGACATAATTTCATCCGAAAAGCAGTTTGCCATCACCGAGCACCCTGAAAGCTAAGCACGACGTCACAGATATTTATTGTGTGGTTGGTTTGAAGGTTTGACGACCACCGAGAGCAAATCAATGGGGTATAAGCAGTCTCCCATCCCTAATTTAGGATCACTTGTTCTATGGAAGGGAGAGAGCCAGTGCCTTAAGACAAATACAACATGTATGCTTCATTGGGATTCGAACCTGGGCCCATCTTGGACGAATGATGAGTAGCCAGCGCTTAGACCACTGCGCCACCTGGGCAGCCACAAATGTTTATCTCTTGTGACGTACCACAGACGTAATTTCTGTAACGTCACTCACTGACACATTTTTTATACGTTATAAAAAAAAGACGAAAAATCCGCATTCCGTCCGTGTACCTTAGTTGGGAGGGCAAATTACTCCGAAGCTCGGGAGCTCGGATTAGATCTCCGTCACTGACAAACTTGTGTTTCCACACTCTCAGTCAACGCTAATTCTGATCACGTGTGTTATACAGAATGAACTACGCACTTTACTAAAACTGTAACTGCCTCCCCGGTGGCGCAGCTGGTTTATGACTATTCGTTCGAGGGGTTCAGAGTTCGAATCCAGAGAGGAATGGATGTTGTGTTTGTCTTACGGCACTGGCTCTCTCCCTTCCCTGGAACCAGTGACCCTAAATTAGGGACGGGCGACTGCTTATAGCCCATTGAGTTGCTCACGGTGGTCGTTAAACTTTAAATAAAAAAAATGTAATTTTATTCTGTTTTTTGCCCGTCATTACTGAAGTGTTCTGACTAGTGAATATTTATAAAACATGCACGAGCAGTATACTTTAAATTTATTTTACTTTCATGTCTCAGCGAGCTTAAATCTAAACGCGAAAGCAAATGTCCTCCACTCTTTAGCACGTGTACAAAGCTCTTCACTTTATTTTACCATTTATTGGTAGTATCTGATCGTCAGCGGAATGCATGAAAATTGCGTTTTTTCTTATAATACTTCCAAGAGTTTTGTTACTGATTTTTCGGTTTAACAGAGTGGAAAGTTTATGTGCTAGATCAATATGAAGATAAAAAAATACATTGTACGCACAAGGTAATCTTTTTTAGATTTGTTCATTCGAAATTGAAACTCCATGTCCTCATCTGCTAATCCCTCATAAGCATTTCCGCTAAACCAAAAATTCCGTTCATCGCGCAGTTTATAGGTCATTCTCATAAACGAGAAATCACAGCAGAGGAAGGATATTACCCTGAACTGTAGTATTGACGCTTAAAATAAAAGTTTTTGAACTTATTTGTTATTCTGAGAAACGATTTTTGTTCTGCAAAGTTAACATACCTTTTGTTCATGACTGTTGTATCACGTTTGCTCAAATCAATACATACAGAGGTACAGATGATGTTCTCTACTCTCTCAGAAGTTCGGTCAGAGCAGTCTCTCCATTTCCCATGAATACAAAGAATTACTTGATTTTTCTCTGTGTCTCTCTCTCTCTCTCTCTCTCTCTCTCTCTCTCTCTCTCTTTGTGTCTCTATCTCTCTCTTTGTGTGTCTCTTCCCCCCCCTCTCTCTCTCTTTCTCTCTCTCTCTTTCTCTTTCTCATAGTTTTAAACCATAAATACAAAAATGTTGTGTTTCTACTACGCTTTCGGAAATTCGGTCAGAGGAATCCCTCCATTTCCAATAAGCACAAACAATTACTTTATCTCTCTCTCACAGTTTTAAACCATAATTACAAAAATTCCATGTTTTTATTACCCTTTCAGAAATTCGGTCAGAGGACTCCCTCCATTGCCCATAAGCACAAACAATTACTCTCTCTCTCTCTCTCTGATAGTTTTAGACCACAACTGCAAAAATGTTGTGTTTCTACTACCCTTTCAGAAATAAGCACAATCAATTACTTTGTCTCTCTCTCTCTCTCTCTCTCTCTCTCTCTCTCTCTCTCTCTCTCTCTCTTTCTCTCATAGTTTTCAACCATAATCACAAAAAAGGCTGTGTTTCTACTACCCTTTCGGAAATGCGATCAGAAGACTACTTCCATTTCCCATAAACACAAACAATTACTCTCTCTCTCTCATAGTTTTCAACCATAATCACAAAAAAGGCTGTGTTTCTACTACCCTTTCAGAAATGCGATCAGAGGACTCCTTCCATTTCCCATAAACACAAACAATTACTCTCTCTCTGATAGTTTTAGACCATAACTGCAAAAATGTTGTGTTTCTACTACCCTTTCAGAAATAAGCACAAACAATTTCTCTCTCTCTCTCTCTCTCTCTCTCTCTCTCTCTCTCTCTCTCTCTCTCTCTCTCTCTCTCTCTCTCTCATAAGTTTTCAACCATAATCACAAAAAAGGCTGTGTTTCTACTACCCTTTCAGAAATGCGATCAGAAGACTCCTTCCATTTCCCATAAACACAAACAATTACTCTCTCTCTCTCTCTCTCTCTCTCTCTCTCTCTCTCTCTCTCTTTCTCTCTCTCTCATAGTTTTCAACCATAATCACAAAAAGGCTGTGTTTCTACTACCCTTTCAGAAATGCGATCTGAGGACTCCTTCCATTTCCCATAAACACAAACAATTACTCTCTCTCTGATAGTTTTAGACCATAACTGCAAAAATGTTGTGTTTCTACTACCCTTTCAGAAAATAAGCACAAACAATTACTTTGTCTCTCTCTCTCTCTCTCTCTCTTTCTCTCATAGTTTTCAACCATAATCACAAAAAAGGCTGTGTTTCTACTACCCTTTCAGAAATGCGATCTGAGGACTCCTTCCATTTCCCATAAACACAAACAATTACTCTCTCTCTGATAGTTTTAGACCATAACTGCAAAAATGTTGTGTTTCTACTACCCTTTCAGAAAATAAGCACAAACAATTACTTTGTCTCTCTCTCTCTCTCTCTCTCTCTCTCTCTCTCTCTCTCTCTCTCTCTCTCTCTCTCTCTCTCTCTCTCTCTCTCTCTCTCTCTCTCTCTCTCTCTCTCTCTCTCTCTCTCTCTCTCTCTCTCTCTCTCTCTCTCTTTCTCTCATAGTTTTCAACCATAATCACAAAAAAGGCTGTGTTTCTACTACCCTTTCAGAAATGCGATCAGAAGACTCCTTCCATTTCCCATAAACACAAACAATTACTCTCTCTCTCTCTCTCTCTCTCTCTCTCTCTCTCTCTCTCTCTCTCTCTCTCTCTCTCATAGTTTTCAACCATAATCACAAAAAAGGCTGTGTTTCTACTACCCTTTCAGAAATGCGATCAGAGGATTCCTTCCATTTCCCATAAACACAAACAATTACTCTCCCCTCTCTGATAGTTTTGGACCATAACTGCAAAAATGTTGTGTTTCTACTACCCTTTCAGAAGTAAGCACAAACAATTACTCTCTCTCTCTCTCTCTCTCTCTCTCTCTCTCTCTCTCTCTCTCTCTCTCTCTCTCTCTCTCTCTCTCATAGTTTTCAACCATAATCACAAAAAAGGCTGTGAAGACGTAAGGAAATTCAACTGTGAACTAGTGAGGAAAGCAATTGAAAACAACCAAAGCCTAAAGATAGCAAAGGGACATCTCAGTAAGGGAAGAAAACAGATTATGGCACTGAGAAAAGAAGATGGTTCTGTAACAAGAAATAGAGGCGAAATTTTGACAAGAGTGAAAGATTTCTACTCCAAATTATATGAAAGGGATGATACATGTACTCCAGACATCATGAAAGGTGCCAGTACCAGAGTTCTTCCAGTCCTTCCAGCAGAAGTTGCACATGCAATCAAGAACATGAAGCGGGGAAAAGCTCCAGGAGAAGATGGAATTACTGTAGACATCATACAAGAAGCAAGTGGAGAAATCGAAACAGTACTCGCCCAAATTTTCACTCGATGCCTTAATGAAGGAAAGATTCCTGAGGATTGGAACACCGCTACAATGATCCTGCTACATAAGAAAGGTGACATTGAGGATCTCGGAAACTACAGACCTATCAGCCTCCTATCAGTAGTTTATAAAATCTTCACTAAAGTTCTTTCACACCGCTTGAAGGTAACACTGGACATGGCTCAACCTAGGGAACAAGCTGGATTCAGGAGTGGCTACAGCACAATAGATCATATCCACGTGCTGAGAGAACTAATTGAAAGAGCGAGGGAATATGAACTTCCATTGTGCATGGCTTTTATCGATTATGAAAATGCCTTTGATTCGGTGAAACCATCAGCAGTTACAATGGCTCTGAAAACCTGCGGTATTGAAGATGCATACATTAATATTATTAATAACATCTATGAAAATGCAAGTGCAAAGATTCGGCTGTTTGAAAATACAACACACATAAAAATTGGAAAAGGAGTGAGACAAGGTGACACCATATCTCCGAAGCTCTTTAATGCCACATTGGAAAATGTCTTTCAATCACTGAACTGGGAAAACAAAGGGATAAAGATTAATGGAGATTATCTAACCCACCTTCGTTTTGCTGATGACGTAGTCATTTTTGCAACTACCCCATCAGAGCTGCAAAGTATCATCCAGGAACTTGCTGACAAGAGTAAAGAAGTGGGATTAAAAATGAACTTTCAGAAGACAAAAGTGATGTTCAATGCTTTTACAAGAAATGAAGATTTATCGATTGATGGAGAAAAGCTGGAGATAACAGACACGTACGTTTATCTTGGACAGCAGATATCAAGTGAGGGTCACATTGATGAAGAAATTAATCGGCGCACAAAACTTGCCTGGAGAGCTTTTGGAAGAAACAGCATAATTTTCAAGAGCAATATGCCATTATGTCTTAAAAGAAAAGTGTTTGATCAATGCATCCTTCCAGTGCTTACGAATGGTGCAGAGACGTGGACCTTAACTAAAAGAGACATACAAAGGCTGCAGACAACTCAAAGAAGCATGGAAAGGTGCATGCTTGGTGTAACCAGGAGAGATAAGAAGAGGAACTCGTGGATCCGAAAAATGACAAGAGTGGAAGACATCATGATCAGAGTTAAATCCCTGAAATGGCAATGGGCTGGACATACTGCCAGAAGGACAGATCATCGATGGACAGCCGAAATTTTAGATTAGATTCCAAGGGACAGGAAAAGACCCAGAAGAAGACCACATGGGAGATGGGTGGATGAAATTCGAAAGTATGCAGGGGTGACATGGAGGAGACTGGCACAAGACAGACCGTTGTGGAGGAAGCTTGGGGAGATCTTCGTCCAGCAGTGGATTCTTCATCTGGGTATTTTCCTGTCCCTTGGAATCCAATCTAAAATTTCGGCTGTCCATCGATGATCTGTCCTTCTGGCAGTATGTCCAGCCCATTGCCATTTCAGGGATTTAACTCTGATCATGATGTCTTCCACTCTTGTCATTTTTCGGATCCACGTGTTCCTCTTCTTATCTCTCCTGGTTACACCAAGCATGCACCTCTCCATGCTACTTTGAGTTGTCTGCAGCCTTTGTATGTCTCTTTTAGCTAAGGTCCACGTCTCTGCACCATACGTCAGCACTGGAAGGATGCATTGATCAAACACTTTTCTTTTAAGACATAATGGCATATTGCTCTTGAAAATTATGCTGTTTCTTCCAAAAGCTCTCCAGGCAAGTTTTGTACGCCGATTAATTTCTTCACCAATGTGACCCTCACTTGATATCTGCTGTCCAAGATAAACGTACGTGTCTGTTATCTCCAGCTTTTCTCCATCAATCGATAAATCTTCATTTCTTGTAGAAGCATTGTACATCACTTTTGTCTTCTGAAAGTTCATTTTTAATCCCACTTCTTTACTCTTGTCAGCAAGTTCCTGGATCATACTCTGTAGCTCTGATGGGGTAGTTGCAAAAACGACTATGTCATCAGCAAAACGAAGGTGGGTTAGATAATCTCCATTAATCTTTATCCCTTTGTTTTCCCAGTTCAGTGATTGAAAGACATTTTCCAATGTGGCATTAAAGAGCTTCGGAGATATGGTGTCACCTTGTCCCACTCCTTTTCCAATTTTTATGTGCATTGTATTTTCAAACAGCCGAATCTTTGCACTTGCATTTTCATAGGTGTTATTAATAATATTAATGTATGCATCTTCAATACCGCAGGATTTCAGAGCCATTGCAACTGCTGATGGTTTCAGCGAATCAAAGGCTTTTTCATAATCGATAAAAGCCATATATATATATATATCCCTCTCTCATAGTTTTCAACCATAATCACAAAAAAGGCTGTGTTTCTACTACCCTTTCAGAAATGCGGTCAGAGGACTCCTTCCATTTCCCATAAACACAAACAATTACTCTCTCTCTCTCTCTCTCTCTCTCTCTCTCTCTGATAGTTTTAGACCATAACTGCAAAAATATTGTGTTTCTGCTACCCTTTCAGAAATAAGCACAAACAATTACTCTCTCTCTCTCTCTCTCTCTCTCTCTCTTTCTCTCATAGTTTTCAACCATAATCACAAAAAAGGCTGTGTTTCTACTACCCTTTCAGAAATGCGATCAGAGGACTCCTTCCATTTCTCATAAACACAAACAATTACTCTCTCTCTGTCTCTCTGTCTCTCTCTCTCTCTCTCTCTCTCTCTCTCTCTTTGTCTCTCTCTCTCCTCTCTCTCTCTCTCTCTCTCTCTCTCTCTCTCTCTCTCTCTCTCTCTCTCTCTCTCTCTCTCTCTCTCTCTGTCTCTCTCTCTCTCTCTCTCACTCATGGTTTTAAACCATAACTACAAAAATATTGTGTTTCTACTACACTTTCAGAAATTCATAAATTCGGTCAGAGGACTCCTTCCATTTCACATTAGCACTAACAATTACTTTATGTATATATATATATATATATATACCCCTCTTTCATAGTTTTCAACCATAATCACCAAAAAGGCTTTGTTTCTACTACCCTTTCAGAAATGCGGTCAGAGGACTCCTTCCATTTCCCATTAACACAAACAATTACTCTCTCTCTCTCTCTGATAGTTTTAGACCATAACTGCAAAAATGTTGTGTTTCTACTACCCTTTCAGAAATAAGCACAAACAATTACTCTCTCTCTCTCTCTCTCTCTCTCTCTCTCTCTCTCTCTCTCTCTCTCTCTCTCTCTCTCTCTCTCTCTCTCTCATAGTTTTCAACCATAATCACAAAAAAGGCTGTGTTTCTACTACCCTTTCAGAAATACGATCAGAGGACTCCTTCCATTTCCCATAAACACAAACAATATTACTCTCCCTCTCTCTCTCTCTCTCTCTCTCTCATAGTTTTCAACCATAATCACAAAAAAGGCTGTGTTTCTACTACCCTTTCAGGAATGCGATCAGAGGACTCCTTCCATTTCCCATAAACACAAACAATTACTCTCTCTCTCTCTCTCTCTCTCTCTCTCTCTCTCTCTCTCTCTCTCTCTCTCTCTCTCTCTCTCTGTATCTCTCTGATAGTTTTAGACCATAACTGCAAAAATGTTGTGTTTCTACTACCCTTTCAGAAATAAGCACAAACAATTACTCTCTCTCTCTCTTTCTCTCATAGTTTTCAACCATAATCACAAAAAAGGCTGTGTTTCTACTACCCTTTCAGAAATGCGATCCGAGGACTCCTTCCATTTCTCATAAACACAAACAATTACTCTCTCTCTGTGTCTCTCTTTCTCTCTCTCTCTCTCTCTCTCTCTCTCTCTCTCTCTCTCTCTCTCTCTCTCTCTCTCTCTCTCTCTCTCTCTCTGTCTCTCTCTCTCTCTCTCACTCATGGTTTTAAACCATAACTACAAAAATATTGTGTTTCTACTACACTTTCAGAAATTCATAAATTCGGTCAGAGGACTCCTTCCATTTCACATTAGCACTAACAATTACTTTATGTATATATATATATATCCCTCTCTCATAGTTTTCAACCATAATCACAAAAAAGGCTGTGTTTCTACTACCCTTTCAGAAATGCGGTCAGAGGACTCCTTCCATTTCCCATTAACACAAACAATTACTCTCTCTCTCTCTCTGATAGTTTTAGACCATAACTGCAAAAATGTTGTGTTTCTACTACCCTTTCAGAAATAAGCGCAAACAATTACTTTCTCTCTCTCTCTTTCATAGTTTTCAACCATAATCACAAAAAAGGCTGTGTTTCTACTACCCTTTCAGAAATGCGATCAGAGGACTCCTTCCATTTCCCATAAACACAAACAATATTACTCTCTCTCTCCCTCTCTTTCTCTCTCCTCTCTCTCTCTCTCTCTCTCTCTCTCTCTCTCTCTCTCTCTCTCTCTCTCTCTCTCTCTCTCTCTCTCTCTCTCTCTCTCTCTCTCTCTCATAGTTTTCAACCATAATCACAAAAGAGGCTGTGTTTCTACTACCCTTTCAGAAATGCGATCAGAGGACTCCTTCCATTTCCCATAAACACAAACAATTACTCTCCCCTCTCTTTCTCTCTCTCTCTCTCACTCATGGTTTTAAACCATAACTACAAAAATGTTGTGTTTCTACTACACTTTCAGAAATTCATAAATTCGGTCAGAGGACTCCTTCCATTTCACATTAGCACTAACAATTACTTTATGTATATCATCATCATCATCATTGTCAACCATTATCAATCCACTGCTGGACGAAGGTCTCCCCAAGTTTCCTCCAGAACGGTCTGTCTTGTGCCAGTCTCCTCCATGTCACTCCTGCATACTTTCGAATTTCATCCACCCATCTTCCATGTGGTCTTCTTCTGGGTTTTTTCCTGTCCCTTGGAATCCAGTCTAAAATTTCGGCTGTCCATCGATGGTCTGTTCTCCTGGCAGTATGTCCAGCCCATTGCCATTTCAGGGATTTAACTCTGATCATGATGTCTTCCACTCTTGTCATTTTTCGGATCCACGTGTTCCTCTTCTTATCTCTCCTGGTTACACCAAGCACGCACCTCTCCATGCTACTTTGAGTTGTCTGCAGCCTTCGTATGTCTCTTTTAGCTAAGGTCCACGTCTCTGCATCATACGTAAGCACTGGAAGGATGCATTGATCAAACACTTTTCTTTTAAGACATAATGGCATATTGCTCTTGAAAATTATGCTGTTTCTTCCAAAAGCTCTCCAGGCAAGTTTTGTACGCCGATTAATTTCTTCATCAATGTGACCCTCACTTGATATCTGCTGTCCAAGATAAACGTACGTGTCTGTTATCTCCAGCTTTTCTCTATCAATCGATAAATCTTCATTCCTTGTAAAAGCATTGTACATCACTTTTGTCTTCTGAAAGTTCATTTTTAATCCCACTTCTTTACTCTTGTCAGCAAGTTCCTGGATCATACTCTGTAGCTCTGATGGGGTAGTTGTAAAAATGACTATGTCATCAGCAAAACGAAGGTGGGTTAGATAATCTCCATTAATCTTTATCCCTTTGTTTTCCCAGTTCAGTGATTGAAAGACATTTTCCAATGTGGCATTAAAGAGCTTCGGAGATATGGTGTCACCTTGTCTCACTCCTTTTCCAATTTTTATGTGTGTTGTATTTTCAAACAGCCGAATCTTTGCACTTGCATTTTCATAGATGTTATTAATAATATTAATGTATGCATCTTCAATACCGCAGGATTTCAGAGCCATTGCAACTGCTGATGGTTTCACCGAATCAAAGGCTTTTTCATAATCGATAAAGCCATGCACAATGGAAGTTCGTATTCCCTCGCTCTTTCAATTAGTTCTCTCAGTACGTGGATATGATCTATTATGCTGTAGCCACTCCTGAATCCAGCTTGTTCTCTCGGTTGAGCCATGTACAGTGTCACCTTCAAGCGGTGTGAAAGAACTTTAGTGAAGATTTTATAAACCACTGATAGAAGGCTGATAGGTCTGTAGTTCCTGAGATCCTCAATGTCACCTTTTTTATGTAGCAAGATCATTGTAGCGTTGTTCCAATCCTCAGGAATTTTCCCTTCATTAAGGCATCGTGTGAAAATTTGGGCGAGTACTGTTTCGATTTCTCCACTTGCTTCTTGTATGATATCTACAGTAATTCCATCTTCTCCTGGAGCTTTTCCCCGCTTCATGTTCTTGATTGCATGTGCAACGTCTGCTGGAAGGACTGGAAGAACTCTGGTACTGGTACCTTTCATGATGTCTGGAGTACATGTGTCATCCCTTTCATATAATTTGGAGTAGAAATCGTTCACTCTTGTCAAAATTTCGCCTCTATTTCTTGTTACAGAACCATCTTCTTTTCTCAGTGCCATAATCTGTTTTTTTCCCCTTACTGAGATGTCCCTTAGCTATCTTTAGGCTTTGGTTGTTTTCAATTGCTTTCCTTACTAGTTCACAGTTGAATTTCCTTACGTCTTCAGTGATACTTTTTCGTACTGTCTTGCATAGCTCTATATATTCCACTTTGGAAGTCACATCTTCTTTAGTTGTCCTCATCACTCTTCTTTTTTGCATCAACATTTTGGTTTTTCCTGATAATTTGTTCACATGCAATTTGTTCTTAGACCCAGCTAATTTTGTTGCTGTTTCCATAAGAGCTTTGGTTACTTTTCTGTTAACTTCAGAAATATCCACTTCTTCCGATGTCAGGTCTTCTAAAGCAGAGAATCTGTTCTTCAGTTCCAATTTGAAGGTATTATGGTGTTTTTTAAGGTTGGTTATGTCAATACATTTTGTTTGTCTTATGAACTTGCTACGTTCGAGTTTAGTGTTGAGGTGCATCTTACATCTCACCAATCTATGGTCACTGCCTGTGTTGAACTTGTTTAGCACACTGCAGTCTTCTATGACGAAGTTTTTGTTACACATAATAAAATCAATTTCACTTGTCGTCCCATTTGGATGTCTCCATGTCCATTTCCTGTGTGGCTTTTTCTTGAAAAAGGAGTTCAAGATGAAAAACCCTTCTGCCTCTGCAAACTCTACGAGAGTATTTCCACGCTGGTTTCTGTTGCCGTGACCGAATTTACCTACTGAAGTTTCATTCTGTTGCCGTTGCCCTATTTTTGCATTGAAATATCCCATAAATATCTTCAAGTGCTGCTTACCTTTATTATTTAGATCATGAATTTCCTCATAAAATTCTTCAATTTCTTCTTCAGCATGACTTGTGGTGGGTGCATAAGTTTGAATAATCTGAGCCTGGTATCTTCTCGAGAGTTGGATAACGAGTCGTGCAACTCTGTCAGAGGAACTTTCAACTTCTACAACTTTATCCTTCAATTTCTTGTTTATTATAAATCCAACACCACTAGTTCTGCCAGTATCTGTCCCACGATAGTAGAAGAGATGTCCACTTTTCAGTTCAATGAGATCTCCTTTTCTCCTTACCTCACTTAGCCCGACGATGTCCCACTTGATCCTTTGTAGTTCCTGTTCCAATTCAAGAAGCCTTGAGTCAGAAGATAGGGAGAGTCCGCTGTACGTAGCCAAGGTCAGCATCAGATGGCAGCCTAGTCCGGTCCTCCGGGGATTCTTAGCACCCTCTGCCTTCATGTCGCACTGGCCGCTGCCTTGGCCAGGTACATTCCAGCTGCCGGAGACTGAGGGCCAAGATTTAAGTTGTGGAGTCATTTTGGAGGGGTTTGGCCGTAACTCACCACGCTCGCCAAGCGGGTTGGTGAGTGTGGGATAGCATTTCCTCTAATCCCGATGGTATAGTTATACCGCTATTGGCGGTCGTCAGAGCCCCTTTAGTGGGAACAGGATGTACCACGAGAAGGCGGGGTTGACATTTGTCAAGGAGAGGCTGTGATGTTACGCATCACCTGACCTTACATTCCTTATGTATATATATATATATATATATATATGACTCCACAACTTAATCCCGATGGTATAGTTATACCGCTATTGGCGGTCGTCAGAGCCCCTTTAGTGGGAACAGGATGTACCACGAGAAGGCGGGGTTGACATTTGTCAAGGAGAGGCTGTGATGTTACGCATCACCTGACCTTACATTCCTTATGTATATATATAGGGATGTAAGGTCAGGTGATGCGTAACATCACAGCCTCTCCTTGACAAATGTCAACCCCGCCTTCTCGTGGTACATCCTGTTCCCACTAAAGGGGCTCTGACGACCGCCAATAGCGGTATAACTATACCATCGGGATTAGAGGAAATGCTATCCCACACTCACCAACCCGCTTGGCCAGCGTGGTGAGTTACGGCCAAACCCCTCCAAAATGACTCCACAACTTAAATCTTGGCCCTCAGTCTCCGGCAGCTGGAATGTACCTGGCCAAGGCAGCGGCCAGTGCGACATGAAGGCAGAGGGTGCTAAGAATCCCCGGAGGACCGGACTAGGCTGCCATCTGATGCTGACCTTGGCGACGTATAATGGACGCTCCCTATCTTCTGATTCAAGGCTTCTTGAATTGGAAGAGGAACTACAAAGGATCAAGTGGGACATCGTCGGGCTAAGTGAGGTAAGGAGAAAAGGAGAAGATCTCATCGAACTGAAAAGTGGACATCTCTTCTACTATCGTGGGACAGATACTGGCAGAACTAGTGGTGTTGGATTTATAATAAACAAGAAACTGAAGGATAAAGTTGTAGAAGTTGAAAGTTCCTCTGACATAGTTGCACGACTCGTTATCCAACTCTCGAGAAGATACCAGGCTCAGATTATTCAAACTTATGCACCCACCACAAGTCATGCTGAAGAAGAAATTGAAGAATTTTATGAGGAAATTCGTGATCTAAATAATAAAGGTAAGCAGCACTTGAAGATAATTATGGGAGATTTCAATGCAAAAATAGGGCAACGGCAACAGAATGAAACTTCAGTAGGTAAATTCGGTCACGGCAACAGAAACCAGCGTGGAAATACTCTCGTAGAGTTTGCAGAGGCAGAAGGGTTTTTCATCTTGAACTCCTTTTTCAAGAAAAAGCCACACAGGAAATGGACATGGAGACATCCAAATGGGACGACAAGTGAAATTGATTTTATTATGTGTAACAAAAAATTCGTCATAGAAGACTGCAGTGTGCTAAACAAGTTCAACACAGGCAGTGACCATAGATTGGTGAGATGTAAGATGCACCTCAACACTAAACTCGAACGTAGCAAGCTCATAAGACAAACAAAATGTATTGACATAACCAACCTTAAAAACACCATAATACCTTCAAATTGGAACTGAAGAACAGATTCTCTGCTTTAGAAGGCCTTACATCGGAAGAAGTGGATATTTCTGAAGTTAACAGAAAAGTAACCAAAGCTCTTATGGAAACAGCAACAAAATTAGCTGGGTCTAAGAACAAATTGCATGTGAACAAATTATCAGGAAAAACCAAAATGTTGATGCAAAAAAGAAGAGTGATGAGGACAACTAAAGAAGATGTGACTTCCAAAGTGGAATATATAGAGCTATGCAAGACAGTACCAAAAAGTATCACTGAAGACGTAAGGAAATTCAACTGTGAACTGGTAAGGAAAGCAATTGAAAACAACCAAAGCCTAAAGATAGCAAAGGGACATCTCAGTAAGGGGAAAAAACAGATTATGGCACTGAGAAAAGAAGATGGTTCTGTAACAAGAAATAGAGGCGAAATTATGACAAGAGTGAAAGATTTCTACTCCAAATTATATGAAAGGGATGATACATGTACTCCAGACATCATGAAAGGTACCAGTACCAGAGTTCTTCCAGTCGTTCCAGCAGAAGTTGCACATGCAATCAAGAACATGAAGTGGGGAAAAGCTCCAGGAGAAGATGGAATTACTGTAGACATCATACAAGAAGCAAGTGGAGAAATCGAAACAGTACTCGCCCAAATTTTCACTCGATGCCTTAATGAAGGGAAAATTCCTGAGGATTGGAACAACGCTACAATGATCTTGCTACATAAAAAAGGTGACATTGAGGATCTCGGGAACTACCGACCTATCAGCCTCCTATCAGTGGTTTATAAAATCTTCACTAAAGTTCTTTCACACCGCTTGAAGGTGACACTGGACATAGCTCAACCGAGAGAACAAGCTGGATTCAGGAGTGGCTACAGCACAATAGATCATATCCACGTACTGAGAGAACTAATTGAAAGAGCGAGGGAATATGAACTTCCATTGTGCATGGCTTTTATCGATTATGAAAAAGCCTTTGATTCGGTGAAACCATCAGCAGTTGCAATGGCTCTGAAATCCTGCGGTATTGAAGATGCATACATTAATATTATTAATAACATCTATGAAAATGCAAGTGCAAAGATTCGGCTGTTTGAAAATACAACACACATAAAAATTGGAAAAGGAGTGAGACAAGGTGACACCATATCTCCGAAGCTCTTTAATGCCACATTGGAAAATGTCTTTCAATCACTGAACTGGGAAAACAAAGGGATAAAGATTAATGGAGATTATCTAACCCACCTTCGTTTTGCTGATGACATAGTCATTTTTGCAACTACCCCATCAGAGCTACAGAGTATGATCCAGGAACTTGCTGACAAGAGTAAAGAAGTGGGATTAAAAATGAACTTTCAGAAGACAAAAGTGATGTACAATGCTTTTACAAGAAATGAAGATTTATCAATTGATGGAGAAAAGCTGGAGATAACAGACACGTACGTTTATCTTGGACAGCAGATATCAAGTGAGGGTCACATTGGTGAAGAAATTAATCGGCGTACAAAACTTGCCTGGACAGCTTTTGGAAGAAACGGCATAATTTTCAAGAGCAATATGCCATTATGTCTTAAAAGAAAAGTGTTTGATCAATGCATCCTTCCAGTGCTTACGTATGGTGCAGAGACGTGGACCTTAGCTAAAAGAGACATACAAAGGCTGCAGACAACTCAAAGTAGCATGGAGAGGTGCATGCTTGGTGTAACCAGGAGAGATAAGAAGAGGAACACGTGGATCCGAAAAATGACAAGAGTGGAAGACATCATGATCAGAGTTAAATCCCTGAAATGGCAATGGGCTGGACATACTGCCAGAAGGACAGACCATCGATGGACAGCCGAAATTTTAGATTGGATTCCAAGGGATAGCAAAAGACCCAGAAGAAGACCACATGGGAGATGGGTGGATGAAATTCGAAAGTATGCGGGAGTGACATGGAGGAGACTGGCACAAGACAGACCGTTGTGGAGGAAACTTGGGGAGACCTTCGTCCAGCAGTGGATTGATAATGGTTGATGATGATGATGAAACTTGGGGGGACTTCGTCCAGCAGTGGATTGATGATGATGATGAAAACAATTACTTTGTCTCTCTCTGTCTCTGTCTCTCTCTCTCTCTCTCTCTCTCTCTCTCTCTCTCTCTCTCTCTCTCTCTCTCTTTCTCTCATAGTTTTCAAATATAATCACAAAAAAGGCTGTATTTCTACTACCCTTTCAGAATGCGATCAGAGGACTCCTTCCATTTCAAATAAACACAAACAAATACTCTCTCTCTCTCTCTCTCTCTCTCTCTCTCTCATAGTTTTCAACCATAATCTCAAAAAAGGCTGTGTTTCTACTACCCTTTGAGAAATGCGATCAGAGGACTCCTTCCATTTCCCATAAACACAAACAATTACTCTCTCTCTCTCTCTGATAGTTTTAGACGATAACTGCAAAAATGTTGTGTTTCTACTACCCTTTCAGAAATAAGCACAAACAATTACTTTGTCTCTCTCTCTCTCTCTCTCTCTCTCTTTCTCTCTCTCTCTTTCTCTC